>JAIFKI010000012.1:12933016-13363016 GCA_025389145.1 Misgurnus mizolepis | reverse complement strand
GCCGATCAACATCTCTCCATCTTTATAACAGATAGACAGACCCACATCTATTCATTTTTAAAACAGACAGACAGACAGATCCACATCTATCCATGTTTATAAAAGACAGACAGATCGATCAACATCCATACATTTTGATAACAGACAGATAGATCCATCCAAATTTATAACAAACAGACAGATCCATACATTTTATAGCAACAGGGCTCAACATAAAGGACTGCCCGGTGGCCCGGGGGGCAAGCGTGAGAAGACGTTCTGGCCAGTAAAAAGTATTGTCACTTGCCCGATCAGGCCAGTGCTTCACACTTGGTTACCATCAGTGTATATTATTTAAAATATTAGAAGCAGACTTTTACTTAGGTTAAACACGACGAAAGAAACAATGCAATATTTTGCACAATTTGCTGTCAGTTTACAGGTAAAGCAGAAAAGTTGGGAGCCTTTTTTTCATTGGAACATGTCTGTTGTATATGTATACAATTATATTTGACTTTTGAATTATTTGTTTGTGACACTGATATTTTTATTGGGGCCAGTTAAAATTTTGGCAGGGCAAGTGAAAACCTGAACCACTGGCCCAACTAGGGGAAGGCTTAATGGCCGAGTACTAGGTTTCAGCAATATATTAATTCATGTTTTTTCTATCCTTACGCTTGACTGGTGACATAAGTTAAGTCATACAGATGTCATGCTGAAGTATAGCGGTTCATACCTCAGAGTGATGCTCATCGTTCTGTTGTAAAACCTCCATGCACAGCTCTCCTAGTCTGATCATGTCTTCCAACTTCTTCTCTGGTGATGCCTGGCTGCTGTCTGCTGACAACATATATGACACTATGTTCACACAAAACATCTACTCTCTTCCCTCTCATTCCTTCAAAACATATCTAACAGCACTCATGTGTGTGGCGGTATTCAAATGTTATTGTGTGAAACCTTCGATCTGGGCGTAGTCAGTCAACTGCTGGTAATTGATGAGAGCGGCTTTTTCCAGGCACTTCTGAACGATCTTCTGCATCTCTTCCGGTGGGACGGCTGTGGTTATGTCTTTCATAAGAACCTGGGGAATAGTAGGTTAAAATACTCATTCATAATGCTACATGCTATTTAAAGTTGGACTTCATTGATGAGACATGCAAGAACCTCGCCACCTATTGTATCTTTACATTCAATGCTTACCGGTAAATGCATGCAAGTGCAAATGTGTGTAATGCTCAGAATATACATTAACGCATACGCTTTTATCCAAAGTAACCTATAGTCTGAACAAATGCATTTTTACTAGGATTCTTGACTAACTCATGACCTTGGGATTGTTAGCGCTTTAAAAACGTAGCTAAAATGTACATTCTCACACAAAGCTATTGAATAGATTGAGACCAAGTAGTAGTATAGATTCGCTTTTTGTCACTTTTGGAGCTTGAACCATTTATTTATGGTGTCTGCAAAAGAGCACCATGGACATTCTGAAATAATAACATGAAGGTGAATAAAGAAAAGACAATTTGTGAGTAAATCCAGCAAAGAGCATAAAATGCATTTTTCGTAAATTTTGCCCCACAGAAATAACCATTTTTCATTAAGCATTTGGAGTGCCAGGCATGCACAGTTAATGGGCAGACACTCACCCTTTCTAGAAGAGACAACGTGGCTTTAAGGGCCCCCTCCGGTCTCCCAAAGGGGAAACAGTACCTACAGGCAAAGAGACAAGCAACTAAACAAACTCGAATAGTAATTAACTGGAGGCTTAGATACAAAAAAGTCCAAGGAAACTCTGAGCACAAGCTGAAGAGGGAGCTATCATGGGACAATAATTACATCTTTTAAATAGAGATGTTTTCCAAAGGCTGTCGAGTAGGGACAGGTGTCAGCTCGCGTACGGACAATGCCCGACGAAATGAATGAACGCAAAGCGAAGTGGTTCTTGTGGAGGCCTCACGCCACAGGTGTGAGAATGTCCCGAGAAAAGCCCTCGTCCCCTTTTCATGCGTGCGGGGCAAGAGGCACACTTACCAAGTGACTCAACAAGCTTTAATAAGCTTGGGTTGGGAACTACGCTTAATCCCTGACACGCCCCGCACCGGCCTTGCTTCTGTCTGGTATCTATTTGCATAATCCTAGACATTTGTTTGTAGCTTTTGTTTGAGTGGTCTTAACTGGTTATTAGGGACCGCCGTAACCGCAAGAGTCTCTTTACTGGTGGATCCAGAGCGCCGCAGGGGGTCTGGTGAGGGGTCATCTCAAAACGGGGAACCATCAGGAGGATGTGTTGTGAATGTTGAAATGGTTACACATTACTATTACAGTTTTCAAGCATTACATTTATGCATTTGGCAGACGTTTTTATCCAAAATGCATTACAAGGTATTAGGGGTGACCCCGAATAGTCGAAGATTCGATGCATCGATAGGAGAAGCCTGATTCGACTACCAATCTCACAGTCGAATCGTCGCAGATGTGTTATGAGGATCATTCAATTTTGGCCGTATATGGGTGCACACATTATCTGATTTCACATTTAACAGCTTTCTCACAATATATTAATATACAGCATATTATGATAATGCTGCAAATAATATGTGAAGTAACAGCTTTCAATAAATATTTTTAAAATGCGTTAATAAATTGTGACCGGGCTACACGGAGGTTTCTTCGTTAATAAACCATTGCCTCTTTGTTTCTACATTTAAAAGACAAAGCTGGCAATTATATTATGGCTATACTTTTCTATTCTTTTAATAATTTATTTTATTTTATTTATAAATCACTCTGGGTCATCTGATTTAACTATTTGGCTTGTGTTTCGTTTCTGTGCACTTGAGGCATTTTGCATATTTGTTCTGCACTTTGTTACTTCTGACCTTATTTTATTTAAAAAATGTATCTATTATAAATGTAAATTCTGATCTAATTTAAGTCTGTAAATTTTGGATAGCTTTTCGTTGTATCGATGTTGCGCTATTGCGTGATGGCATGCTTGCGAATGTAATTTAGCCGAACGGGCTAGGTGCTCTGCGTCTCATATTTAGGAGTTCATCAAACTAAACATTAAAAAAACGCATGTTTTTCGACGGGTATAAGTTTTTAAAATGTATTTATCATACATTTTGGTTATCTTGTCAAAAGTTAAACTACAAAACAGCTAAGCCGTTTTTTTTAATTTCGGTGATGAAACGGAAACTATCTGCACCGAACCTATTTCTGCCTGACACTAATGTCTTTCTTGTGATTTAATATTATTGTTGGTGTTCACTTTTAAATGATAGCAAAGAGATTCCTGAAATAAATAATATCATCCGGTCTTTCTGTATCTAAAGTGAATACAGAGATGATCAAAGTCAGAGCAAGCAAGCAGGTATTTCTGTGCTAAATAATAACGCATAGTGTCTATAAAATCATTAATTTCAGTGTTTTTCATGTTATATATTAACGTTTAATGAATTGTAAATAAAGATTAGTTTTTATCATTTACAGTCACAATCACAAATTATTTGTCATTTCTCATTTGTCGGTTTTTTTTTGGTCATGACTGCTTTGACGCGCTATATCTCCAAATTAAATAAAAACACTGAATTAGCCGAGGTTTCCAAGGCAGAATCACCTTTGTTATTTTTTTTAGGTTTAGTTATCAAAATGTATTTTTGTGTGATTTTCTGTAGATGTTATGAGGAATAAATAAACAAATGTTGCCTTACATTTTACCTTAAAAAAAATATATATAATTGCATCGTCAGTTTTGACTTCGTTCATCACTTGAAAGACAGTTTTGGTCACTTTAACAGAAAGTTGTTTATGTGTGCTGCTTGTGAAAGAAAATAAAAGTTACCAATTTGTACCTGGTCTGGCCCCCTCCCAACCCATGCAGACAAACATAGATATGATTCGACTATCGGTCGACTATGGAAAGATTCGACAATTCTGATTCGAATATGTAAATCCTTAGTCGAGGACACCCCTACAAGGTATACATTGTATTTTATCAGTATGTGTGTTCCCATTGTTCGAACCCATTACCTTTGGCAATGCTGTACAGTACCACTCAGCCACACAAGATTAGGACAGGATTAGGACAAGTCAACCAGCCCATATTAGCGTCTGTCTAGTTTGCCTAATACCAAATTAACACATTAGTGCTAAAATATCACAGAGTTTGTTGGTATGCAGGATCACTAATGTCAACAACAAACTATACAACAAACTAAACAGGAACTATACTCTCATTCTGGCGTAGTAATCAAGGACTTTGCTGCCGTAACATGGCAGCAGGAGGCGCAATGCAGCGCCTGAAATAGTCCCCTTGGTAACTTTCAATAGCAGAGGACTATTTTGGGGCACTGCGTACAGTACATGATGTAACTACAGAAGAGTCAAGTTTTAAATAGGAAAAATATCAAAACCCTTTGGTTATTTTTTGCGCAATGCTAATGGTCTAATCAGATTCAATAGATTATGCTAAGCTATGCTAAAAGTGACACAGAGATCGGCTGAATGGATTCCAAAACAATAAAAATCAAATGTTTAACTCTTAGGGGAGCTGGAAAAGTAGCATTTTTCAGAAAAGGTGGAGTGTCCCTTTAATCTTTTATACAGTATTTAGCGTTGTTGTTGTCAGAACAGACATGGGATCCATGTATTTGAGACTATCATTGAGAAGAATTGCACCACTTTTTACACAACTGTAATCTTTATATGAATTAAGTATGTTATGCTGAATAATACTAATTAAAGACAGAAACAGAGCAGGCTGGCAGATGTGTGAGCTTTACTCACCTGAAATGTGTGATCTGCTTCTCCAACAAAGTCAACAATCTGCTCCGGATCTCCTCAAACACCTCCTTCTCCTGCTCTGTAACTGTGCCCATACCATCCGGCCTGCCAAAACAGCGAGGAAACATTATGGTTTGTATTTAATTCTTCACAGCACCTGTTCATTCTTCATGACTGCCCTTGAATGGAGTGCTTAAACTTCTTGGAGTATTTTTAACATTTAAAATAGTATTTTTCCCAAATATTTAGGAGAACAAAGCTCTTACTGAAGGGTCGACAACAATCAGAAACCTTACACATCCAAGGCTATGTTTACACCACAACGGTGTATTAAAAAAACTAAAAAGTTTTTATTTTGCGTTTTTGAAACATTTCGACAAAGCTTTCAGAAAGATCAATTTTAAAGCCCTACTGTGGGGAAATCAGGTTTTTATTGTTGTTTTTATGTCTATGTGCTGCTCACACATGCAGGGTGAGTGCTGTAAACTGTTAAAGAGCACCTATTGTCCAAATCATGATTTTACATTTCCTTTGGTGTGTAAGTGTGTATTAGTACATGTTAACAATATGCAAAAGGTACATACCCCAAAGTAAACAATGACACGAGTTATGGTCTATAACGTAAATCTCTTTTCTTCGACTACAACAAACACATGGATTGTAGGCAACAGTTTACTTCCTGGGATTGGTGATGTAGACAAGAGCGACATTATCATAAATCCTACTGCTTCGAACTCGCAGCCTGTAAGTTAACTCCTGTTAGCATTGCATTGTGCGCGAATCTTTCAAACATGGTAAGGAGCATCACATTTCCGCCTGATGTAAGAGGTATTAAGACCAATCACAACGTACAGATTAGCTGGCCAATCAGGGACACAGAGCATTTCAAATCCATGGTTTCAGGAATACTGAAATCTGGAGCAACAAAAATGCACAGTATGTGGAAAATAATGTTTTTTTTTACCATAAACCATGCAAACACATTGTATCATACCAAATACACAAAATAATGTTGTTTTTAGCAATAAAATAGGTGCTCTTTAACATCAGCGCTTAAATATTAGTGCGCCGAAGTTCACGTAAGCATTGTGTGAAAACGAACTTAGCAGTTATGCGTCTAAAAATGGTCCGAGGTGGTGCGAAAGAGTGGAGCCGGGGACTAATTTGCATTCATATCTATGGTCCAAGCTGTGCGATTGAGTAGAGGCGGGGACTAATTGCATATTCATTTTTTCCCCATATTAAACAAGGCAAGGGTGTAGAGCAGGAGTGGGGAACCCTGGGTCCTGGAGGGCCACTGTCCTGCAGAGTTTAGTTCCAACCCTAATCAAACACACCTAAATTTTGCAAGTGATCCTGAAGACTTTAATTAGATTTTTCAGGTGTGTTTAATTAGGGTTGGAACAAAACTCTGCAGGACAGTGTCCCTCCAGGACCAGGGTTCCCCACCCCTGGTGTAGAGACACATATTAGCTGTTATAAAGCATGAAGAAATTACCGTTAACAGGTAAAACTGTTACATATGCTATTATGATGCTCAAAAATAAATTTTAACCATAGACTGTAAAAAAAGATGGACATAGTATCCAGAGGCGATTCTAGGGTTAGAGCTTTAGGGGTGCTGAGCACCCAATGAGCTCCGCTGCCACCACCCGCTCTTTTTTCCTACAGAAACCAATAATATGTCTATTGTAAAATAGCTATCATTTTAACATTGGTTCAACTAACTCCAAAATAAAGATTTTTTTGGAGACCTTTCAGGCATGAAAATGGGTCAGGGGTGAAAAAGATGAGAAGAGAGCATGCTCCCCCTTAGAATTTTTTTTAAATAACATATTTTAAAGCATCAATCTGATGAGTTTTCAGATGCATTTTTTTTGCCAACCTTTTTATTTCTAATTAATGGTGAGCTAGCACATTTTTGCCATTAATGCCATATTAAAGTCTCAGGACAAAAGGTGGGCTACACCAGCAGTGTGGGTATGGTTTTATGTGAATATACATGTATCGTTTTAAGCCTTTGTCAAAATGACAAATCTCCTAATTTATAACTTTTATGCCTACAACATATGGTAGGTTTATTAATAGTTTGTTAATTTGCAGCTTTTCTTTTAACAGTCCTTTAATTGAACCATTAACTTACCTTTACTATATGTCTAAAACAAAACACTTGTGACTCCTGCACTAAGGGTTAAAAACGTCATCCCCTTCATATTAGTCTATATGTGACAAACTAAAAAAATATTTATTGTCTAGTTTGATAGTCAGACAGTTAGTGATTTCACACATAACTTACCGTTAGCCTACTGGTGGTATACAGTGATATGTAGTTTGTTTTTTGTTCCAAACGCCATGTTTTCATGACGACTGACCAGAAAAGACGCACGTGATGTCATGTTTACATGACTCCCGATTGTTAAAATAAGTCTCAAATTAACGATAAATCATACAATAAACTTTAACAACGGAGACACACGTATGCAACTACCCACTGAGACGCACTGCATGCGTCTTGCGGAAGAACATTGTAACCGGCGCTACTTCTCTCCGTTTAAGTCTATGGACGAGTCACCCAGGTACTGTGCTACTCCGCAGCGCGCGGGTACCCGCCGGACTAAAATAATCCGAAAATAAACACTTATTATACGTGTACCATGGTGATTCATTATAAGACAAAAACACGGCTTGAAAGATTGATTCGTGATGTACTCGCTCATTATAAACATAACGTAAACATTTTGTAAGATTTGAACAAAAAAGTTGCATCACAACACTTTTAACTGATTCTCACTCTGCGTGTGTTTCGCGCTCGGGCTAAGCGATGCAGGTACAGAGAAGTAGAAGAAGAGGATGACACCATTTGCTAAGCGGGGAGGTTTTCATTTTCTACCTTATTATTCATTTTAAACCACAAACTACGGAGTATGTTTTGGACATTATTTAACCTGGTCAAAGACGAACGAACATTTTAGAATAATTAAATTTCTTGCCCCAAGTTTAAGGGGTGCTGAGCTGCT
This sequence comes from Misgurnus mizolepis, assembly GCA_025389145.1. Lineage (NCBI taxonomy): Eukaryota > Metazoa > Chordata > Actinopteri > Cypriniformes > Cobitidae > Misgurnus > Misgurnus mizolepis. The sequence goes on along the minus strand of JAIFKI010000012.1, from coordinate 13,355,229 downwards.
TTTTAGGGGTGCTGAAGCACCCCTAAAAAGGGGCTAGCCTCGCCCATGATAGTATCCGTAAAGTCACCCATACATTTCTGAAGACGCTTTTTTTGATGCTTAAAGTAGGCGGTGCCTACCGTCGCCATCTTGGCCGTGCGTCACCATGCATCACTCGCGGATATCCGAAAATGGGTAAAAAGGCAGGACGTGGGTGAAGCTGAGGTGACTGGTTGCTAAAACCAAGCACGCCTAGCTCGATTCTAGTGACAGCAGTGGCTGTTCAACCGTCACTCAAGTGGCCACGCCCTTAATTATGCAGAACTTTAAGGCTTAATATAATTTAAACGGATGAGTTACAAAAAGATTCAACACCCTTACAGTTGTCATGAAGGGCAAAATTAGCTATACAGACCAAAAACCATTTTTGTAACCAGGCTGTAAACACATTATTTCAGCTGTAAATTTGGCCATTTTAACAGGAAGGTCAATGGGAATTAACTCCCTTTTGGAGCCTCTAGTGGCCAGTCGATGAATTGCAGTTTAAATCACTTTCGTATTGGCTTCATCAGAGAGATCGGAAGGTTGCCCCTCGGTTTTAACAAAAATAATTCTAGAGGGAGACTTTAACATGGATCCGTGAAGATGACTAACAACGTTGTATTACGTGACTGGACCAGTAGATGACGATGTTACTTTGTAAAACAACACTTTGCAAAACTATGCTAACGTTTGCACTTTGAAACCTGTCATCAAAAGTTAGCATTTCCAAAACCTGATTTTCCCCACAGTGGGACTGTAAACGAACAGCCAGTGTTGTATTCGAGACCAGCTCATTCGAGTCAGAGTCAAGACCGAGTCCAGAGAGGGTTGAGTCCGAGTCAAGACCAAGACCAGAAAAGGTTGAGTCCGAGTCAAGACCGATTATGTGTAGTGCCACTCTTTGTTTTAGCACCACAGTCTTATAATTTTGGGTAACAGTGGCTTATCTAATGCTTAAATCTCACTGGACGGGTGCGTTTTATTGCACTGCCATTGGGTAAAAGTCATGGCAGTGCAAAAACCTCCTCAGATCTGACCATCTGACCTCGCCCTAGTCTGATGCGATCAAAAAAATCACCAATCACTGTTCGTGTCAATTTTACATCAGTTTAAAGAAACAGTAATATATATTTTAAAAGTGTGGACTCGGGATTAAGTCCGATTCCAAATGTATGCGAGTACAAGTCGAGACCGAGTCAAAATGCTCACAAGTCCATGACAAGACCATTAAAATATGGTCTCGAGACCAAATCCAAGACCGAGTCTCGAGTACTACAACACTGCGAACAGCCAAACTGGATAAAAACGTTCCTGTTTATACAGATGATTAGGATAGATTAATTTAAGGAATTAAAAATGTAACAAACCACAAAGTAAAAAAAGTAAAAAAAGAACTAAAAAAAACTAAATAAAAGAATTATATAAAAACTACAAACATTCTTTTTACAAATCACATTAAGGTATTTCAAGAAGGAATAATTTAACAAACAGCTGAAAAGTTTTTTTAATACAAAATAAACAAACCAAAAGACTACAAACAAACAAAGATCGCGTAACAAAATGTTAACTGAAACTAAAGTAAAATCACCATATAGCTGCTTCAGAAACCTACAGAATACACAAACTACACAATAAAGTGTAGCCAGCATATGTCTACCCATTAAGCATTACACAATTACACTTCTAAAGTAATCATTTCAAACTTTGGTTGTAAGCCACCAACAATGGGCAGTTAAGTTGGAGGGCGTTGTGTCCTGCTATCCAAACCCTCCACACATGTTGAAAAGCCCAGATTAGCAGTGAAGAGAAAGCTTTTTCCTTCACATGCAGAGGTAAAGGCAACTTGTAAACCAGTCTGTCCTTCAAATCCCTCTCGCCGTTAAATGAAATCTGTCTTTTCTTTGCGACAAGAACCAGCTTATCCCAAGAGGACACAATAAGGGGGTGTGAAAAGTGCCAGAAGATGTGTGTGTGTGAACAAGTGGGGGGTAACAGAGAGAAATGGAAAAAAATCTCTATTCTACGTTATAGTAAAGGCTAAGGAGTGTATAAACTCGACATCGACCCTTTAATCTCTTTGCCTTTGTCTGTAGTACTGCGTAGGCTCATTAATTGTAAAGGAAGTCCTCTTAGTTTAAACTGCAGCTAACAAGAGGCATGGGAATTGAACTGTTAGCACAACGGGGAAATCACTCTGGTTAACAGTATATCCTCACTCGTACTGTAGTTCAAGCTTGGCTACCAGTACATCGTCGAATCGAGGACTGTATGAGCCTTACAGCTTCAGTTGATAATTAGGTCTCTCACAATTCACAAATCCTCCCAGTGGCTTGCCTAATGTTCAACAAATCCTTCAAATCTTGAAACACATCCAACTCCGCCGTACGTAACACAACACTGTTAGTTTTGCTTATTAAGGCATTGCACAGTATCACTATTATTTTTCATACTCGAGTTTAAAGAGAAAAAATGTGTGGACACCCAGAAAAGTCCCCAAAAAAAATTGCCTTCTGTGTGAACGCAAACGATTTCCGTAATTGATTCTGGGATACCTACTGTAAAGGACACAGACAACCAACAATCCCTGAAACACTCATAAGGTGTCCTGTCCTATTGGGGGGCTGACATATTGTCTGTCCCTATAATGAAGCGAAGGCATTTGAGAGGAGTGAAACCCTGATCCCACCCACAGCCAGTCAACAAGGGTTAACCAGCGACGGGAGACTTGGGAAACTTCAACCTGTTCGATAACCTCAACTGCTACAGTCGCCATCTTCAATGACAGATGGGGTTGGTACCTATCCGATCATATCAAGACCACATGGGCAAGATAGAAGTGATGACACCCTGGATGTATGTCATGCTTACAGTTTTGAGTAACTGAGCGTGCAGGCTGGTAAATACTCTTGTCACATGGGGCAGCCAAGCATGATGGACAGGCGAGAGAGAGAGAGAGGGGTTGTAGTGAGACTGACAGGTGAGAAAGAGGTTAGATTGTGATTACAGTCCCGACTATAAGCACACAAACCCGCATGTGTCCTATTCCTCCCACAAACTAGCTTAAATGTCTGTTGCCTTGTCGAGCCCAGGGTGCATCTGTCATTCAAAGGTAGACGATGAAGAATGAAACGTGCCGCGAGGGTGTCGTCGCTGACAAACATGTCGTTGAGAAAGTTGCGGTTTAACACACCCTTCACTGCTCATAAGCCGTACCACCATCACTTAAAATCAGAAGGGATTTATATAAAAAACACTGTCAGATTGGGAGACAACATGGATATGGAAGTAAAAACATATTTTTTTAAAGGAAAACACCACTGTTTTTCAATATTTTACTATGTTCTTACCTCAACTTAGATTAATTAATACATACCTATTTTTTTTCAATGCGTGCACTTAATCTTTGTACAGTGCGTTGTGAATGTGTTAGCATTTAGCCTAACCCTATTCATTCCTTAGGATCCAAACAGGGATGAATTTAAATGCCACCAAACACTTCCATGTTTTCCCGATTTTAAAGACTGTTACATGCGTAATTACAAGAGTAAGTATGGTGGCACAAAATTAAACTTTTTTTTGGGAGCCATAGGAATCAATTCAGGCTATGCTAAATGCTAACACATTCAAGAAACGCTGTACAAAGATTAAAAGTGCACGCATTGATAAAATATAGTTATGTATTAATTCATCTAAGTTGAAGTAAGAACATAGTAAAATATTAGAAAACGGTGTTGTTTTCCTTTAAAACAGACCTACCATGAACTTCCATCAAGTAGTTGTGTGATGACATATGATTCTGATTTTAACTTTCCATTACTTAATGAACACATTTGTATTATATATAGTCCGACAACACTGGGAATTTGAGCATTTCTTACAATGGGCTTTTCCAGCTGGGCTTGTACCATTAAAGTGTTCAGTAATCTTGCTTTGAAAATGTTACATATTTTTCAGAAAATAGATCTGAATGTGTCTGTATATATATTTTTTATACATTCATATACAAATATATGCATTCATATACATACTGTATATTTTTCACATACTGTATTTCCGTTTCAAGTTTTATACTGCAAATCGCATTGAACAAAGCCAATTGTTGAGCTCTTATTGACTGATATATGAGATCAGTTGAGGTTTATCAATGAGCAAATGCGCTCATCTTATCTAAAGGCTGAAGTCGAGGTCATCGTATCCAGTGCTGGAGCTGTTGTAATTTTCTTGCTAAGCCTTGAGGTTTCGCACAATAGTTTAAATTCATTTGATTTAAAATACACCCATTTCATTGCTAAAAACAACGTTATTTTGTGTATTTGGTAAAATACAATGTCTAAAACACATTGTTTTCCACATACCGTACATTTTTGTAGCTCCAGATATCCTGCCTTCCTCAAATGCATTGATTTTGTACTAAACTTGTCGATCTGAAAAGCGCTGTGTCCCTGATTGGCCAGCTACTCAGTTTGTTGTGACTGGCCGGAAATATGACACTCCTTACCATGTTTAAAAGATTAAATGGTGACAGGAGTTAACTTACAGGCTGTGAGTCCGCAGCGGGAGGAATTATGATAATGTCGGTCTTGTCTACGTCCACAGGCCCAGGAAGTAAACTGTTGCCTACAATTTGTGTGTTTGTGAATTATCGTTTAACTTGGGGTTTGTACCTTTTGCATATTGTTAACATGTACTAATACACACTTACACACCAAAGGAAACGTAAAATTGTGAATCGGATGATAGTTGCTCTTAAAGTGAATTTTTCCTGAATTTTAACAACTAGAAGCGGTAACATATTTTGATATTTATGCATTTGGCAGATGCTTTTAGTCAAAGCGACTTACAGTGCATTCAAGCTATACATTTTATCAGTATGTGTGTTCACTGAGATCAAACCCATGACCTTTTGCTCTGCTAATGCAACGCTCTACCATTTGAGCTACAAGACCCTAAGTGCATTCTGCACTTCGATTTAGATTTATTATTTACTTTTTATTCTTTGACTTCTGAAATATCATCCACTATATATATTCCCATGCACAGTCTATGGGCTCTGCTTCTCTGAGCAGTCATTATTCAAATAAAACCTTCACCCATAAAAAGCTACTCATGCCAATTTCTCTCATTTGTAACTAGTGATTAGCTGGAGAGCCTAATCATTACTCTTCCTAATTGACTAAATTGGCCATCAAAGAGACGGAGCACATCCGTGTGTATTTAACACGAAGCAAGTCAATTGCCGGGTGATTCGAGGTAAGTGGAAAATGAACGCCTTTCAATAGCACAGCGTACAGGCTGAACACAAAGGACTTCGGCAACAAGTGAACAGGAAAAGCTCGAACCCTGATCATCTCGCTCTCTTTTTTTTAGGGATTGTCAAAAATATCATGCATAAGAAAAAAGTCAAAGATAAATTACTAACTTAAAAAAAAGAAGCAGCACTGGCGGCTGGTGTATTTAGGGTTTAATTGCTTTGCATTTTGTGATAACGGGGAGCCATTAATTAATTTACCAAGCATTCGCTCACACTCTCTATGACTGATGCTGGAACATGGCTGCCACGCTGAGCTGCGTCTCCCCAGTGATTCAAGCATTTCTTCTGTTTTTTACTTCCTTTTGTGTGACCACCCATTATGCTTGCACAAAGAGTTTTTGTCCTCTTGTTGTAATCTATCAAACATGTGGGGCTTCATTTGTTTGACACAAATGAAATCCTTGATTTCAAACACTTACCATGAAAGATTTAAAAATGCACAACCTCTAAGAAAGACTGCTGCTTTAAAACTACAATAGTGCATTGTTCAAGTACTTGCTTATGTGAGTAACAAACAATTTTTTAGAGTGGGATGGGAAATTTAATTTTTTCTAATAAAATAACTACCTTTAATAAAATGTACCTACTTTAGCCAACATACATGCATCTTAAACAGGGCATTGTTATTATTATTATTATACAATCTGAAATGCTTTATGTCTATGGTATATGTATCCAGAATTATCAGTGTTAAAGGGATAATTCACCCCAAAATGAAAATTCTGTCATCATTTTCTCACTTTCATGTTGTTACAAACCTGTATAAATTTCTTTGTTCTGATGAACATGAAAGAAGATCATGAGCCCCATTTACTTCCATAGTAGGAAAAAAATACACTATGGAAGTGAATGGGGCTCATCAACGATTTGGTTACAAACATTCCCCAAAACATCTTCCTTTGTGTTTTTAACCACATGAAAGTGAGAAAATTATGACAGAGTTTTGATTTTTGTGTGAAATATCCCTTTAAGGCCTCCTATAAAATGAAAACTATGTAATGGTTTGACTTTAAAGGGGACATTTCCATGTTTAAGTGCTATAATTGGGTCCCCGCTGCCTCTATCAACCTAAAAAATGTGAAAAAGAACAACCCAGTAACTTAGTTTTGGTAAACCCTTCTCTGCAAGCATGTGTGAAAAAATAGGTCATTGAAATTTGGCTCCCCTTGTGATGTCATAAGGGGATAATACCACCACATAATCTGCACTATCCAACCAGGGCACTGCCATTAATTGAAGATATCAGCTCATTCGCATTTTAAAGGACACACCTAAAAATGGCTCATTTTTGCTCACACCTACAAAATGGCAATTTTAACATGCTATAATTATCTGTGGGGAATTTTGAGCTTAACCTCTCGACGCGCACTAGCTCGCGGACGGAAGGACGTCAGTTTTTTTTAATGCTGCTAACAATATATATATAGCCTACTGTGTACAAACAACAATAATAATAACACTACTATACATCGTTTAAAAGGTCTAAGGGTTTAGCGTCAGTGTATGGTGTCCGTTTTGAGATTAAATTGCTCTAGTATCATAAATATAGTATTTTATTACAGAAGTCCAGATAACAACATGCATAATATAAACTGACTCCTTACCTTTGTGCTGGTATAAGGAACGCGAATCGAATCCAGTCTGTTTCAGATGTGTGAATAACCCATAAAAACTCTCCAACAAAGTACATCCAATGACCACTGTTGTCCACAAATGCGTATAATCCGTGAAATATGGATATATTTTCCATTGTTTACATCAGATTTCAGATGCACGTCTTGTAATAGATTATACAATATGAGGACTATTTACATCGTAACACTTGTATATGAGAGCACATTCGCGTTCAAAACCAGCGCTCAAACTTGATTGTACAAGTAGGCGGGAGTATAATACATAATATCCAAACAGCGCTGTCTAATATCGTGACGTCATCTGACTCGCGCGTTCCTCCAATGACTTCATGGAAAATATTGATAGACAGAACGTGTAGCCAATTAGAACACGAATTCAACGATCTTTGTGTGAAGCTTTATTTCCTGGCGTGGATACGGCATTTTATACGCTTATATAAGGATAAACAATAAAAAGAACGAACGTGTATGCATGTAAACAAAAGACTTTTATTTTGTGGCTGACTGGCACTTAGAAAAGGCACTAGTCTTACAAAAACTCTTGCAAGAACCTCATTTTTGGGTCTATTGACTTCAAACGTGAAATATAACTTCTTTAGACTTGTGGCTTTGGCCTCATTGCATTTCTAGGTTTCACACATATATTTATCATTAAGATTTTTAGTGTTAAAAAAGATGTTATGCAAAAAAAAATTTATTACAATGTACTTCAGCCTCTCTAACTTTTTTTTTTTTAATCTTAAAATAATTTTAAAGGTTAAACTTCACATACGCACTTTGGGGACACTAAAGATTTATTTTACATCTTAAAAAGTCTTGTGAAATGTACCCTTTAAGTTCTGCAAAGTTAAAATCTAAAATTCCACCAAAATCCTGAAATAATTTTTATATAAAATTCATAATTCCACAATGAATAAAAATTAAACTTGAAGGCTTTCAGAGGGTCATTGAGTTTTTGCCGTTGTTACCTGTTTCCATGGACGTGCGATGCGCAGAAGGCGTAGCTGTAGTGTAGGAGGGTGGGGTCCACCATAGCGTTGTTATCCGAGAAATCCATTAAGTCTTTCAGGTAGCAGATGTGACGATGGCAGCCCCTCACCCCATATCGAGCGCAGTACTCATCCAGAACAAACACCTGACCTGGGCTAAACCAACCCTGCATAAACAACAACATCGATTATGCTCTATTTAATAAGACAGTGTCATATTTGTTAAGGCCATAATGGCACGATTTGCAAGGGCAATGTTTGTAAAACAATGGAAAGTATGTAAAACGATAATATTAACCAAGGAGTATCTGAAAAACTACCTCTTATATCACATATTTATGATATGTTATTGCTAATTAAAAAAAAACATCCATGCTACTAATTCAACGTGTTAGTTTAAGAAACTACAGCTCATTACTGAAGTAACAAGAAGGTAGAAGTGTGTAACAAAAAGCGAGTTGACCTGAGACCTAACATGTGCTCTGAATAAATTAATTTAACAATCAACTTTTTTAAAGCATCATTTCAACGGTTACTGTGGCAGAAAAAAAAATTCGGGTCATACTGTATATTACCCAGTCAGATTCAAGGACTGGAGTTATGTTTCGTTTATAGTGTATATTACCATGTACTGTTAAGGTCTGTCATTATTATGAAAACTTACATTGTCGTCTTTGCACTAAGGCTACATCCCATGTCCAAATTTGCTTTACTTTAGCTCAAATATTCTTTATGACATGACCAAAAGCAAGAAGAACCACAATAAACATTTTTTTAAGAAAAGTCCGGCTGCCCTCGTACTGGCCCTTGCGGGACCTCCTACTCAGTGCATGAAGTTATGACATTTCAAACAACTTAATTTCTTCCCCAAAACGCATTCACGCTAATTGAACGCGAAGCGGCTAATTTCAGCATGCCTCTCATTTCACGCCAAGATACACACGAAATAACTGCTGCGTGCAAGAAGAGCTCTTCCAAAAAATATTGTTAAAAACACTCTGTCTATTTCCAACATTTAAACAAACGAGTGCAAGGTTAAGTGCAAACAATTAATTCATAAGCAGAAAAGTCACACATAATGCGGGCGGGTGGAGATCGCCGTGAGGCTCCTGTTGCATTCATTAGCTCATTCATCCTTCACATAATAACTAAATTAGGCATGAATCTTACAAACCTAATTAAGACGCCTCCTCTGAAGGAACGCTAGCAAATTAACACTTTGAGGGGGACGCTCGCCCACGACGGTGCGGAGGGCCGCGAGTCAGGGGAACTGTGATGTGTCTCAGACATTCGCGGGAGACCGGCAGTCACGAGGGACTGCGGTACGTGGCTTTGAGTGGCAGTGAAGATGCGGAGACCTTCTGACCTTCATGCAGTGGCAGAAACAGAAAGCTTTATTAAAGACTAACTCATGCATGGAGCGATGGAATGGTGTAGTGTTTGAACAAAACTGATATGTGATGTATTTTGAGATACGTGCACTTGATATCTAGGCCCACGATACCTAATCTACACCCTGTCCTATTCTTGATATGCAATAGTCTCTTCATAAAGGTCTGTCTGACCTGAACAAACATGTTGCATTGCTGTTTACATTTCTCCAAGCGGTGGTTAAGGATTTAAATTACTGCCAGATGTTTTATAAGCCCTTCAATATTTATAAATACCATATGCATAAACTTGCGCTAAGAGCATCTAACCTCATAACCGCCAAACAAGTCTAATAATGCTGTTTGTGGAAATAAATACTGATGACAAGCTACTCATCATTTACCTGCTATTTTGAAAAATGTATTTGCTACACTAGATGCAATCTACACTTAAGCTAACTACACTGACTGTACTCAAGTACACCGAAGCTATTGGGGTGCAAAAACTTGATTTATTCATTTAAAACAACTGATGCATTTGTCGATTAATAAATAATAATCGCCAGATTATTAATCGATTATAAAAACCGTTAGTTGCACCCCAACTTAATTTAAATTGAAGACATACAAAACATTTTCCAAAATTTCTAACTTATCATTAGTTTATCTTACATTTTTTCAACTAGGATTTTATGATGAAATCTAGGATTGAGATAAGAAGTTAGAATAAAACTATAATTTTATCTAGGATTTTATCTTGAAGATTTTTTTCAAATGCATAGAATCAATATTCATATAATAAATAAAAAAAAATTAAGTAATGTGGCCTGTACTTAAAATTTTTAGCTACTACATTTTCTCAATTCACTCGCCGTTGGCAAAGAATGCTAACTTTGGATGCTGCTTATATCTTTCCCTGGCAGCTACCACACGTCTTTCAACTTTTCCCATTGACTTTTATTGTACTCCTCAAGATTTTCTCGTTCCATTCGTCCCTTCTTTGTCACAGTCCGTCTCTTCCCATGTTGGTCAGATCTATTAATATTGCACCATTCAGGGCTGAGGCACGGTGGCCCAGTGCCGAGCCGAGTGCCACAAGATGTTCCACTCTGGCAAACAGATGGCCTCCTCGTGTCTTGGCTCCTAGCGCTCAATTAACCACTAACGACTGACTGAGACGGCAGAAGAATCGTCCTAGCAAACACGGCCCAGTCTGGCTATCTAAGATGGGGGTGGGGGGAGATGAAGAAATAAAGACAGCACACATACACACAGAAAATGAGAGATGGACCATAAAACCTTGGTTGTGGCAATTTGATTTTTTTTAAACTAAATGTTTTGATGGCAAGAAAGCAATAACATTAAGTTGACCAGGTCAGTATATGTATTCTATATTTTATTCCTTTTTTTAAGTTACACAAAAACAAAATGAGTATTTAAAGGATTAGTCCATTTTCTTAAAAAAAAAAAAAATCCAGATAATTTACTCACCATCATATCATCTAAAATGTTGATGTCTTTCTTTGGTCAGTCGAGAAGAAATTATGTTTTTTATAGAAAACATTCCAGGATTTTTCTCATTTTAATGGACTTTAATGGACCCCAACACGTAACAAATTTAATAAAGTTTCAAATTGCAGTTTCAAAGGACTCTAAACGATCCCAAACAAGGCATAAGGGTCTTATCTAATGAAACAATTGTCATTTTTGACAAGAAAAGTAAAAAATATGCATTTTTAAACCACAACTTCTCGTCTATCTCTGGTCCTGTGACGCGCTAGCGCGACCTCACGTAATTGCGTAATGCCGTGGAAAGGTCATGTGTTACATATATGAAACGCACATTTGCGGACCATTTTAAACAATAAACTGACACAAAGACATGAATTATTATCATTCGACATACAACAACGTCGGAACGGTCCTCTTTCTCCACGCTTGTAAAAACTGGGGCGTAGTTTCGATACGTCATCCGTGACCTCTTGACGTCATGACGTATTGCGTGAGGTCGCGCTGGCGCGTCACAGGAACGAAGATAGACGAGAAGTTGTGGTTTAAAAGTGCATATTTTAATTTTCTTGTCAAAAATGACAATCGTTTCCCTAGGTAAGACCCTTATGCCTCGTTCAGGATCGTTTAGAGTCCTTTGAAACTGCAATTTTAAACTGCATTAAATCTATTAAGTGTTGGGGTCCATTAAAGTCCATTAAAATGAGAAAAATCCTGGAATGTTTAAAAAACATAATTTCTTCTCGACTGAACAAAGAAAGACATCAACATTTTGGATGACATTGTGCTGAGTAAATTATCTGGATATTTTTAAGAAAATCCTTTCCTAATCCTTTTATATAATGAAAAGTGGTGTTACCGATAAAGGATTGAAATGTCATGTATTTGCCCTTTTGGCTAAATCAAAGAGCGCAAACTTTAAAGCTGTAGAAAGTGGTATGAATGTGATTTTTTGCTAAATTTTTACCTTACAGAAATTCCCAATTGGGGTACCGAGCTAATGAGCGGTAACGTTAAAAACACCAGGCACTTTGTTAGCCTGCTTGTTTCGTTGGTGCGCCTTATTTAGTCGAGCCCTAAATTGCTCCATTTCCACCAGTAAGTGAAGTAATAAAAAGCTTTTTATTTCCCAGTTAAAGGCCACTATGGCTTGCTAATAAAGGCTTATTAGCAAGGCAAACGTGGATGAGTGTCATAGGGAGCGTGTGTGTTATGGATAGAGAGTGTGATTATAAGATGACAAGTAAAGGGGAACGCAGGTAATTACGTTAAGGTTGGAGCATGGCTGTTCATCACTGTCCCTAATTTGCTGATTTGATTGGAAAAAAAAAGGTATTTAAGACAATTTGATTCACATTGTGCCTTTCAAGATACGTATAGCATCCATTGAATCCAGCACATTCCCCCAAGTCACAGAAAAATCCAAATATTGGTCTTCGGATCAACTCACTAAGAGCCTAATCCCAGTATCACACGACAGCTGATCCAAAAAGTTGTGCTTTATGCGGCTCTATGTGCACACAACAGCATCACGTATTGATTTTCCCCCAGGCTACATTTATTGATTGTGAGTTTTTTTGGGGTGAGCTTAAAGGTCTGACACTTTAAATTACTTTATTTCAGCTCAGCTGAATGCAAACATTATCAATTTGATATTTGGGATGTTCATAATTTATAACTTATTTGTCTGTAATGTGTTTTGCAGCAAACTATATTGTAAACTATGTTTCTGGGAAAACAGGCGCACTCCATCCCAGATGGTCCTATCCCAAATGGCCTGGGAAAGGCACCACATTCAGGTGGCTTTTGTGGCTCTCTTTTCTCGCCATGCACACAAGTTCGAACAAAGGCTGGGGGATCCTTCACAAAGAGGCGAATGCGGACCGAGTCATTCAGCAGCTGAATGGATAACATAAGGTGCTCGCTCAAAGCAGGTACAGAGGGAAAATATGAATGCAAGCGTCGGTGTTAAAAGCAATTACTAAGTATAAAAACACAAAATTGCGACTATTAGTTGTTACATATTCACAAACCCAAAAATCTACCACACCATTATTACATTCATTGCACGCACAGATAAAAACACACTGATTCTGTTCTTAGCAGGAATCCTATATTCACAGGACCAAACAGAGGAGACGCATGCGATCGGATGCTTTTCCTATTTGGGTTGTATTGATTGGAAGCATTTATTCCCGTCTTAACAGCGATCCCTTACTCAGCCGCAGGGTCACATCGAGTCCCTCCCCTATTGAACACTTTCATGAACACATCACAAACATAGACTCATTGCAAAAGCACTTATGTATCTGATAAACCCCTACCCCTTATTATCACTACATTCTGTAGTGGTTACATTTTATTCGATGCAAGCACATAAACTTGCATGTTTTATTCTTGCATCATTACATTTGAAATGTATTAGAATGCAAGCCAAAAAAACTAATTTTAGTTACATACTCAGCACTGCCACAAGGGGCGCTATAGAGTGCATTAGCATTAAAGGGACACTCCACTTCTTAAAAAAATATGTTCATTTTCCAGCTCCCCCATAGTTAAACATTTGATTCTTACCGTTTTGGAATCTATTCAGCTGATCTCCAGGTCTGGCGCTAGCACTTTTAGCATAGCTTAGCACAATCCATATGATCTGATTAGTCCATTAGCATCGCGCCTAAAAAAATAACCAAAGAGTATCGATATTTTTCCTATTTAAAATTTGACTCTTCTGTAGTTACATCGTGTACTAAGACAGACGGAAAATTAAAAGTTGCGATTTTCTAGTCCGATATGGTTATGAACTATACTCTCATTATGGCGTAATAATCAAGGACTTTGCTGCTGTAACATGGCTGCAGGAGGCGCAATGATATTACGCACTGCCCGGAAAAAGTCCCCTGCCTTTGAAAGTTACTAAGGGGACTATTTTTGGTTGCTTAGTACAGAAGAATCAAGCTTTAAATAGGAATAATATCAAAACTCTTTGGTTATTTTTTGTGCGATGCTAATGGTCTAATCAGATTCAATGGATTGTGCTAAGCTATGCTAACAGAGCTAACGCCAGACCCGTAGACCAGCTGAATGAATTCCAAAACTGTAAAAATCAAATGTTTAACTCTTGGAGAGCTGGACAGTGAGCATATTTTCAAAAAAAAGTGGAGTGTTCCTTTAACAATCTACAGTTTATTCTTTCTCGCTGGCCAACTACTGTCACATATTTTTCGTTTTCACGGAGAGCATGTTTCTTGCTTTTCACTTGTCGATTATGAAAATCAGTTTAAAAACAAATCTAAAGTTGATTCTATTCACACACACACACACACACACACGTGTTTGTTCACTCTCGGCTCACCAGGCAGGAAAAGGAGTCGTTCATGCGGTGCGTGAGCGTGTGTTTCTGCAGGATGCGGAACAAGCTGGCGTGGTCGAAGTTGCAGGGCACGGCGGAGATGAGCTCCTCCACTCCTTGTCTCTGTGTCCTCTCTAGACCTGAGCCAAAAACACACTCAGTCAGACGTCTGGCACACTCTGGCATACAGAACCGAAGCCCGTTCCCATCATGCGGAGAGACCAGTTAATACCAGCATGAAGCACTAACCTTAATTTAGAGCAAAGAATCTAATGGCAATATACAACTGCTTTGAAATAAATATTTGATAACATGCCCAGATCATCTTGCTCCGAAAAAAGGCATATTCTGCATACTAGGCGATTTTATACCATTCCATTTACGTGACTGCTACGAAAAGGTGGCGGGGAAGTGTGGTTCACACCTTGAGCAGCGCTGTAAAGACGGAAATCTGTGTTTGCTTACACGGGCTCCGTCTTCATATGAGGCTCTAGTGTTTGTATTTCACCTCTTTTGGCCATAGCTACGCTGTGAAACTCAGTTTTTCAATATTTCAGCTGCAAACGCTCGAAACTGGCAGGCGTTCTGAAACGTTAGGAAAGTGTGGCTATAAACTGCTGCAAAATATAAGAACTGTGTGTCCTGTACACGCATAAATACACATGGAAACACGACTAAAGAGCTTTAATTTGTCATTTGAGCACCTCTTTCTTTCAAACTATAAAATAAAAGCCAAAAACAAATCTGCTTCACTTAGCTACTACGCTGATCTTTGCTGCATTAAATGTGTAAAATATAAACAATAACGCATGACTTTTGTGCACTTTTCCGTGGCTTGGGAAGACAGGCAAGCAATGCGATCGGTTCAGAGCGCCCTGATCGAGTCGTGACCTTGAGCAAAATGAGCACATGTTAACGAAAGCGCAGTAATTAGGACGAATGCGAGCGTACTGGGGCGTTTTATACATTCAGGCTTTTTGACACGAGGGCCACGCTGATGGCTATAAAGGATGGAGGAAATGAAGAAGAAAAAAAAAAAACACACGCCGACACGTTGGGCACGATGCGAACGGGGCGAAGGGTCAGGGCGAGTCACAAAAAGATGGAGCGGAAGAAAGACGGGAGGCAGAGAAAAGCAAGAAAGAGCACTAAAAGTGTGTCCAAGTTCATTTCCAGTCCTTTCACAAACGTCCTCAAAATGGGCTAATGGGAGGTCTGTGAAAAGCCTAACACTTGCTGGCGGCGTGTTGAGAGCCCACATATGCGGAGCGAGGGCCTTCACTTCACAAGGACCACAAAAGACCAAGGCTTTTGAGACGCATCTCCTGACGCCTCCATGGCCGGCGGCACCTTCTTGAGACGAGCATTAGCGATTGCTTTTATTAACGCTGCCATTTTTGGCATGCCAATGACTTCGTATTGATGGAGAAAAGCCTGGAAGCAGTGTGGGCATTTGTTGGTCCCCCCAAAACCATCGCTTGTTAGGTGAGCAGGGGTACGATCCACCAATCTTGACTCGAGAGAAACGCCAACAAAAGTGCCCGTCCATTGTCTGCACCTTTAATTTCATGTAGGTCATTTAACATTCGTTATCACAGAAGAATCACCACTTAATGTCTTCTGGCAAAAAAGGGACAAGGAAGACGTACTAGATGGAAAAGAGACAAAAGGAGATATAGATTAAATGCGCTAATAAAGAGGAGTGAAGCGTGTGGTATTGATTCACGGGGGGCAGTCTTGACGAATCAGGTTTGACAGAAGCACAACATTGATCCATGTCAACTTTTAGTTACAGCTATTATCCATGGACAAGTGGACGGAGTCCAGTGCAGAGGGAGGGGGTGTCGCCTTTAATCCCAGCTGAAGGGGAAGAGAACCCGCCTCGGTTTCCCGATCTGGGAGAGGCGGGCAGGCCATCTCCTGTTCACGTCTTCATGGTGGCAGTCACATCCATCTGACATCTCCCACCAAGGCAGACAGTAGCTTTATGACAGGTATCAACACGGCCGATATCGCAGGTACGGCAGGTCGCTTCGAGCCAAACCAGATTGAGTTGGAAAGACTAATGAGGCAAGACATGGCATCGATGTTCCATCAAGATACATGGCGCACACATGCTCTGATATAAACACTGATCTGGGAATACGGGTGGACCGTGGTCGCTGTTGAAAGTAAAGCGGTACGACAGCTCCGAGTGTGCGCATGAAAGCTTTGAGCGTGCAGACGGTCAGATATTTACGCCCACCAAGATCTGTAAGTTTCAATGAATGACAGAAAGTCCAATGTCAGGGCGAGTTAATCACTTTAAACGACTTTAGTGAATGCGGACAAAACAGATTTGGATTTTTGGGTTTTAGTTGAATTTGTTTTCTTAAATGAGACACATTTTTGAAATCATTTTTTAGTACTTGAGAAAAATCCAATTTGTAAAAGCTATTTTTTTAAAGAACGCTAAAGAATGTTCATTTTTAATTGGTCACATACCGAAGTTAAAAGTGACCAATGATATTTCAGCAATAAGGACAGACATTTATAAAGGCGTTGTTGTTTTCATGATCCAACAGGCACTTTATGTCCTAAAGAACTAAAAGTTGAATATTTTTGCCTGTTCCTATCCTTTATGAAAGAGTATGAAATAACTGATAAATGAGTTTCAAAAACCTAAACATGTGAGGCTGAGTAAGACAACCTTGAAAGTGATAAAAAATGGTGAAAGCATTTGCGTATCTGTTATGAATCAGTGGTGGAGATAGAGTGCATACGGCCAGTATGGAGTGCTTGCACACGTCTGGGGCAGCTTGGCATGTCTGTGGTTTTAGGAAGGCCCAATTGATACATTTTATGGAAAATATAAATACGGTTATGCTTTAAAAGAAGTGAAGTTGTTTTACATACATTTTTGAGGAGTTTAGGTGCAAAATCCCCAGAGTGCATCTGACATGTTTTCTTGTAAAATTAGCTTTTTTAATTTTAATAAACCCAGCAACCTTTGTTTATTTATCCCTTTTAGACAGTTATTGCCAAACTTCAGTCAGATGCTTTCATTGGCATTAAAGTAAAATATATTCAATAATTAAAATGCCTTATTTTGACAAATGTCACTTTAGTCATTTCGTTGGTATTTATCCAATTTGACTTTTTTGTCTTTTGCTGCAAAACCCTCTAAGTGCATCCAAGCTTTTTTGGGCAAGAACATCCATTAAAAAAAATCTTCTTAGACATAGTAAGCAATTGGAAAATCACTAAATATGCAACTAGAAACACTACAGATAAGAAAAGTCAGAATGTAAAAAGGAAAAAACTGAACCACACATAAGGGGGCTTATGAGCTCCTCGTTTGTTAACTATAGGCAATGTTTCTTTGGAACAAAATTAAGAATTTTTAAAGAGAAATACCATTTCCAATCCTACTCATTTTTTTAACAAATGAAGCCTAGCAAACGGCATCTCCCCAACAGCTCCAGAACTGCTCTTTAGAAGCAATAATGGTATAAACCTCATTCGTGTCACTCACTGTTTGTTCGAAAGTGAGCAAATTTCACTTCGGTGTAAGGGTTTCTCCTTTCTCTCAGCAGTAATGTTTGGGTTATTCAAACCCCCTGCTGACATTTGTTTAGACCGTGTCTGTGCTGCGGCCCAATAGATCGATGGCTGGCCACTATAACCTCCAATTTCTGAGTCTATTCAGGAGTAGACTGCTTGAGGTGGCGGAAAAAGAGCCTGAGTTCTCTCACTGCTTCTAAATTCATTTTTGCAACCATTTTTTCGATTTAAAGCACAGGTATGAAAAACACTGTTGAAGGACGATGATCATAAAGAATTTATTTCTTTACCTGGTACTGCTAACACTGCTAGTACCCACAATGCACTGCAATATTCCATAACAATTAGTCTTCATATAATAGGTCCTATTATAATTGTATTATTAAAAACACTCTACATAAAAAATAACTTACTGAGCAAGGAAATGGGGGCATCTTTTTGGGTGTTTCCCCCTCTGCAGTTCTGTTGGTTCTGGGTGGGTGCTACTGGTTTGTAGGATTGCCCTGTGGCACGGTACATGGCTTGGACCCAAAGGGCGCGGTCCTGATCGTCATTGCTGGCGAATACCACCAGGTCACCTTCTCTGACAGCACTGAAGAAGGCTCTACCTCCCTGAAGACCTGAAGAAAAGTTTTAGTTTAACAACAATGTCTGTCAGTTCTACCAAGAACATTTGATTAAGTAACAAACCACTATTAATATATTCCTGCTCATTCTACTCATGCATATACATATCCACCAAACACTTAATTTAATTATTGTTTCACCAGTGCATCCTATTGAGCATCAAACTGCTTTTAAAATTCACATAAATTATAAACAAAAGTTATAAACACACACGCACGCACACACACAAATTTGTAAGTTATATTTTCGTATTTTATCAGTCTTTTTCTTTGGAAAACATACATTTCAAAGCACATTATCATAATTTTTGTTCTGCTACATTTCATAATTTTTAAGTTTTTGGTTTATATTTAATATTTAAGTACATTAAACATCTATTTTTTTTACTTTTGTACTTTTACTAAAGAAAAGTAGAAGTACACAATTTTTATGTAATAAGGTATTAATTTTTTTTAATATGCAATTTAAAAGAAATACACAGTATGATTCTATGCTTTAGAATGTAGTGAACATTTTTTAGTAAAGAAAAGTATTTTCCCCCAAAATAAAGCACAGATGCTTGGAAAATTTACTTAAAATACTCAAGTAGTGTCTGCCTCTGTATATTAGCGATGTCCACAAACCATTTTGATTATTACAGATTATCTATAACTGACTGAAGTTTGGCAATAACTGTCTAAAAAGGGATAAATAAATAAACAAAGGTTGCTGGGTTTATTAAAATTAATTTTATCAGCAAAATAATTCCTAAATAAAATGCGAACATTCGTTCGCTTTTAACACTGCGTTCCACACAACTCGGATTTAGGATATTTCCCACCTCAAAACCTGAAATAACGCCAGAATTAAGTAGGATATTTACCATACGTCCCATCTCAAAACCGGAAATAACGCCAGAATACAATTTAGTGAAATATAAACATAAATGTTACATATGATGTACTATTATAATCAAAATCTTTAAAATGTTTAGTAACATTATAAGAACGCCGTTCCTGCCATTATTTCCGGGTTGATGTCAGAAATCCTAAATCCGAATTATTTAAAACGCAACATTAATTCCGATTGGTCAATTTTGGAGGGTTTATTAAAATTCATTTTATCATCAAAATAATTCCTAAATAAAATGCAAACATTCATAAACCGTTAGTCGGGTGAGGTAAATCGCATAGCTCTGACAGAAGTTTTCAGGCATTTCGTTCGCTTTTAATACTGCGTTCCACACAACTCGATTTAGAATATTTCCCACATCAAAACCGGAAATAATGCCAGAATTAAGTAGGACATTTGCATATTTCCCACCTCAAAACCGGAAATAACACCAGAATACAATTAAGTAAAATTTAAACATCAATGTTACACATGACGTGGTATCATCATTAAAATCTTTAAAATGTTTAGTAACATTATAAGAACGCCGTTCCTGCCATTATTTCCGGGTTGATGTCAGAAATCCTAAATCCGAATTATTTAAAACACAACATTAATTCCGATTAGTCAATTTTGGAGGGTTTATTAAAATTCATTTTATCATCAAAATAATTCCTAAATAAAATGCAAACATTCATAAACCGTTAGTCGGATGAGGTAAATCGCATACTCTGACAGAAGTTTTCAGGCATTTCGTTCGCTTTTAATACTGTGTTCTCGATTTAGAATATTTCCCACATCAAAACCGGAAAAAATGACAGAATTAAGTAGGACATTTGCATATTTCCCACCTCAAAACCGGAAATAACACCAGAATACAATTAAGTACAATTTAAACATCAATGTTACAAATGATGTGGTATCATCATTAAAATCTTTAAAATGTTTAGTAACATTATAAGAATGCAGTTCCTGGCATCATTTCCGGCTTGATGTCGGAAATCCTAAATCCGAGTTGTTTAAAACGTAACATTAATTCAGATTATTCAATTTTGGAGGGTTTATTAAAATTCATTTTATCATTAAATAATTCCTACATAAAATGCAAACATCCATGAAACCGTTAGTCGGGTGAGATTAAGCGCGTGACTTCACCTGGTTGCGGGTCCGAGTAATCGACCGTATATCCGTCCAGCTGCATCAGCTCGTGCGGCTCGGACTTTTTCTCCCGGTAGCTGCACATTGCAAACGTGTACTGACTCACCTGCAACACACAAATAAACAGTTTACTAAATCATACCTCACTTACTGTAACAACAGCTAAGAATCTATTAATCATCACTTAGGCAACAATAAGGAATGCTATTTACCTGAACAAGCACAAAATATCTCCTCTTCCATCGTTTCCAAACTCTCTGACCTAAGGCGTAAAGATACCTTAACAGAAAAATGAAATAAAGATTGGTAATCGTGTCGACAGCTCATCACAGATATCAAGTGTTTCCGCCGCGTGGTGACAAGGTGGCATAAAGAGGAAGTAAATCAAGTTCAATTAGGCTTATATAAATATAGTAGGCCTATATTACGCATTTCTCATCAAGCATATTTAATAAAACGAGAGGAAATTAATTGCATCTATATTTTCTTTCTTTGCTCACCGACAAAGTGAACCATTAAGCTATTGATTTATCTGGCAAACAGTCTAACAGAAAGCTGATGTGTGCTGAAATGAAGTTGAGGTGAAATCAATTCTTCATAAATGGACATATAGTGCGCGTGAGGGTCGAGGCTGAAGGGGCAGTCAGTGCATGAATCGGACCTGTGAGGGTTAACGTGTGCCAGAGGTGATCATCCACTTGTGAAAGTGATTTTCAGCTCATTTTCCGACACTTTTATCATAACACATGATCCCATTTAGACGACAACCTCCGCACTTTCCAGCCGACTTTATCACAGCATATCTAGACGCAAAAGCGCCCATAATCCATCAACATAGTGTACTGTAGGCTATACGTTTTACAAAGAAGCGCAAAACACTATAAAATATCAAGATTTAAAAAATAAATAAAACCGATGATAAACTAAAGTAAGCTTTAAATAAGAGAGTTAAAATTCCTGTAAAATGTAGTTTTTAGATTTTTTTCTTTCATTTACAAGACAAATTGAGTAGCAATACTGGGATTTATCTCGTTTCAGACCTACTTATCTGAAATATCATAAGATAAATCCTAATCGGTTTTTATTAAAATTTTAATTTGGAAGCAAGTAAGACAAATACACATCAAAAGTTTTCAAAAAGTTAAAAGCAACATTGGAGCAGCACATAATAGAGGTTCAATGCAGGTGTTATAAACGGTAGCAGTGCCCTCATGTGGCTGTACGGTAGCATTGCAGATAATAAAGCAAACTTAATTTTCATGATATCCTCCAGAGGACCAGCAATTCATTTTTGTCCTCAGAAATAGACATTCGTTTTATACCTCTAGGTCAAGTACAATTTATTCAACATATTTGACTCCTACTGTCCTATGAAGAGAACATCCTGGGATGTTTTGTACCGTAATACCATATTTGTGGGGACGGCTTATACAGAGCACAAACTTTCTTTCAAAATAATAACTATTGCAATTTTCACATTTTATGGCAACAAGGAAATGTAATGCAGATTATATGTTTTCTTGATAATTATCAATTGTTTTTTTTCTTTCAAAATGAGAGTCTAGACTTAAAATTTAGCAATTCGGACCCTTTCAAAACACAACTTTCATTTGATGTCCTTTGTAGTGGACACCAGGACACTATGCCAGATGCTGAGAAGTTTTAAATAAAATAATTTGTAACACCTTACAATAAAGTTGTATTATTTTAACATTATTAAATGCATTAACCTATACATGAACCAACAATGAGCAATTTAGTTTATCAGCATTTATTAATCTTTGTTAAAGGAAAACACAGCTGTTTTCAATATTTTACTATGTTCTTACCTCAATTTAGACAAATTAACATACCTATCATTTTTCAATGCGTGCACTTTTAATCTTTGTACAGGGCGTTGTGAATGTGTTAGCATTTAGCCTAGCCCCATTCATTCCTATGGCTCCAAACAGGGATGAATTTAAAAGCCACCAAAGCCACCATGTGTCTCCAAGAAGTAAGAATGTTAAATCAAATATCATCTTGGATCAAATATCTCATTTAAAACCAAAATCTTTAAATGCACATTTTGGTAAAAATGAAATTGAAAACAAAAATTAATGTTAAAATAAAATAAATGTGAAAATTGAATCAAATGGCAAAAACACTGAATCAAGATGCATGTATTTCAGAACATTAAAGTCCCGTTGTCCACTATAGTGGACATATCATAAAATAAAAATAAAAAAAGAAGTGCTTTTTGCAATAAATTTTTTGCACTTAATTAAAACAAATCTAGAACTTTATTTTTCTGGTTCTCAGGAGGATACACTGAAAAAAAGTTAAATTTACTCAATTTGCACAAACTTTTTTTAAGTACAACTTACCTACTAAAATCACATAACATCTACTTAATAATGCATGAAAAATATATTTTAAATAATTAAGTAAATGTTACTTCATTATGTTTTTTAGAAGTTAGATTTATTTTAATCGTTTAGGTAAAGTCTATTAGTTTTTGAAAATTGAGGTATTGCTGTCCTAAAAATATTAAATAAATCATATTTACTGTTTGTTATATTCTTTAACATAGATCTATGGACTATGAGTCAGTCATTTAATAAACTTGATTCTGAACAAAAACACACACAAACTGCGTTTTTGACATGCATTGTCAGCACTGCGGAGAGAAATACAATATAATGTTCCGAACAGGGTTCATGTAAAGAAACACTGATCACCTGAACGATGACTTCACAAAATTATCATTTACAACAAAACAACATCAATAGTAAAAGAGCTTAAACCTTAATGACATTTTATGACAAATATTTAAGTAGTTCTTATTCTGTGATAAAGCTTAAAAAATAAAAATATTCAGGCACAAAGGATTGTGGGTATTCCTTACAACATGTGCAAATAAATTTAAGTTAATTTTACTTGATTTTTTTTTTAGTTTAATGGATTTAATATTCTTAAGTTTATTTAACTAAGATTTTTTTTACTTGAATCTGCTAAAGATTTAGATTAAAATGTACTTAATTATTTTAGGACTATGTGCAGTGACTATAAAACAGTTAAATAATACAGAAAATATCTAATACGACTTACTATTCCCACAGTTCATTTTCTACATGAATTAATCGTGTATTTATCATCCTTTTACTTAGGAAAATCTAGTTCTAGTTAGTTTTTTCAGTGTATATGGAAACTTCATAAAACCATCCATATGTACATTATTATTAATTAGTTCAACAATTTATGTTAAGAACAATTCACACCGACTACATTCCTTTCCCTACACCTACAAATCTTTCTTTTTCTTTATATATATATATTTCAGCATAGGCAGCACAACATACCGCATGCAATAACACAAATCAGTGAGTCAGAAATGCAATGTTTGGCTATACCCAAAACAAGAGGTTAAGAAACATTTTAAGACAGAAATATGTGAAATGTGTAAAGGTCTTTAATGTATGCCCTGATCCTTAAAAGAAAGAGGGCAGAGATGGTTTTAAAGGGAGACACAGAGAGGTTGAAAGGAAAAATCGAGAGAAAGAGCCAGTAACCATTAGAGAAAGCAGGAGATAGAAAGACTGATCAGGTCGGTACTGGCAGTTCTCTGTCTGAGGGCCACAGTGGGGTCACTCCACAAAACTGAATGGCTCCCAATTCCTCACTCGCTCCAATGATAAACAGATGGCTTCTTTTAATGGGATGCACTCAACCTGAAACCCCCCACGATTGCTCTCCCTCTTTTCCCTTAGACAGGGACAGTCATCAGGTGTTTGTTTTTGTGTGCAAGACGGAGAAAGAGGGAGAAAGGGTAATTAAACAACCCTTTGGACTGAATCTGGTATATGAAATGCTGGTGTATTTATATTTCTGTGTGGAAAACACCATTTTTATTATACTGTATTAAAACTACTAAAAAAATTGAAGACATTTTCTAAACAAATGTGACCCTGGACCACAAAACCAGTCATTAGGTTAGATTTTTTAAAGTTGAAAAGGACAATATTTAGCTGAGATACTATTTGAAAATCTGGAATCTGAGGATGAAAAATCGCCTTTTAACTTTTCTAAAGTCCCTAGCAACTGCGTCCACTCACACAAATAAAGCTTTTATCACACAAATAAAATATCTTCATGGAACATTTAATTTCTGAACTCAATATCTGAATAATATTTGGCATAAAAGAAAAAGCCCCATAAAACGTATTTTAGGCTATTGCTGCAAATATACCCGTGCTACTTATATATATATATATATAATTTAGGAGCATTAGGATAATAATTTAGGATGCAAAACCTGCTAAACGCCATCAAAAATGAAAAATTATTTGTTCAACAAATACTTTCACTTCAAATCTGCTAAATCCTGGCCTCAGGTCATTCAGAAATACCGGTTTGTAGGTAAAATCCATTCTGATTAAAGCCTAATAAAAATGCTTATTTACAAGAAAATTATTCCAATGCACTTGGGAGGGTTTAGCATCTCTCTTCAACTATTGTATAATATTTCCGCAAGCTCATTCCTCAAAATATGGTTAACCATAAAGGCCTGAGCAAGCCTCCATCTGTCTGAGTACATAAATGTGAAAGTCTGGGTCTGTCCTGCAATGTCTTGTGGGGTCTGTTAAAGAGGTAATTCCAGGTTTAAGAGGCTTCTGCCAATTAGAGCAATGGGCTGCTGTATAGAGGAATCACACAGGGCCTCTGTGTAATTAACAGACTGATACGACCCTTGAACTCATCCCACTGAGAGAGAGAGAGACCTCAGCAGCTGCTCCTGCACATCTTTACTCACTCGAAACTCATGTGACTCACAAAGAATGAGGAACAGATGAACAGAACCTGGTACTTACAAACAGTAATTAAATGTAATTATTTCATATTTGTGACCCTGCACCGCAAAACCAGCACTGTAAAAAATTATTTGCTGCCTTCAATTTTTTGGTTGAATCAACTCAGGTTTACAAGGCATTTCAACTTACTATTATTTATCTTGACTAGAATGAGTTGTTATAACTACAGATGAGGGGTTATAACTTATAAAATGAAGTAGATTTTATAAGTTTTTATAAGTTGTAACAATAATAGTAATATAGTGAGTTAACATGTCTTCTAAATCTGAGTTGATTAAAAAAAAGAATTTAAGGCAGCAAAGTTTTTTTTACAGTTAGTCATAAGGGTCTATTTAATTAGATTTATACAACATCTGAAGGCTTAATAAATAAGCTGAGATAAAATCATTTAAAGGTTTAAAAAAAATCTAAATATGGAGAAAATCCTCTTTAAAGTTTTCCAAATTAAGTCCTTAGCAACACATTATTAATGATTTTATACATTTAATTTTTATATATTTTTGGTAGGAAATTTGCAAAATATCTTAATGGAAAAATTATCTTTACTTAATATCCTAATAATTTTTGTTATAAAAAATCTATTAATTTGACCAATACATTGTATTGTAGTTACAAATATACACTGTCAGAAATAAAGGTACAAAACTGTACCTTTTCTGTCACTGGGGCTGTACCCTTTCAAAAAGTACAGCTTTGCACCTAAGGATTTCATTTTAGTACCTCAGAGGTACATACTGGGACCAAAGAGAACTTATTAGTACCTCAAAAAAAAAAAAACATTAGTATCTCAAAGGTCCATATTGGAACTAAATGTTTACATATCTGTACTTAATGGTCCATACAATAACCTTTTTAAAGCTAGGGTACATATTTTTGACTTTTTTTAACAATGTAGGTCCTTAAGGTACGGTAATCTACCCAAAATTGTATTCTGTTTTGTATCCCTGTAAAGGTACCAAACCGAAACTTATAGGGTACAGCCCCAGTGACAAAAAAGGTACAGTTTTGTACCTTTATTTCCGAGAGTGTACATGTGATTCTTATGACTGGTTTTGTGGTCCAAGGTTACATTTTATCTGCTGATCCTTTGAAAAATCTGCATTACTAGTTATAGTAGTAAATAGTAAACTTGCAATGTGTGAAAGATACACACTAAGAATAAATACAGGTTTAATGTGATGCATGACATCAAACACTGGGTGGCACTATAAGCATTGCTTTCCCATTTCCAACATTCTGTATTTTTGTGATTCAGTGTTTCCCAACCAGGGAGCCGGAGCCCACAGGGGGCCTCAGCAGAGTTCCAAGGGGGCCTTAAGAGGTCTTAAAATGATTAAAAAACAAGCATTAAAATAAGCTAAAATCAAGATGTTTCTTTTTTTTTTTGGCCATTTTAGTAGCGAATATACTTCAGTCTAGTCATTCCAAGCTCTAGTTCATTTAATTTGAGTGGGGGGCTTTCAAATATTGTTATGGGCAACTAGGGTGCCTTGAAGTGAAAAAGGTTGAGAACCACTGGTCTAATTAATGGGTTTATGCAATGGTTATGGTGGAGAAAACTACAAAAGCTAACAACAGTAGGGGAGAGAGGGGCACAACCTAACGCTTTTTGACTTTGGCTCTATCATTCAAAAAATATTTAAGTTAGATTTATCATTTTTTTACACAATCAACACACACATCTCTGCTACAAATAAACACTTAGAGTTTGTTTGTGGGACCTACCGTTATCGTACAATTACACCAAAAGTGACAGAAGTGCAAACATTACAACTTACCCCATAGGTGGGGTTCATCGTAACAAACCGAGGGTTTGTTGTAACACCTGCTAGAAAATTTGGTTTAAACACAAATAATTCAATAAAATTTTGTCTGTATACTAAAGGTGGATATTGTTTATATATCTGCCTATAATAGATAAATATCCACACATTCATCCATCCATGATCCTTCATCTAACCATCCTTGTATTAAGCATCAATGCATATAAATAATTTTTTTTGAAAGGGCTGCACAATTAAGACAAAAAAAATCATAATTGTGCGTTATTTCGCCTGATATTGAATTAAAAGTTATCAATTTGATTAATAGTATTTACATTGTTTTCATTTCATTATCATTGTATAATGGAGGCTTAGTTGTAACACTGTGTGACAACTTACCCCACTGTGTAAAATTGTTTCTAATCCCAGCTATCAGTCACTAGTTGCTGACATGTTTCAAATGGTGTTATGTTTTAGGTAACAAGACAGTGATTACAATAAAATAAAGTTGGATTTGGTGAATTACACACACAATTCAGAAATTTAAAAAAAGAAATGTACTTTTATGCTTCCAAAACACCAAAACACATTAAAACTTTTCATAAATTCACAGGAGATCTTCTGACTATAAGAGAAAGACCAAAAGCACAGATTGCTTTTGTATAAATATATAAAGTAGCTGCGTTACAATTAACCCCGCGTTCATTTGTGCCCCGCTCACAAAACGTATACTTAAATACTTAAAACTGATTAAAACACTAACACAAAAGACCTTTGCTACTTCACTAGATACAAAAGCAAACATATCATTTAAAAGCATCTTAGATCTGATAAACAACAAAATTAAGATTTTTTTTAGTTAATATTGTTGAGATAAAAGTAAGTCAGGTCATGTCAAAGATTAAAATCTATCTATCTTGTCTATCTATCTATGTATGTGATACCTTATGATTTTCAGTTTACTTATGTAAGGACGGATTTGGCAAGCGAGCACATAAGGATGATTATAAACATACCCGCTGTGCTTCATGTTGGGGGGCTTGTCCATACGGACGGCCAGTTTGATTTTCAGGTCCACGTCTTGACTGTTCTTAGGTACAACCATCTTATGCAACTCTGCTGTCTTGGGCCCATTAGTGGTGGGGTGAAGGACCACCTGCATAGAATACAAAGAAAAGTGAGAGACGAGGCCAGGAAAAACAGTAAGAAATGATTAGGACTGATGCACATGTGAGAAACTGGTTCGGAAGAGGAAAATGGAAGATGATCGAGAAAGGATAAGTAATCGAGGAGGCAGTTAAAGAAAATCAATGGAGGAGGAGCAGTCTGTTTGCAGAGAGTCTCTAATGGGAAGTCTCCATCTGTTACTGTGAGCCATAATGACTAAAGATTGAAGCTGACTGCTAATCGTACATGTGCACGAACATTACCGGTTCACACACCGTACGCCCCAAAACATCTGTCCCCCAGTAACACCAGCCAACAATTAAGCATGTGGACAGATTCTCACCCTGCCTAGCTCTTTGTCCTCCAGAGCCAAAACTCCTGTGCTTTCAGTGAAAAGTTTGACTTTGACTGCTGGCAGGGGGTGTGTGGTAGTGAAATCTCCTTGTGTGCCCCACCTGTGGTGGAACAAAACAAATTAGCAAATCACAGTGGGATCACTTTCAATTTCACAAAATTAAATTGTGTACCTGTGATCAGAATCATATGTTATATTTTTAGAAATGTTTACATGTGTATACACATTTGTATATTTATGTATGATTTATAGTATATATAAATACTTCATATAAAAATATATTTTTTCCTTAAAATTATACATGCATGTGTGCATATTTATATATACAGAATTATTATACAGAATTGAGATGTGGATCATGAAGATTCTGCCATCGAGTCTGTTTTAGAAGATATCAACAGCACGAACGACAACGTTGATATAACTAGCGGTCATTGCCAGCTCCTTTTCGGAAGCCCGTTGATGATGTTAATCTAATTGACAAATGGTATGAGATAGTCTGACTGTATGATGACGAAGTAAATAACTCACAATGTCGTGAAATGAATGAAATGTTGTAAACATAGTAGGTGTCGATGTACGTTCGCCAACTCATTGTAGCTAAATAACTAGCAGTTCAGGTCAGGCTGCAAAAGGACAGACGCCATTTCAACATACGTCACACACTCAGTTGCTCTGATTGGTTGTAGGTATATCCAATTGAGTGCAAAGGCATTTTTTGTCCTGGTTCGGTTGAAACACGCCCTATAATCACAGCCCAATGAGTATGAATTTTGAGTATGGCACATAGACCGTTAAAAAAGATGGACGACGCGACGTCTCCTTTGTAATGAATTGAAGCAAAAAATGTCCGACCATGGTCGCCGCCATGTTACGTAAAAACGTCAGTTTGGAGCCAAGGCATGGGCAGAAGGAATCGTCTGTGGAGCCAGAGGCGGAGTTGCGGTATCAAACTTCCGCCCAAACGCTCGCACGACCAATAGAGACAGAGCGCAGCACGTCATAACCTAAAAACCACGCCCACCGGGGGGAAAACAATCGAATCCAACCGTCTCCATTGACTTTGTATTGCGAGAGGCTGCCTCCTTGTCATTTCTGGCTTATAACAAAAAACAGAATAATGCCTAAAAGCTGCTTTGTGACAATATGTACAGCTAACAAGCCAAAGAACCCAAAAATAAGTTTTTATAAGCTGTCGAGCCATAAAACCCAGCCTTTAAGGAGAATAAAGTGGATCGCCGACTACGTTTCCCCCTAGTGGACGCAGTTCTACTAATAGGAGTACTATGAAAAGTTGCCTGTTTCCACTTTTATGTCTTTAAACTCTCATTTTTGGGGTCGACAGCTTAAAAAAAAACTTATTTACAGATTAAACCTAAAAACAGAATAATACTTAAAAGCTGCTGTGTGAAGGTGTACACCTAACAAGCCAAAGAACCCAAAAATAAGTTTTTATAAGCTGTCGAGCCGTAAAACCCAGCCTTTAAGGAGAATAAAGTGGATCGCCGACTACGTTTCCCCCTAGTGGACGCAGTTCTACTAATAGGAGTACTATGAAAAGTTGCCTGTTTCCACTTTTATGTCTTTAAACTCTCGTTTTTTGGGGTCGACACCTTAAAAAAAATGTATTTACAGATTAATCTTAAAAACAGAATAATACTTAAAAGCTGCTGTGTGAAGGTGTACAGCTAACAAGCCAAAAAACCCAGAAATAAGTTTTTATAAGCTGTCGACCTAAAAAAAAAAACGAGCGTTTAAAGACACAAGACTGGAAACAGGCAACTTTTCATAGTACTACTATTAGTAGAACTGCGTCAACAGTTGCTTGTGGCAAATTTGTTTTATTAAAAGCTCCCAAATTTATTTCAGTCCCGGTGCTAAAACATTGTCGAATGATGTTTTATACAGCAATAAAGCCCTTAAGCCATTTTGTAACTGTCTTGTGGCAAGCCAAGCATGTTTTCTTAAACGTAATGCAGATGAACTGCTCACTTGTTGATATTAGTTAAGAAATTATGAGACATGCAAAGTTTTATCAATTTATTTTATCCAAAAGTTACTTACTGTGCATTCAAGCTATACATTTCATAAGTTTGTGTGATCCCTGCACTGCTAACACAATGCTCAACCAAATGAGCTACACATAAATTCAATGTCCCAATAAGCTAAAAAACTCATTTAACTGTGGTTTAACATGCAGACACTGTTACCACAATAAATCTACAGCATCCACAACAGGCATTGAGTCACAATGCTGAATCACTGTCTGCCTCGTGATAACTTGGTGTCTGTGAGATTCCCGACTGGGTGTCTAGAGGCCACATGTTACAAAAAATGTCCTCTACTGGACTGACTAACACAGCTGTTACAGCTGGTGCCAAATATACAGAGAGAAGACCCTGCCTTTCTTTACCTGACATTGTCTAGAAACCAAAACAGCCTTGAGAAGCTTCATCAGTTGGTGATATTTTGGAAAGTCGATTGACCTTTTACCACTAGATGATGTTTGAAACCCCAAAACATAAAGGGTGGCTTACTGTATATTATATGGCTTATAAGTGAACTGTTGCCATGCCAACCAAGCTACAGCATCTAACATAAAATAGAGCACAGTGATGCTTCTTAATAATTAATTCTACTTTCTAGATTTATTTTCTTATTTGTCTGCAGAATGCCAGTTGTAATAGAGACAGCCATTGACATTTACTGAGTTCACGGTTTAACGTAATTACCGTTATTTTGTGACGACAACACCTGACCTTTAACTCGAACCTGTTCACTTTCTCGAACTGGGGATTATGCGTTTCTGTAGTAACAGTAAAAATATCAAATTGAATCCGAGTGAAAGAATACTTTTGGCAGCTGTAAAATATATAATTACAAATTTTAATTACATTTTAATGCTTCTGCTAAATATTGCAGAAAGTGTGGCAATAATAACATACTGGAAGTACTTTCACGTGAGGTTGGAGAGGTCATGTGGTACAGGTCGAGATGTTCAGAAAACTCCCAGTCCACAAGCTGTGATTACGATCTTTACGAGGACGTGAACGTTTTTTACACGCTGTAATCTTGTAATCCCTGTAATTACGTTATGGCGTAAACGCACCTATTAATTGAGAATAATCATCATACTGAGATCTTGATACGTTTTATCTCAGATAAATAAGAAAATTTTGTTTACAAAAATATTTGAAAGAAAATGGCTTATACATGACATACATACTTGGCTTCTAGAGCTATCCTACTTTTTTTAGGGGGTGTGCACACCAAAGGTTTAAGGTCTCCGGCAGGCATATGTTTTTAATTGTTTCCAATGGAAGCACAGCGTTTTTCAAAAAAGCCAGCAGCTGGCAGTTTTTTTCCGTGCTGAAAGCCGGCGCTCAACAGTTTTCCACACTCGGCATCAACGTGGAGAAGGGGCGGGACAAATATCACAACCAACTGACGCATCGTACAACAACTAATAAACATGTAAACAAAGTGTATCACAACAACCAAAGCGCTCATCTGAAGAAAGCTGGAAGCCCTTCGGATAGCTTTATTTCAGCTTCTCCTAGTTACATGCAAAACATGAATTGTGTACCTTGCCCAATTTACAGAGCTGAAAAGTTAATACAACCCATTTAATTAATTTTTCTATCTATCTTTCTATCTATCTAGTATGAATTTTCCAATAATATGCATTTTATATAAGTAAAAATATTCCTGTGTTCCTTATTTCTATACTGTTCTTTTTTGTATCTCTACTGTTTGTGTGCTAAATGACTGGGCCAACGAGCGGCAGCTTATTTCCATGCATCTATCTTAGTGCTCTGCATGACACTTTAAAGGCCACCCGCCCGTCATGAACAGCGAGAAAGCTGGTCTGAGCATGATGAATTCCTCCCCCTTGTCATGTTGATGCTATTCTGGAGCTCCTGAACGAAAGAAAAGCATTGAAACCACTCTAGATTGCCTGTACCCTCATTCATGGACTTACATGATCAAAGATGTAATCAATTCAAGCCCGCCAAGCAATCAAACTGCACTAGTCCCTTACGTTAGCTTCTACAGATACACAAATCCCAAGAAAACCCCAAAGACACCAGCGGACAAACATTCACAACAAGTAAATCCAATAAACAAATAAACTAAACTATGTGTCATATGCTCTGAAATAGTAGGTTTATAGCCTTATATATTCACATACAATCGAATTCTTCATTTAAAACCAGCAAAACCAGACAAACCGCTTAAAACCAGCATAACGCCCTATGAAAGACAAACCAGTAGACTATTTAATTCAAATTATCATCCAGACTCATTCTCTGTGCACACTGTTGACCCAATAGGGTGATTTTGACAAACCGCTCAATCCAGGTCAGATACATTAATTTTGCGGGTATGATACAGTTTGGAAAGTTCCCAGTTAAATAAGGTCCATCAATAACCTGTGATACATTCAGACCAGTCACAATCTTTTATTCAAAGCATGGCATTCTGGGCATATTTTCAATGTGACTGCAGTGTCAAAACAAGTCAGTACGCTAATGAGATAAGAGTGATTTCATGCTCCATGTGAAGATAAAAAGCCTGAGACATTCACTGAAAATTTGTAGTTCAATGTAATATTAAATATATTGAAGTGCTTGGATAAAATAGACCATAGACCTTGTAACTGTAAAAAGATTTGTTTGATGGACACACTGTCAAGCTGAATAAAGAGAGACTACACAGGACAGACTTTTAATTGAATATACTGATTTGCTATTAACCTAAAGTCAAGTCAAAAACCCAGGAGCGTATTTAAAATAAAATATGTGACAGTCTCTAGATCTCTACCTAGCATGTGTTTTATAACGGTACATTGCTTTTTGCATTAACCCATTTAGCATTATCTGGCATGATACATTTGCACATTTCTACTGAGGTAGCAGTTTTGATCAAAATAAAATTTTTTACTAAACAAACATTTTTGATTGACCTGTACAAATAGATCAGTTATTACAGTCTCTCTACATATAATCATACTGCCTGTCAGTTCAGAGCAATCTCTTAAAAAAAAATCTTACACTTGAAAATTTTATACCCGAGATCTCACTGGGGCAGTACACTTTAAAAAGGTCCTAATATGCACCATTAGTTATACATATGCATACATCTGGTACCAGTATGTACCTTTGAGGGACTAATATGTACAAACCCTTTAGGTCAAAAGCTGTAGCGAAGAGCGGGCCACAACCTAACGCTTTTTGTTTTTGGCTCAATCATTCAAAAAATATTTGAGTTTGATAAATTATATTTTTACACAAGCAACACACACATCTCTGCTACAAGTTAACATTTGAAGTTTGTTTCTAGTACTTACCATTCTTGGACAATTACACCAAACGTGAGAGAAGTGCAAATGTTACAACTTTCCCCATAGGTGGGGTTAATTGTAACAGGCAGGGGGTTAGTTGTAACACTTGCTAAAAATTAAGTTTGCAGGCAAATATTTCAATACTATTTTGTCTATATACTTGTAGTGGATATTGTTTATATATATGTCTTTAATGCACAGGTATTCACACTGTATTCATTCATCCAGCCCTTTCTAACAATAGTTCAATTATAAATGGATACAAATGTCTAAATATGTGAGAAAAAGCAGCACAATTATGACAAAACATTTTTTTATTTGTGACCCAGTCTGTAATAATCATACTACAGTTTCAAAATTCAAATTCTGAGATAATGAGCATTAAAGTCTAATTTTAGCCATTCATTTCATTATGATTTCAATCTTTGACGGATTTTTTTAAATAAGATTTTTGATAAGATAGGCACATTTATTTTGTTGGCAGCCAGCAATCATTCGTGTGTAGCCTATTTAAAACAACGGCAAGTATTACGCTAACGTTAGCGGTTTTCATATCATAAGTGCTGAGGGGTTAGTTGTATCACAATGTTACAATTAACCCCGCAGGGTCAAAATATTTTCAAGGCCACCAAAAAGTTGCTAAGAGCTGCAGACATATTTCAAAACGATGCTATGTTTTAGTCAACAAGACACTGATTAATATGACAACGCATTGGATTTGGTATCTTACACACCCAACTTAGAAACCGAAAAAAATGAAAAAGGAAAAAATTTACTTACATGCCACCAAAACACTCGTTTGTCAATAACTCTCTGGAAAAACATTATACATTTCCAATAATTTGCAGGACATCGTCTTTTGGCAGTGTGAACCCCCGGAAAAACAAAACCCTCAACCTTGTGCAACAATGTAAACAGTCCGTGTTACAACTAACCCCGCATTAGTTTTTGCCCCGCGCATCCCTACTTTACAGTATATTCCATGTGTAAAGTGTGTAACACATGCTTATTTCTTACTGTGGTCTGGAGGCCTCCGCCTGATCCGTCTGGAGTTTATCACCTCCCTCCACCTCCATGGTGCAGTACACAATCCGGTTTGGAGCAACTGATTTCAGCCCCTGCACCTCTATAATTACAATCTGCAGACCACATAAATAAAATTCAGTTGATATTTGGAGAACTTGTGGTCTTTTAGATTATTTACGCAAACATTATTTTGTGTATGCAAAATACATCCCCAATCGCATTATTTTAAAGGTGCACTGTGTAGATGTTTAGCAGCATCTAGAGGTGAGAGTGTGAATTGCAAACAATGGCTCACCCTTCCATTTCGAAACGCATAGGTAATAAGGTAATAAAAAAAATACAGTGAACTTTATCTTTATAGAACACTGATAACATAGTTATGTATATTATATTACATTTCTGTCAAGAGATCATCCTAAAAGTCCCACAATGCACCTTTAAGTCATAAGAGGAAAAATCCTTTACCTCCAGAGAAAAAGATAGAACTACGTCGGATTTGGAAAGGGGCAGGTCATTTTCATCACCGATGTCAAGAAAACTGTTCATGGGTGTGAGTTTTGGCTTGATCTTAGGCTTGAAGTCTTTGGCCACCGGCTGGCTCTCCAGGTTAGCCATCAGCAGGTTGACAGATGACCTGAGCTCCTCTACATACATCATCTCCATGTCTTTGGAAATAAACTTTGGGAACTTTCGCTCCTATTGGACAAAGTGACAAAAATTACCAGCGCCTTAAATTAAATGTTGACTTAATATTGAAAAATGTATGATGAAGCAATAAACAGTTTCATCAAATACTTTCACTTCAAATCTGCTTAATCCTAACCTCAGGCCATTCAGAAATACTGATCTGTTGTCAAAATTTATTAAAGGGACACTCCACTTTTTTGAAAACAGGCTTATTTTCTAGCTCCCATAAAGTAAAACATTTGATTTTTACCGTTTGGGAATTCATTCAGCCGATCTCCGGGTCTGGCGCTACTTCTTTTAGCATAGCATAATCCATTGAATCCTATTAGACCATTAGCATCGTGCTCAAAAATGACCAAAGAGTTTTGATATTTTTCCTATTTAAAACTTGACTCTTCTGTAGTTACATCACGTACCAAGACCGACGGAAAATTAAAAGTTGCGATTTTCTAGACCGATATGGCTAGGAACTATACTCTCATTCTGGCGTAATAATCAAGGACTTTGCTGCCGTACTATGGCTGCAGCAGGCGCAATGATATTACGCAGCGCCTCAAAAAAATCCCCATGGTAACTTTCAATAGCAGGGGACGACTTTCGGGTACTGTGTAATTTTAAATAGGAAAAAATCTAAACTCTTTTTGAGCGCGATGCTAATGGTCTAATCGGATTCAATGGACTATGCTAAGCTATGCTAAAAGTGGTACTGCCAAACCCAGAGATCGGCTGAATTGATTCCAAAACGGTAAAAATCTGATGTTTAACTCTAGGGGAGCTGGAAAATATTTCCCAAAAAAGTGGAGTGTCCCTTTAAGTCTGGTTGAAAATGCTTTTTTATAAAAAAATAATGTTAGACGCACTTAGACTAAGCTCTTCATTTCAAATGATGTACAGTTAAGTAAGATTTAGTACTGATCAGTAGCCTATAAGAAGCTGTTTTAATATAAATACAAGCGGACCCATTAATTTTTAAAGTATGTTCAGTATGCATTTCATATTTATAGCCTTTCCCTTCTAGGAAAACTAACCAAAAATAAAAGATGACTCATCCGGCACTATGCAAATTAGAACTGACCCCTTTAATACACCACACCCACACTTCCTGTTTCAATATGTCAAGCACACTTTAAAGAACGTGTGTCACATATTATCCTGCCCTTTGACAGGAATGTGTTCAGACATCTGCTCTCGCAGCAAGACACTGAGATCACAGTCACAGACAGGTGAAGCTGTCTTACTCTCGCTATTTTCTCAGCCAGCTGCAGTCGTCCGTCCAGCTCTCTGCGGATCTGCGCCGCCTGCTCATCCACATTGTCCAACTGCACAAAAACACAAAACAAAGCTTATGTATTTGACAAGATTTCCTCACAGGTATGCCGACCGATCAAAGCTGACTGTGGTGTAAACCCGGTGAAGGTGGGATAAAAGACAAACACGGTTAGTCATGTGATTTCTTTTCAGCCTTGTGAAGCCAAAATATACAATCATAATGATGTTTAATATATTCATCTGTTCATTGCATTGATCTGGCGTGATTTTGCATGAGCAATATTAAACACAAACACACCCACATAGTTGTCATGTTGTCATGACAGGGTTTCCTCTTCATTGGGAAATCTCTCTCTGTTTTGCATCCACACCACCCCCTTCCCAGCACTGTTTCCACTTGATAAGCTCAGTTCCCTGCGGCTGCTGTAGGGCGGATTGCGCTCTGATTTCACACCACACTATTACTGCACTGATTTCAACAAACTTGCTGGGTCAAAGTTTTAAACTGCATGCTTGCATGTACTGTACCCTGCTGCATATATTTAGTGGTGCTTAAGAAACTCAATGTCTTCACATCCCCACCAATCAGCGCATACATACAACACATATCAATCATGGACATTGCATCTTCATGCCAAAAGTTTATTATTGAAGAATCAGTATCGGGCATTGGTATCGGCCAATCATGAAGACAACAAATCGGTACTTTGTATCGGCTGCAAAAATTCTGATCGGAGCATCCCTAATAAACAGATGACAATCAGACATATATGATTATAATCAATAATTGGTCAGGAATGATAATTGGACATGAGAAATGGACATGAATGATAATCAGACATGACAATCAGAAAGGAAAAAATTGATATTCAAACATAACAAACGGACATAAATGCAATATCTGGGTTATTTTTGACCCATAATAGGTAAATATTGGACAAAACACACCGCTGGGTTAAAATACCCCATGGTTGCATTACAACAACCCAGCATTGGTTGATCTTTAACCCAGCATGTGTTCTGTTCAATATTTACTTATTATGGGTCAAAAATAACCCAAACATGGTTATTATTGATGAAGAATGATGAATTATAACCAGGGTTCCCACACCTTAGTTAACTTTAAATTCAAGGACTTTCAAGGACTTTCCAGGTCCAATACCCTCAAATTCAAGGACTAAATGTGGGGACACATTTCAAGTGAGAGCAAGGTTATCTTTTAAGATACATTGTTACAGTTCCCTTTCGAGGGAACTCGCGCTGCGTCACTGCGGTGACACTTTGGGGATGCCTCCAGGGGTAAGTGCGTCTGAATGAGTATGTCAAATTCAACCAATGGTGAGGCTTAACGACAAAGACAGGGTGACGCAGGAGCCAGGAAGTATATCGCTATCTGAAATATTGCCAAAGACGGCGTTACAGGGACGCAGGAAGTATGGCAAGGGAGACGCAGCGTCTCGTTCCCTTCTCAGGACGCAACAGTTACATACGTAACCCGAGACGTTTTCATGTGTCAAACACAACTATGCAAAAAAACATTTTGATATGAATCAACATTCACATACAGAAGATATAAGCATTTAAATTAGGGATGCTTAACGATTAATCGCGATTAATCGTTAGCAGAATAAAAGTTTTTGTTTACATCACATATGTGTGTAAACTGTGTATAATAAATATGTATATATATAAATATTAACACATTCATGTATAATTTTAAGAAAAAAAATGTATATATTAAGTATTTATATTTATATATAATACATAAATATACAAATGTATATACACATGTAAACATTTCTAAAACATATACATGCATGTGTGTACATTTATTTATACACAGTTATTATACACAGTTCACACACATATATGATGTAAACAAAAACTTTTATTCTGCTAACGATTAATCGCGATTAATCGTTAAGCATCCCTAATTTAAATGGAACAGTTTAGCACGTGTGCTTAAAAAGTCTAGAATTTTTATGATATTATCCTGTACTTCACAGGGAACAATATGGAAACTTCTTGCATAAAATAGATTCAAGCGCTTTCAATGACCTGTATCCATGTTTGTATATTTTCAAAAACTTCCCAGGGCCTTGAATTTTTGCCCCCAGATTCACAAACTTTCAAGGATTTCAAGGACTCGTGGGAACCCTGTATAACTGACATGAATGATAATGAACATGAAAGATAATCGGATATGACAATCAGACCTGATATTGGACCTTATTGATAATTGGACATGACAATCGGACATGAATAATAACAAACATGGTTATCATTAATGAACAATAACTGAAATTAATGATAATAAAAAATGAATGAAAATCAGACATAAATTACAATGGGACATGACAAACGGACATGAATGGCATTTCATCAGTTTTCATTGCTAAACGATCACTGACATGAATGATAACGGAAATTAATGATTATGAGATGAAAATAATAAACCAACATTAAATTGAATAATTTAATTAAATAATTAGACATGAATGATAATCGGACAAGAATGATAAATGAAGATGACAATTAGATCAAACATGAATGATACTCGGACATGAATCCAAACCAGACATAAATGATAACCAAACTTGGCTGAAAATCAGAAAATGAAAATCATACAAAAATAATCATCACAATAATCCTTTACTGTCAAAGTCTATGCTAAATAAAATCGGCAGTTAATGTCTGCTCCTCTTGTAAATATAATTGGTTCAACATGACAGATCAGAATATCCTGAATTTCCTGATACCTAAGTGTTGTGCTTTATTGACTTTGTCAGTGAGAAATACTTAAAAACACTGAATATGTGAGAAAACCCTCTTAACACCCTGACAACCGATCTAGCGTTCTAAAGATATTAAGTTTGTAAACCATTATGAATATCTTCATAATGACGCTGGGTAATATTTGCCACACTCTGCTGTCTCGCGCCTCTACTTCCCCTATCGACATTCCTTATCGGCTTCTTCTATTAACATATGCAAATCCACACGGCATTTATAAATCTCACATAAGAAATGTGTGGGAGAAAGCAGAACAGATGTGTGTGTGTTCAGTGCTGGTTCACTCATATATATATGGAGAGATCGGTGTGAGGTTTTAATGATGAAGTTAGACGTGTTTCCTCAGATGGAAAGAGGGCAATGGGTGAAACGGTCACTCCACAGGAAGTAATGAGGGCACCGTGGGGCAGATGACCTTAAAGAAAACTGCTGTTAAGAT
Organism: Misgurnus mizolepis; assembly: GCA_025389145.1. Taxonomy (NCBI): domain Eukaryota; kingdom Metazoa; phylum Chordata; class Actinopteri; order Cypriniformes; family Cobitidae; genus Misgurnus; species Misgurnus mizolepis. The sequence continues at coordinate 13,315,155 of JAIFKI010000012.1, read as the reverse complement.
TCACTAATAAGTTACCTAATGACCCACTGACAACAAGAGGTCAAGGTTAGGGTGAGAATGATCAAATGAATACGTATTAATGATCATGGTCCTTTTAAGCTTGGAATTATAAAGACGACTTTGATGACTACAGCAAGAACACTACTGTAAATAAAACACACGAGCACACTCAGAAGTGTGAATGTAATGTTGTAGTGGTCAGGTTTTATTTAGCAAGCAATGTATGTGAAAGCTGATAATTACCAGAACATTTCATAGGAAGTGAATGAAACATACATTACGATACCAGTCCCTAATTAGAGATTAACACTGCCATCCATTTCTATTTCTGACAGGCATTTAAGGACATATAATCAACAACATAACTCACTTATACATAATTAGAGACTAATAACTGTGTTTGCTTTCAGAATGTTGTTTACACAGTGAGCTATTTGTCTGAGTGAGCATTACAAGAGTTGTGGGATTTAATTAAGATAAGGTTGGACCTGTAGTCTGGAGCCAATCAGATTTGAGTTAAGATTCACTTGTTGAGCTTTGTAAATGACCAAAACCTCCACTGACGTGACCGTGTAGACACAGTCTCATTCCCTAAAATGACTACAAGATGCATTTAATGTATTAATCATCTTTGATGTTGGCTAATGTAATTTGTTCTTTTAATGATTTGCTTATAATGGATGTGCAGAAAATTTTGAATTACTATGAACCCCGTAGCAGAGGTTAGCTGGTCAGTATTTTTTTATTACTTTATTATAAAATATTATTGTTATGAATGTTTATGAATTTTTGACGAACACATCAAATTAAATGATGACATTTACATTACTTTTATGCACTTGTCAGACAGTGTATAGGTATACATTGAAATTCATTTAATACTAAATAATTTACAAAACATTTTTAGTTTTATTGCAGAGATCGAGCCAATATAAAAAAACAATGCCAAAATATCTCAATCATGAGGTGGAGCCAAGGTATCAAGGTCCCGCCCATTTTCCCGTTTGACTCAATTACAAACACACAAATCAAGTCGTCACACCCCATTTTAATAGTTAATAATAAATAACTTGAACCAAACATTTTGGAAAAATTAACACTTATGCGTACATCAACAGGACTGGGCAAAAAAAAAATCGCTTTCTTGATTAATCGTTTTTTCAGTGGTGGATTCAAAATCGATTCTCATTGTCCACGAATAAATTTTTCCAATTTCCGCAAACATTGAACGTAAGATTAACGTTAATCTAATTACTAGTCTTCTCCACTAGATGTCACCCCTTTTTTGCCTTGCGCGATGATAACAAGGAGCGATAGGCGAGCCTGTCAATCATTTATTCAGTCTATATTCTAATATATTATTAAAGCAATAAACCCCAAGAAGCAGTGGGTTACCAGTGCATTTTATAACAGCTAAGGGGCGTTGTTAGGCACGATGCGAAGCGCTGTGCCTAAAACCCCCTTAGCTGTTATAAAATGCACTGTAACCCCACTGCTTTCAGGGACTCTTCCTCACAAGAATTTTCAGCCCCCCCAACTGAAAATTTTAGGGGCGCAACCAAAACATTTTAGGGGCACACACCGTAAATCAACATGCTAACCAAATAATCACATTTCTACAAATTTCCACTGCTAATACATACTTTGATGATAGATGCAAAAATTACAATGTGTGGTTTCAAATTCACCGTCACATCAGAAAAAAAGGTCACATTTACTGGTCGCAAATGTGCGACTGGATGTTAAATTCAGTGGCACAATCTCACCATTTGGTGGCAGTCTGGAGCCCTGTAAAGCCTGCCATATGTCTGACTAACGTCTATACCCTATAGTATCGTCTATCGGCACAACATTTTTTGAAACTGAATTTAGATTTAAATGAATATACATTGTCATATATTATAATATTTCATTAATAATGTTAGTTTTGCAGACTTCATATTAAAGGCGGGGTGCATGATCTCTGAAAGCCAATGCTGACATTTAAAATCACCTAAACAAACATGTTTTGGTACTCGGCATGACTTTTTTTTCAAAATCATGCCTTTAAACATGCTGGTGACTGAAAGCATCCCACTTAGCTTTATAAATAGGCTCATACAATTCCTTGTATACAGTATACTGTGCAACAACATTATCGACCTCATCATTACCCTCTTGCATTTGAACATAAAAAATACATTCTGCCATAATACTCTGCCTTTTTTGATTTGCTTTAAGTGGAGCAACTTGAAAGATGGTGACATCTTCAGGATAAGAGGTGAAGTTCAGTGAATATAATCTGAAGTAAAGCATGCACATTAAGAATCGATTCAGGGATTCCCCATATTGATACTTATATTAAAGATAGATTACTATTGAGATAATACTCATAATGCATTAAAATGGCTTCATTGTGGCTTTCTTTGAAGACAACATACTTGAACACCTCCCTAGAGTCACACACACATATGTGCACCAGATTCTTTTCTGTTGCCGTGTTACCAAGTCATTCGGTTTCTCTTTAGCTGCTCTATTTCGGTGAATTTGGCAACAATTTCTATGACAACAAGCCTTAGGTGGACCCTAATAAAAGACGTCATCAGCTTGGAGAGATGCATGCTGCTGTCACGCTTTGATCTTCCCAGAGCTCTCTTTACCCCCCTCATCTAAATTAACTAACCAATTAAAGGCAGTCCAGTCCGCCTCCAGTCACCCAGCTATGTTTTTGCACCAAACTGAAATGAATAGTTTGCATTGTTTCTCTCTTTTTATCTGCGCTAGGCCTGTGATATACTGTATTTGCAATGATATTGAGGACAGAGTTGTGCATATTAAATGTGCTTTTAATTTGCTAAAGGGGAAAAGAAAATATCAGTGCATATAAATTATTACACATTTAATCGTCCTTTTGTTTTCAATTTAGTAAAAACAGTGTGAAGACATGCAAAATATACCATTTTAAAGCCATTATACACAAATACTCGGATATTGTTCATTGTCAAAATGCTCCAAATTCACAACAACATTACTTTGCATGAAAGCTATAACAAACTTTCGTTCCGAATGAGAGATGGTACAACTGCTTTCCAAGAGGTTTTATTGGCCTATCCTGGGCTTGTCAGAGAAATATGAGTATTGCTGCTTCGTCTGAGGCGGGTATTTCATTAGCACTTCACCTGCAAGCAACCTCGCTTGGCCACGGGTGCAATGCGCTAAGCAGAGATGACAGGGCGACGGGAGTGCAGGGCGAAACCAAATGTGTTCATTATGGAGAGGATGACAGATGCCGAGAGGAGAACGGGCATGGCTAAAGCCTATTTGATCATGCAGGCACAGCTGTATTGCTCTGCATACACCTGAGCCTCGACACGCTTATCCGTCTGCCCAACCAGATGTTACAAACCTTATTGAGCTCTTCACAGCGGTTTGTTTATTGATCGGCTTTAAATGTCACTATTCCCGACTGATTCAACATCGTTTGATATTAATTTGTCATTATATTTTCTTGTCTATTGCCCTTTTATTGAGGTTAGTTATTAAGATTTCCTGTTAGCAGCGCAAAAGTTGGTATATACTTTTAATGCACTTTAAAGCTCACATAACAAACACAATTTTTCCCAATCTAATCTTGGTTACCTATAGAGTAGTATTTCATCCTTCATATGTCCAAAGAGTCTATCGTGTTGTCAGATTATTAAAAGACAGAACGGCCATTCTGTTTATATTTTATGGAGAAAGACACTTGAAGGCGTACGGTGGGCGGAGCTGAAGAGTTATGAGTACGCGCAGCCTTTGAATACTAATCTAACATCAATGACATTGATGGAAATCAAACTTAAATAAAAACTTTTTTTTAAATAACTATGGCTTACAGTCAGATACAGCCTTACACATATGATCCAGAAAGGGATACTGAGTCAGTAATTGATCAACAGGAACAACAGCAGCAACGATTACAGCAGGACGTCTCTATATGGTTATGAACCCTTGTTTGTTTATCCACTATTTTAATAAAAAGCGATGCAAATCTAAATGTGTTTTTTACATAACATGCACGTATGTGCCGATTGCATACAAAACAAAATAGATTTTGATTATCTTACGCCTGTGGTTGCGACTCTTAAACAGGGTCTTTTAAAGTTGGGACCGCTCCATCAGTTGTAAACAAGTGGAAAATCCGGTGTCAAACTGAGCCTTGCTTGTAAAGCAATTCTCTCCGAAATGCAGCCAGGGAACAAACATAAACCAATTCGCAATTACGTTGCTGTCCGGAAAAAACAAACTACATCCACCGTTGTCTTAAGACAGGGAAAGTTAAATAAGGTTTTCTTCTTCTTACATCCAAACACACACTTCTTTTGTCAAACCATCTTGATAAAACAAAGTTGTCACGTGCTGTGCAGTAATACCTGTGACTTCTACTCGACAGAGCAATGCTAATGCGCGTCCTCGCTCTCACTTGACAAGCGGGGCAGGCGTGCTTTTCAGGGGGTAAAGGCCCATGAAAGGACTATGGGGTCAATCAGTCGTAACCGATACCCTCGTTTGAAAAAAACTTGTAGGAAAAAGGAATACTCTGTCACAAACTCAACTTTTTTTTGACACTTTGCTTATGTTTAGCATGAGGGTTACAACTCTTAAACTGTGTTAATCAGTCAGAATGCATGAAATAGCATTAAATCCCCCATTTAAAGGAATAGTTAGCCAAAAAATGAAAACATGTTGTTACAGACCTGTGAGTTTCTTTGTTCTGCTATAAACATGGGAAGATCTTTTGAGCAAAACGTTTCTGAGCACCACTGACTTTCATAGTATTTGTTTTCCTACTATGGAAGTAGGAATGTTTAGGATGTTTTGTGCTTAATTACAAATATCTTCCCTTTTGTTCATCAGAACAAAGAAATTCATACAGGTCTGTAACAACCTGAGGGTGATTAATTAATGACATAACTATCCCTTTAAGTCGCTTTGGATAAAATCTTCCGCTGAATGCATAAATTTAAATTACCCAATACAAAGCTATAAATGTAAATGTACATATTTTATGTAGTAAACACAACAACCTAGATTAAAAGCAGAAATCTAAAGCTTGTAAGCTTGTATTATGAAAACACCTAACTTTATTTTCTTAGTAACCATTTTAAATATACTGTACGAGCTGTTTGCAAGGCTTCCAATATGAGTGGTGATTCTCGCGAAATTAGACTTATGAGGTGTCATGAAACATTTTGATAAAAAATTAAATGCTATCAAAATAAGAAGCATACAGTTACAAACATCTCTTCATGTACTATTTTGCACATGATTTCAAATGACATCATACAAACCAATTTGATTGTTTTTTCCACTTTTAAGTGAAACATTTTCATTACCGCAATGACTGTCCATGACTGGATTTCGGTTCTTTGATATGAAAATATTTATAACTAAAATATCTAAAAAATAAAAAGCTTCAGTGCATGTTATACTATAAACATTTACAGTAAAGAAACATGTGGTATTTGGTGATCATTGGTAAATGTAGAGACAATAATAAGGAATATAAATGTGTCCAAGACCAATTTTCTCATCCTCCGCAACAATTTTTAATCATTGTTTAAGCCCTTATGGAACTAACATTTTTAAAATAAAATTGTTGGAAGGGACATAATTGAGTGTGACACTCAAGATGGCTACCAGGTAAGCAGCTCTTATTTTTTCTTTCCAGATAAAAGTTAAATTTTTGTTTGTCATAGTACCTAGACAACTTATAAGTTCTCATTACCGAAACATGAGTGTGTAAATGCATATATTTAATGTAATATCATGTTGCGGTAATGATCATTTTTGATGATGATAATCTAAAAATGTAAATAATTCTGTAGACCAATTTCGTGTTTGCAAACAGAGATGACGTTTTTTGTGGGCGGAGCCAAACTGGTTGCAGAAAGTGACTGCTCCGCAGTAGGGTTGTGAAGTGTTTTAGCATTAAACCGTGATTTTTATGGATCCGGTGTTCTGTCGAAGTCTGATTCCTTTATGTTTCCCTTCAGTGCAATGTTTCTTATAGCGTTTTAATCACATTACGTTTATTTTTTTAGATAGATAAAAAGTTTAAATGGCTTGGCTACTGATATGCATGTATGTAATGTATATGTATTGTTCTTTTTTGCTAAATCAATTATTTTTACAGTCTGAATCGCTAAAGTACATGTAAAAGCAATACTATCATGTATTATATATAATAGCGTTTATTAAATATTTCATAATTTTCCTGTTTTTTATTATTTCTTTCTTAGTAAATAATAATTGTAACATGATAAAAACGCTATAAGAAACACATCGGGGGAACAGACTTCGACAGAACACCGGACATCTTCTCTACTTATTTTCTATTCTAATTATTAAAAGATTCCCAGATGATTTCCTCGCTCCATTCTGTCCGTTTAAGGGCTTAATGTAATCATAAACACCTACGTTTATCTTCAAATGATGTCTTCGACGATGGTATTTTATAAAAATGAAAGCCATCTTTTTTGGCATTCTTATTCTGACACTTAACAGCACAACCGGACATTTTCCAGTGAGTTATCTTGCTCTTTTCACTCGTGTCTAATTCATTTCCACTGTTTTTCTGCAACCGCATTGCGCGCGCAGCTTGCAGTGACGTAACTGTGACGTCTACTCTAAATTGGTCTATAGGAAATATGTTTAAATCCTCTAAAAATAATGGTTATAGTAAGTTCAGACCTTAATCTTTTATGTGCAAAAAAATTGGCTTCAAGGGCTTTTTAAAAATTCTGATACTGGACACCTTCTGAGTCTTGATTTCGTGAGAATCACCCAAATGGATTTCACTGTTAAGTTTTGACAAACCATGAAAGCATGCCACAAATGGTTTGATATAGCATCAAATTTTTCTAATCCTGTGCATTCTTCAATATTTAGCCCATTTGGATACTTGACTCTGATTGGTCAATCACAAATACTATTGCATAATGACTGCCACTTTGTATTTTCCTAGGCAGTCGACTAGCTTTATGACTACCATAACATTCTGTAATCTCTTTCTTTATAAAGAAACTTGAGTTTCGCACCCATGTATTTATTTATAAACTGCTAAGTATACAGTACAGTATTTGTGTCACTCTTTTCATTTGTGCACAGTATCTCAATTCATCACTATAATGTCTATTATTGTGTTCTCTGATCCTTTTTGTCTTCACCGTGTCATGTCTACTGTACTCAAACACATCTGCAGTCTGTCACTGCTCTCACAGATCTTCTTCTTCCTTTGTGTGACACCCTCCACCCACTGACATATCAATTGTCATGCTGATAGTCTCTCTTCTGCTTCTCTTCCTTTAGCATTATCTGCGGATTTGACACCGGGTGGAGCAGTTATCAGAGAAACAGACGCAAACTGTTAAAGCAATGATCCACACAAAATCAGCATTTTCTTTGGAAACTGGATTAAAAGTATCAAACAAGAACAATAATAAACGGAATAAATTAGATTTAATTGTTTGGAAATTACTAAATATTATTCAATTACTTTTGGGGGTCGGGGCAATTTTTCTTCAGTACATTTTTCGTGACAAAATTTGTTGAAATTCATCTCGCACAATGCAAATTGTCATTTGCCCACGGCGCCAACAGCAAGTCAAATCAGATCAATTAGAAAGCCTACACATAACAAAAGCTTATGTAATACTGTATATAAATCTATCATAAAGTGATTTGTAATGACCGTACAATTTGGTAATGGTCTTCATACAGCACTGATAATATAGTTACATGTATTATTTTGCATTTCTGACAACAAAATCCTTCTAAAAGTCCCACATTGCACCTTTAAACTCTTATGTAATCAATTCCAAAATAGCATTAATGTCAATAGTATTGAAAGCTTAATTTCTTCAAAGATGGTTGACTATTCTGCCCTACAAAGCAAAAAGGCAGTAACTACGCACAGTGCAGATATGAGAAAAATGACTTTAAAGTTATCCTATCCTATCCAATCCAGCCTGTGCAAACGACTACCAATTTTCTCCAAAATGACACACATTTGAGATAAAATGTTTTGTCACATAACAAAGGATGTCTTGAATTTCATGAAAATGATGATAACTAATTTTGACCAAAAATGCAGTTACTGCCTTTTTTTTGTAGGGCAGTATTGTCAAAAAAAAAAGCAGAAATTAATCGAGAACTTTTTTGTTATCTTTATTGCTGTTAAAACCAATAAATATATATATTTTTGATGCCTTAGATGTTGACTTTGTTGATGTTTACTTTTTGTTGATGTGCATTTCTGTACCCTTTAAAACACGTGTGTACGGTCGACTTATTGAATGCTGAGATACCAGTTAATGACAAATCTAACATTCAAAGCAGGTGAACAAACTTTTAAATGTCACCTGACATGGATCCATACAACACACACACGCTTTAAATTCTTCATAAGTGCTGGCATGGATCGGTAGTGATAGCCTGAGCTGATTGGACCCATGGTACAACTTCACTTTATTAGTCTATAACAATGAATGTACTAGGCCTACTAGTACAAAAGATGAAAAGGAGTGTGAAACGCATTCAGACCTTATGTACTGATATAAACCATGAAACAAAAATACTTCTACAGCTCCAATGTTGCTAGCTCGGTCATGAAAATCAATAACTGCAGATCTGAAAAATGAATCCTATAATTATTTCAAGACCCACCCCTGCCATATCATACACTACGTGCATTACAAAGTACAAACACGAGCATAGCTAAATAATATTAGGTGCGTGGGGAATGATGGTCTGAGATGCACATAAGATGTAAAGGCATCTGGTTGTTCAAGGCCATGTGTGTAAACTCTACTCCTCTCACACTAAACTACGTCAGAATGGGTTTAACAGACAGTCGGATGCTCAAAAGCAAGATTTTGTAGGGGTTGAATAATTTTGAACCTGCAGTTTTAAACTGGAAAAAAAGCCATGATGCAACATCTGAATATATTAGTCTAACGCGTTTATAGGCCAACAATTTGGCAGACAGTTGCTGACAAAACCAAAATGCACATCCCTAAAAGAAATGTTTTTTAAGAGCCCACCTAAAAAGATAATGATGATAACGTTAATTGATATCATCATATTGCTTTTAGCCAAATATGATATCACAGTTGCCAAATGCCAAGCGTGCTCATTAACATTAGGCTCAACAGGCCTAATTGCACTAATCTGCTATCTGTAATTGCAATGAAAAGGGAAGTCTGTGAAGACCACCCACTACATCCCCCTCTCCCCGGGGTGAAGGCTACTGACAGAAAACACACAAGGGTAACCCAGCTGGACCGTTTCCCATCAACCCCTGACCTTTTTGGGATGTCTTCAAAGACTCTGATGATAGGCTAAAAGCCACCTGTGTCCAGGTGATTAAAGTAAAGGGCAAAGGATTAAAAAGCACTAAAAAGCTTAGATTAATTAGGAAGAGTATTCAAACAGTGACATCTCTCTTGTAGGACAAAGTTTGATTTCTCAATTTATTACCTCTTTTAAAGCTCAGAAATTTTGCTCATGGAAATGTTCACAATAATGTTAATTTGAAAAGCACACTCTAATGGTGCATTCACACCAGCTGCAGTAAAGGCGGCAAAAACTTGCTATTCACGCGTATTTGGATGCTTGAACATTTGAGTTTACTCGCTTCATTTGCGCGTGAAAGCCGCATGTGAAAATCTAGTCATTCCAGACATTCACGCTCAAATTCGCCTCATGGGAGGGGCTTCTGCGAATCCGCTGAGACTCCGCTCGCTTCCTGTAATCACGTCACTACTACAGCAAGGTCCTGATAGGTTAACGCAGCGTGAAAATCAGCCAAATCAGTTCAGATTTTTCAACTCGCACGTTTCCCGCAGCAACCCTCAATTCGCGTGGAACGCGTCATCCGTGCCGCACCTTCCAAGCGTTCCACGCCGCAGGATACCAATTTGCGTCTTTGCATTGACTTAACATGTAAATCACTCACGCTTGCCACCTCTACCCATAGACTGTAAAAACAGATGGATGACGCCCGTTCGCTCTTTTCCATTGGTGAAAAGTGAAGCCACCAGTGTCCCGATACACAGCTGACATCTAAGGTCTTGAGTCTGCGCAGTAGCGATTTCGGGAATCGGCCTCGCTTTCACTGAATGCGTATATGAAAGCCTTCTATCACAGCTGTCAATCATGAAGTAACACCACTGTTTTTATAGCATTAAATAACTAACTTAAACCAAACTTATTTTAAAAACAAACACTTGAATTTACATCAGCTTGATAAAAACTACAGTAAACGACAGAAACCAGCTTTGGAAAAAAGATAATTGAAGTGTAATAAAATTGTTTAGTTGGTCTCAAGTCCTAGTGCCCTATAATTTCCGCGATCACGGAATCGCGGACGGAATCGCGGAATTGGCTAATCAACACGGAATGTAGTATTAACGCGGAATTTTACATATTTTAAATAAAATTATGTTTTTGTGTGGGAGACGAACGTATGTCTGGGGGAAATGCAGACCGGGGGAAGTAAATCTGGCCGACACGCCCCCTCCCGTCGTTTCTGACCCCCTCCAAAACACTGAAACCATGGCGAAGCGGCTCTCCACGACTCGTCAGCGAAAAAATTAAGAAATTCGACGCTAAGCACTTAGTTCCGAGCACGTCTCACATGACTTTTATGTGACCGGAGAACTGTTATTTTGGAAGTTTTGTCAACACTCTGTTCACGGTGAGCACAAAGATACAAGCACTCTCTCATCCACGTCTGTCTCACTGTACCTCTCTCACGTGCACGCGCTCACGCATCTGTCCACAGTGCGAACACAAATCCTCATGTATTTGTTCAGTTTTATGCATTTCAAGCGAGCTGAGGCAAACTAACTATTCCTTTGCATTTAAAATATAATCATCTGCATCATGGCGCTGCTCTCTGTCTCTCTTTCGCTCGCACGTGCAAAGAGCTGCGCACTCATGCTGTCCTAAGTCAGATCACTATCCTGTGTATGTTTGTAAAGTTATATGCATTTCAAGCGATTGTGTATAAAATATGGATCGCGTTCCGCTGGATTGATGTGTTTAAGGCACTTCTGAAGGCACCACTGCTTTGACACCTTGTTGTAGCCTCCTGCCACAACACTAAACAATGCATTGAATTGAGTTGTGTGTGTGTGTGTGCGCGCGCGTGTATGTGCGTGTGTAAATGCATCTTTTATAGTCATTAAGTAATCCTGTTATCCAGTTTTTCCCCAAATCATTTACATTTTAATCATTAACATTAAAGGCACACTCTTTTTATGACTAAAATAACAGTAAAGGGTAAAAAATATAATTGCCAAAAATTAAAACGGATAAAACGGAATTTGCAAAAATTAAAACGGATAAAACGGAATTTGCAAAAATTAAAACGGAGAAAACGGAATTTGGGAAAAAATAAAACGGAATTTGGTAAAAAATTTTATAGGGATTTTATAGGGCCCTAAAGTCCCATTGAATAACATGGGGGAGGCGGGGTTTATGACCTATACTGGGAGCAGTCACTGGGGTGATCGTGACATTTTGGCTTCACTTTTCTGGCTTGTGCAGCACGCTTGCCTCTACCGCGTCTGGTGAGAACCCTGCATAAAAATGGCTGGGTTATTTTTGGCCCATGTTGGGTAAATATGGGACAAAACACATGCTGGGATAAAAATGACCAGCAGTATGTTCTGTCCAATATTTACCCAACATGGGTCAAAAATAACCCAGCCATTTTAAGAGTGCCTTCAAGTACAATAATTACAAAATATTGTCTATGTTCCTCTTTTCATATATCTTCTTTTGAAGGTGTTTTATGTTTTACACTGTGAAACATACAATTAAGGAAGCTAGAAAAACGTAAAATTAATAAAAAAGAACCATACTTTATTGAAGACAAGATAACTCAAATCAATTAAATCAATCTCTTAGTTATGTAATGTTTGATATTGCAAAAAACTTGTGATTCGAAACCACTGACCTGAAGGGCATTGTAGAGAAGCTGATGTTCAAACTTCTTAATTCCCAGGATCTGCTGGAACATCTCATAGAGCTGCTCCTTGCTGAGGATGAGCTCGGACACGGCGGTAAACGGCATGCGTCCCTGTTGCCTCCGTTGGTCCTCTTCTCCTTTGTAGATGGCGTCATATTTGGTAATCCATGAACTGAGGACAGTCTCTTTGCTTAGGCCGTCAATCTCGGGCAGACTGCGCACGCGACGCTCAATGTTTTTCTTGAAGACCTCACGGAAGTCACTAGCAGAGCAGCCTCCACCTTGGACCATACGGGCCACTCGCTCGCTCTTCAGGAAGCCCTGATGGAAGAAACAATAAGAGAAAATAAAGCTTAGATCAACTTAAATTACTAGTTTATTTTCTAGGAACAGAACTGCCTTGAAAAGATGGTGTGCAAAGCAAAAACACTGTGAGAGTGACAGATCTGCACAAAAGACCATGAAAGCACTTTTGCCACTTTTTATGGGTTTATGTTTTTTTTTGTCAGTGACCGTGTCTGGGGGAACTGAGTTGGTGAGGTGCGTCGGAAGCAGCAGATGGAGACGAATCGCAACTCTTAACTGCGAGTAATGAAGCAGAACAAAGACACTTCAGCTGCCTCTTCTCAAGAAGGCGGGGGAATAAATCTGTCGAAACCGCCGTGATCTAGTCAGTCGAGAGAGATCGGAGCACAACAGGAGGGAACCCGGCAGTTCACAAAAAGAGAAATTCCACTTAAATCGTTTTTAGTCACCAGCAGGGATTATGCATTTTTTGGAATCTGACACTACGTTTTAAAAACAGGTTTATAAAAATAATGGATCACATGACATAAAAGTCTTAACTGTGTGTACAAAATACTGTTACACACCAGTTGTAATACGGAATCAATACAATATGTATAATATAATATATTGATAAACATGATCAACATTAACTACATAGACAAAAGTACTGGGATGCCCCTTCTATAAAAGATGTTTGAGGTGCCATACTTTTCTCACAGCAAGGTCCCCAGTTCAAGGGCTGTCTGAGTTCACATTCTCCCTGTGTCAACATGGGTTTATTTTCAATGCTACATGGTTTCCTTCCACAGTCCAAAAACTATTGATCTATACCAGGGGTCTCCAACCTTTTTGTGAGCAAGGGCTACCACAATGGATAAAACAATCTGAAGGGCTATAGTCTACTCAAAACTTTTTTCTTTTACTTGTTTACTTGTTAACATACATAAAAGAAGCAAAGCTAATATAAAACATATGTATATAAATATATGATATTAAATAACTAAATATTAAAATTTAGGCTATTCTGGGGGGCCGCGAGATGGTGCCAGGGGGGCCACAGTTTTATGACATTTTATAAAATACATTAATTTAGCATGAATTTTGTGTAATTAACCTCTTGAAAAGCACCCCCATTCTGGCCCGAAACCATGAAAATACCTACTTTTACTAAACCATTTATAGTATAAGCATAACTGTGGTATCATTAGATAGAAGACACTTTGAGCTTCGTTTTCCATGTTTCAAAATTATTTTAAGATAAAAATTTAAAAAGTTATAGAGGCTGAAGTACATTGTAATAAATTTTTTTTTGCATAACATCTTTTTTAACACTAAAAATCTTAATGATAAATATATGTGTGAAACCTAGAAATGCAATGAGGCCAAAGCCACAAGTCTAAAGAAGTTATATTTTACGTTTGAAGTCAATAGACCCAAAAATGAGGTTCTTGCAAGAGTTTTTGTAAGACTAGTGCCTTTTCTAAGTGCCAGTCAGCCACAAAATAAAAGTATTTTGTTTACATGCATACACGTTCGTTCTTTTTATTGTTTATCCTTATATAAGCGTATAAAATGCCGTATCCACACCAGGAAATAAAGCTTCACACAAAGATCGGTGAATTTGTGTTCTAATTGGCTACACGTTCTGTCTATCAATATTTTCCATGAAGTCATTGGAGGAACGCGCAAGTCAGATGACGTCATTGGAGGAACGTGCGAGTCAGATGAAAGTCACGATATTTGACAGCGCTGTTTGGATATTATGTATTATACTCCCGCCTACTTGTACAATCAAGTTTGAGCGATGGTTTTGAAAGCGAGTGTGATCTCATATACAAGTGTTACGATGTAAATAGTCCTCAGATTGTATATTATAATCTATTACAAGACGTGCATGTGAAATCTGATGTAAACAATGGAAAATATATCCATATTTCACGGATTATACGCATTTGTGGACAAAAATGGTCAGTGGATGTACTTTGTTGGAGAGTTTTTATGGGTTATTCACACATCTGAAACAGACTGGATTCGATTCGCGCTCCTTATACCAGCACAAAGGTAAGGAGTCAGTTTATATTATTCATGTTGTTATCTGGACTTCTGTAATAAAATACTATATTTATGATGCTAGAGCAATTTAATCTCAAAACGGACACCATACACTGATGCTAAACCCTTAGACCTTTTAAACGATGTATAGTAGTGTTATTATTATTGTTGTTTGTACACAGTAGGCTATATATATATATTATTAGCAGCATTAAAAAAACTGACGTCTTTCCGTCCGCGAGCTAGTGCGCGTCGAGAGGTTAAAACTTAAAAAAATAAGGCTACTAGCCAACAGCACTACTTTGTATAACTTAATGTGTGTTGTTTAATTAAAATGTTAAATATTAGAACTTTTTTTGTCATAAATTACCTTTGGGGGGGCCACGAAGAAGTGCACTACAAGGGGGGCCGCACACGGAAAATGTTTGAGAACCACTGCTATAGCGGGCAATAACATGAAGATCTGACTTTTCCATGTTTAAGTGCTACAATTGGGTCCCCAGTACTTCTATCAACCTAGAAAATGTGAAAAAGATTAACCCAGTAACTTAGTTTCGGTAAACCATTCTCTGCAAGCATGTGAAAAAATAGGTAATTGAAATCTGGCTCCCCTTGTGATGTCAGAAGGGGATAATACCACTCCCTAATCTGCACTATCCAACCACGGCACTGCCAATTAGTGCAGAGATCAACTTATTTGCATTTAAAAGGACACACCCAAAACGACACATTTTTGCTCACACCTACAACAAGTGGCAATTTTAACATGTTAAAATAAATGACCTGTGGGGTAATTTGAGCAAAAACTTCACTCTGGGACACCAAAGATTTATTTAACATCTTAAAAAAAGTCTTGTGAAATGTCCCCTTTAAATAAAAAAAGATTATTAGACATTTAAAACCTGTACATTTGTTTGTCTGTGAATAGTACATTGGCTTCATTTGTAAATTCAGCTCATGCAGGGTGCGATTATGAGAGAATGAAAAACAAAGGTATTGAATATCTCGCAGTGTCGAGTTAGTGGCTTACTTTCCTGCAGGGAAAATAAATCCTTTCCAGTCAGCTTGAAAAAGAATGCACAGGTGAAGTGACAAACATGCCGGCATGCTGTGAGGACACAGACGTGCTCATTTCCTATGTACTATTTAAAACCGACACCCTGTCTATACTGGACATGAGCAGCGCACTTTGCCGTGTCAAAAGCCAATTGCTCTCATTATAATCAAACAGGCTGCCTACGCTGGAAGTGTCCATTGTGTCAAGATGCTCCTTTAGTTGACAGACACATGATCTATTGTCAAGGTGCTGCAGAACTAGTTCAGCCACTGATTTTACATATAATAAATCTTCAATCTATTATGACGCTGGACCACAAAACCGCCGTAAGTTGCACGGGTATATTTGTAGAAAAAGCCAAAAATATATAGCCTGGTCCAACCACTCTCGTCCATTCATTTCATTTGTACAAAGAGTCTGGCCACGCTAGAAATGCAAAGCTTTACTTCCGTTAAGGAGGGTCCTCTGTTGAAGTTTAAAACTATTGGATCTGCCCAGAGTCACTCAGGATCTGCCATAGGCGATCGCTAACGTGTGGTCGTGACGTATATATCATGCGCCGAAACCGGCCGGAAACAACAAGTACGAATAATCAGACCAACAAATATTAGCAAACATTGTTCTTGTTCCGGCTTTAACTTCTGTGTATTCGGCAGTTTTGCAACAATGGACCGAATAGCTTTTCTCATGTCTTTCTCCGCTGCCATTACTGAACTACAACTCAAATTGACGCACAACCTCAACGTCATCGTTCTTAGCCACACCCCTCCGTTCGCTGATTGGACCTGCAGATTTTTGCAGGAGAAAACAAAACTCTACACAGCAGTCCCAGACGTAGTACTGAAGCGAAATAAAAATTAAGCAGAAGCACGTAGGAGGGCGAAGTAATTGTCGAAATAATTGCCAAAAATTATAAGTATATGTAAAGATCACAAATTAAGAAGATATGTTGTAAATTTCCTACTGTAAAATTTCCTATATAAACACTTGAGTGGATGCAGCAAGAATTGCGATCATGTAAGTTTGAGTTTTTATGTAAAAGCTTACAAGTTCCCTTATTCAGTCATCAAACTTCATCAGGGCTAAAACAAACCTTTGAACTTTAAAAGTGATTTTCTCAGTATTTCGATTTTTTGCATCCTCAGTTTCCAAATTGTCAAAGAATTGTATCTTGGACAAATATTGTCCTATCCTAACAAACCATACATCAGTGCTTATTTATTTAGCTTTTTAAAATTTACTTACAACTAGTTTTGTGGTCCAGGGTCACAATTAAAATCTTCTTTCGATTTTAATCGTATGCATATGAAGAGCTCAGATGCAAAAATCGCTAAACACAACCTCTGTCCAAAATGAAATAATGATACGAGCGAATGATATGAGCGAATGCTTCATCATGTATTATACGTTCAGAAAATACTTTTGCTTCAAATCTGCTTAATCCCGGCCTCAGTACATTCAGAAATATCGCTTTTATTCCATTAAACAGCATGATTTCTTAGCAAAATCCTCTAAGTGCACGGAAAAAAAATGAATGATCGATGGGACGGGTACGTCAAAATTCTGAAAATTGTATATTAGCCTAAACATTTTTCCAAATTAAAGTAATTAGTAAATAGTAAATAGTTTTTTTATTGTCTCAGAAATAACGTCGGGTTTTTTTCCAGGGGGTTTTTCAACCCGGGGAGGCAGCCTTCATTGGCTTAACTTAGCACCATCTTCTCTACCAGGGGTTCTCAAAGTCCGGACTCCGGTCCGGATCCGGACCCGACGGGAACTTGATCCGGAACCGGGTTCACTTCATATTACAAGTGCATTCATTTCTATGTGATTGATTAAATGTGTGCATTTGCTACTTTACAAATGCATATTAAACTTGTTAACCATTCGTTTAGTTTTTTTTTCTTTTTAGATTTAAGAGTATTTCTGGTCCGAAAATAAAACGAGTTATTCAAAAATGTCCTAACGCTGTAGCAATCACACCCAGATATTATGCAGCTACTTCATGTACTACGGCTTTTGATCAGTAAGTCCTTATCAATCTGAAATCACTGTTGGTTTGAGTCGTTTAAAACATACATTTGAAAAAGCAACACTCGGCATACATAATCTTTAAAGATATTCTTTATTATCATGAAATACCTGAAAAGGTTTGAAGAACAGCAATATACTGTAAATATATCCTTAAGACATTTCCTGGAGATGCGTGTGTCTAGTTCTTCGTCTGCAGCGCCTATTAAGTTTCTGCCCGAGAGCGCCCCCCTGGCTTTTGGATGTAGCGGCAGTTCAACGTAATTCATTGAGAAGCAAAGCAAGCATCATCAGCCAATTTATAGGTGCACCCCTAATTTTGGTCAGTGTCTCTGACTACCAACCACACTTTTTTTGCCATGGTTTATGCATCTGATGGAAAACAAACTGTGCCATTTCTCTAATTAGGTTGCTCTGTATTTTGCACCTGGTTACTTTTGGCATATTTTTTGTGTTTGTTTAAAAAAATACTAACTTTAAATGCAAAAAACACTTATTTTTTTCCCAAACTATTTGTGTTGATTTGTTATATAAACAAATGATTTATATAAAGTTTTTCTGGACCTATGAAAATGATGAGAATTCAGATTTGGACCTTTGAATGTAAACTTTGAGAACACCTGTTCTATACGTTACATTAGTAATACGCTCGCTTATAATGTTGATTCATAGCCGCAGCAAATTCTGCTGCTTATGCTCTGTACTATGTTATGCTATCTGTCGATTTTTCTGTGTTTTTCCCTGCTTCTATTAATGTAAAGCTGCTTTGAAACAATTACCAATTGTGAAAAGCGCTATATAAATAAAATTGAATTGAACTGAAATTAATATTTTCTATTTGATCTAATTTCCTATTATTTGATTTGGGGGGGTTACACATGACCTGTAAAACTTCTTGACAGTTTTCATGAGCTTTCAAAACTTTTAAAGCCCATTTCATGAGCTTTCAAAAACAGTCAAAGCCCATAACCGTAACCGAGAGTAGCAATTGAGGATGCCCATTAAATTTTCTATAAACATGCACTGTTTACCCGTAAAACAAATGCGAAATTCACATTAACTGACAGCCAAAACTTCTACTTGAAATGCAGGAAAGCAAACTCGGTTTTGAAAAACTAGGTATGTTGCTCACTTTCATTTCTCCACCCCAACACACACCAGCGTCCAAACTGCACCACACTATTATTTATTGATTATGAGCGCAGGAGTTCTCCAACGGCACGGATTCATAACTCGGGTATCTAAAGCTAATAAAAATGCATCTACACACAACTGCAGCTGAAATTGTCTCTATACAATGGTGTTTAATGCGTTCTTTTTACAGCGGTGCAAATGTCAAACAATATTACTAATGAAACGGCCACCAAGGGATTTCCTCCTTCCCTGCTGCTTAACTTAATTGGAGGTTTAAAATCTCATTCAATTATTTATAACCGACACTGTGCGTTGCTGCTTTCTGTCAGCAGTGAAGAGATTAATAAGATACAGAGGCATTTGCAGCCTGTGTGTAATTAAAGCTGATACAGATAATTAATATCGGCCAAAGAATGGAAAACATAAGACTTATGTTGATTTAACGGCACAGAAGTTGAAATCACAGTTAAAACGCCTGACATCAAAGAAGCAGGTTACGAAGTATGATGTTATATGGCCATTATTTAATTTGGTATAGGATGGGGTGTGATGAATATGAGCGTGTTGAGAGGGAGGTTGCCGGAAGAACTAATGAAACATCAGTATAACAATGACAAATTGTTTGCTTATGTGAGGTAAATTGCAGTTATGTTGGATCTCACATTGTTTATTGTCACTATTGCTTTATTCAAAAACCTAGCGAGATGCCTTCCCTAGACATCATATAGTAGGCATGGGTACACGATATCAATGAAACAAAGCATTGTGCGATAACTGGTTAAATAATGTTATAAACAATAATTCTTTAAGTTTATAAAATCAATTGTATTTATTTTAAATATATTTAAGAAAACTATCAAATCTTATAACATACATGTTTCATATACTTTTTGGAAAAGAAATCATCACTCTCTCCATCTTATTTTTAATCTCTCTGCTGTGTGCAGACTATACTTTTTGTAATATACTTTTATTTGTAGTAATAAAGTCATTCAGTTATTGCATACCATAGCGATATGCATATTGCAGTATAAACATTATTCTTAAAATGTTATACTGTGGCTTATACCACTGGGATGAATGCTTTATTCTGCTTGGTGATCAAATAATATTGTTTCATTCAATCAGATGTTGGATATTCCTGCAAGATTATCCAAGACAGAAGTTTGAAGTTACGACTTTAATTTACACAATATGAGTTTACCCATCACGGCGGACAAAATGCAAGGCATAAAACATATTTATCAATATGTAAACATCTTATTAGGGTGCGTATCTCAAAAAGCTGCCTATGCCAATTGGATATTAAATTTATATTTTGAGAAAATGACAGGGTTTTTTGACCTTGCATGCATTAAAATCCTGTTGTCCAGTGATAAGAAGCTTTAAATTTGCATCTTTCTTGCTCTTTACAAAGTAAAAGTTGGATCAAGTTGAAAAATTACTTCAATTGATAACTTCACTTAAAGTGCAAAATTTAAGTTGAAAATGTTTAAATATTTAGGTGTTACCATTTGAAGTAAGTTTTTTTTTTTTTTAAGTAGAGCAGCTTTAACTTTTTACAAAGTAGTCATTAGACAGTAAGGCTCCTCGCTAAATTCTGAAACAGAGCTTGTTTCCACACAAATCCTACTGTGTAACACAGGCTGTGAATAAGAAAGTAACCCTTCTCTCAACATAATATATTTTAACGAATAACTTGAAGCAATACTAAGCCTGAGGTGCAAGAAACTGATTTACCACAGCCTTCAACGATTGTTTATAATATAAAAGCTGTCTCATAAGGTCTGGAAAAAACTCTGCTTGACGGACCGTACCATCCACTTCCTCATGAATAAAACATACCTGTTATTCACACCGGGCCATGTGAAACATTAAAAACAACTCCCTCTTTTCGCTTCTCACCAAACCTTTCTCTTTCATCAGCTAAACCGAATGACTCCATCTACAACTTTAAGATCTTGTTCACTGTTCGAGAGCTTAAAATGAGAAAAGGAAAGCTTTAGACTATCATTACATACGTTTTTAGTGCACTGACTTAACCTTCTTTGATTGATTTTGAACCATAAGCAATTCCCTTAAACATGTATTATTTCAAATATAAATATTAAGTTGTTTCACCCGCTAAGGAAAACCTGCTCCATTTATATATCTATTGTGTTTGTTCCCTTTCACACATTCAGTCAAGCATTTCCTCTTATCAGGTTTCCTGTGAACCGCAGCTCTGCCCTCGGAGTCTATCTTCTGGCACTCCTTTCCTCACATCTGAATGGAAATCTGTGCTGCTTTCCAGTCCACGTCCTGTTTTCCTATTGATTCTTTCAACTTCAGCATGTGGACGGCCTCTTGCACCAAAACTACCAAAACAAACCATACATACTGTATGCTATTCCTTGTGAAAACTTGACTTCTGGTCCATGTTTAATGTACAGTAGTGGCCAAAAGTTATGTCCAGCTTTGAAAAACTGACATCTTTGCTCTTTATTCAATTATTTATTGTCAAATATTTCATAAAAATGTATGCATGTTGCATTTGTGTATTTGGAGTATAAACTAAAGCTCAGCTTTGATTAGAATTTAGGGAGGCTTAGCGAAAATGAAACACATGTGCAAAGTTTACAAAGACATACTGTAGCCCAGGACAATGACTCAAAATTTATCACACAAGGGGATCAACGCATATCAATAACACATAAAATTGTAAGCAATGTATGCATTATTACCTTTGAGCTTTTTGGTTTTCTATGCATCTTTGAATAAATCCCAGATTCCCTAATATACGTTGGTTGCCATTTTTGCCAAGTTTTTTCAATTTTGTACCATACACCTCATGGGCCCTATTTTAACGATCTGAAACGCAAGTGCGAAGCGCAACGCGCAAGTGAGTTTGTGGGCGGATCTTGGGCGCTGTTGCTATTTTCCCGGCGTGAGAAATAACTCTTGCGCCGAGCGCAAATCAATAAGGGGTTGGTCTGAAGTAGGTTCATTATTCATAGGTGTGGTTTGGGCGTAACGTCAAATAAACCAATAAGAACGCTATCCAACATTCCCTTTAAACGCAAGGGCACAAGTTCCATGGCGGGTTGCTATTATTATGATGGATTTACCAGGCGCACGCCAGGAGCGGTTCACAGCCGAGGAGGCCGACGTTCTTGTAAGAGCAGTCAAAGACAGAGAAGTTGTTTTGTATGGGGATAGGAGAAATCCGCCCAAATCAGCGTTGGTTAAACAGGCGTGAGAGGAAATAGCCACAGTCTCATCAGCTGGCATCCCCATCATTGCGCCAAGTACAATGATGTCAGGAGATAGGGGAATCCCAAGCTTGCCAGCATAAATCGGGCACACCGTGTAACGGGAGGTGGATCTGCCTCTACACAGACACCAGCAGAGGACATCGCTGCGTCCACCCTCACCGCTGAAAGGGTTTGGGGGCTTTGAAATCGGACCCAAGAAACGCAAGCAAGGTCCAACCCCAAAGTACTCTTACAAATCAAGTTCATATACATTAATGTTTCTTATGAAAACATTTTAATTATTATTTACATAAAATAAACGTAATACAGCCACACAACAAACTTATGAAAATATTTTAATCGTTATTTGCATGAGAATTTTTTAACGCAGCCACACAATAAATAAAAACTATCACCACAATGCTCACCACTATGATTCCCCTTATCTCATGTATTAATATTTTTTAGTGTAACAATTTATGATTTGCAAAAATAACTGTTGCATCTGTGTAGATTAGATAAGCAAAGTGTGTGCGCGTTGTGCACGCTATACATTATGGTAAAGCATGCGCCCTTAAAATAGCATAATGAACAACGCGCCATTGACTTTAAACTTTTTTTTTCTGGTCAGTGGCGCAATTGTTTTTTGAAACTGCAAAACACGCCTCTTTTTTTGCGCTGAACCGCCCAGGGAGCGCAAGTTCATTCCCTAGTTTGGCGACGTGCGTCTGTGGAGGGAAAAACCCGCTGTGCGCCGGTGCAAAATACGAATGATACATGCGTCACTGACAAAGTCAATTGCGCTGGCTGCAAGATAGGGCCCCATATCTTGATGGTTTAGTGTAACCCAAGGAAGCATTAAAAGCAAATACTGTATAAATTTCCCTCCAGGAAATAATTTTTGCCAACTACTGAATGCTTTAATCACTCTATGCTCTGTCACACAATTTTTACCTCTATAACAAATCTCAAAATGGTGCTAAATTTGCAGGTGCATGGAAAACATAAGCATAAAAAAATGCTTAAAGAGCACCAATGGTCCAATTCACGGTTTTACATTTCCTTTGGTGTGTAAGTGTGTATTAGTACATGTTAACGATATGCAAAAGGTAAAACCCCCAAAGTAAATGATGACAACGTCTCCAACGTTAATCTCTTTTCTTGGACTACAACAAATACACGGATTGTCGGAAAAGGTTTACTTCCTGGGATTGGTGATGTAGTAAAGAACAACATTATCTTAATTCCTCCCACTTCGGAATCACAGCCTGTAATGGCGCTTTTCCAATGCATATTACCCCACAGGTTGGTTTGGGTCGGGTCAGCTTACTTTTGGGAGCTTTTCCATTGGGTGCAGTAGGTAGTACCAGATACTTTTTTCGTACCACCTCGGTTGGGGTTCCAAGCGATCCGACCTGATTCAAAACGTGATGCGAAAACACTATAGATCGCTGATTGGTCTGAGAGAATGTTCACTACCAGCGTCATCGCTATAATGTAAAAGATTAGATTTACCTTCATGCTAGCTTGTGCTGTCTCGATCAAACATGTTGTTATCTGTGCACTGCTATATGGTCCCGAACTCCCTTTTAGCGATGAAAAACATCCACAGGTTGAGAATCAGGGACACCATACCAGTTTTTTCCAGACTTGCAGTTTGTGGCGTAACATTCGCGGTGAGCACGTCAGAATTGTATGGTTAAATGAAACTTCAATGAGGCTCAGCGAAGCATGTCGACTGACAGCACACCGGCATTTGTACAGAAACTGTCATGTGATACAAAGGTAGTGATAAATGCAATGTGCAAACATCTATTTGTGGTGGCCAATTTTGATTTTGTGGCGGACTCATAAATAAATAATGTATGGGAATGTATATTACAACAACGCTCTCACTTGTATGATGTCACAGCAGTAGGCAGCGCAAATATAACGACACGCCTATAATCCCTCCCAATGCAAAGTATTACCAAACTCGATGGAAAAGCTAACCAAGCCAAAGTGAGGTGAGCTGACCCGACCTGACCCAAACCAAACCGTGAGGTACTATGCAATGGAAAAGCGCCATAAGTTAACTCCTGGTTGCATTGCATTGTGACAGAATCTTTTAAAAATTATAAAGACTGACGTCAGAGGTATTCAGGCCAATCACAATGTACAGATTAGCAATTTCAAATTGATGAGTTTTGTACATGAATCAGTGCTTTCAGGGAGAGAGGGAAATCTGGAACTACAAAAATGTATGGTATGTGGAAAATAATGCGTGTTATACCTATCATTGTATTATACCAAATACACAAAATAACGTTTTTAGCAATGAAATAGGTGCTCTTTAATGCTTTATAATTATGTATTATTTATTAACTACATAGTGAATGTCACATCTTTTGATACGAGTTAAGTAAGCAACATTTTTGTATTAAATTACAGATGCTGTGCCAGTAAGAAGACAAAAACTATGCTACAAATACAGTATTAGAGAGGGATCAAAAATGCTGCCCGTACAGCCAAAGACATACAGTGCAATTTTCCATTAATACCCAGCCATGGCAACGGAAAGGGACCTAATGACAAACTGTTTGGAAATCACTGTGCAAGACACAAAACCAGTGTGGAAATCTTCTAGAACAGAAAGAGTAACACAAGGACCAAATGTGAATGAGCAGTAATGAGAGCTGTAGATGTGAAAGTTGCAATGCATGATGGGAGGATCTCTTAGGAACTTTCTAGCCAAACTAATGTTAATACAAATCAGGTCTATGACCTTTGCACTGGATTAAGGTAACAGTACTACTTTACTATAAAAAAGTTATGTGTAGAGTTGTACACAAAGAGAGGTACTGAAGGAAAATACATTAAAGTAAAAGTGTAACAGCAAAGATGAATGAGAGAAAGAAATCCACAATGGATCAAGAGATGAAGTGAAAAGAAAAATTTAAACCTTACAGCTCCATCTTTCACCAGGCAAACCTGTCAGCCTTCAAAGTCAGCACCTGCACCTGCTCTGTTTGCAATGTTGTCAAGCCGTAATTCAATTGTGAACCTCTGGGTGGTAAAACCCAAAGTAAAAAAAAGCGCGAGAGGGAAAAAGTTGCAAATAGATTGGAAACGGGAAAGAAAAATAACACATCAGGACACCCTTAAGGCCGACTGTGTAAAAAATTATTCTGGTCTGGCTAAAGGGCAAACAACTTGTAACAACAAAAACAAATCAGGACTGTGTCGACAGTGTTTAAAGAGCAATGCCTTGTCCATTTCCCTAGATAGATGCTCGGATTTAAAAGTCAGGCTGATTCAAACAATCTGAGATTAACACACAACTATAAAACACCAACATTACTATAAATTCAAGGTGGTGTGACGGTGATATTTATTATAACGGCCTTAAGACAGAATCTTGCAAGCGGGCGGTACCTGCGAGTGAACCGCTAATTTTTGACGTAAAGGTTAATGACATTAACGTCTAATTTGCAGTGTGGATGCGGGTCGCAAAATCAATAGGCAAGGGCGGACTAAAATCTTTTTTGACTGGATTAATCAATATTTCAGCTCAAATCAATATTTCATTCAAGTTATGTATTTATTTGTTTGGTAAACAGGCGTATAATAAGCAGGATAACATTCAGTCATTATCACAAAATAATAATTTTCCACTTCGGGGTCTTAATTACCCTGTCAAGTTTACTTTGCAATAATGACCAGCTGACTGCACATTATCCCTTACATATTATCTGCATTAAAGGACTGTTTGACTGCATTAATGTTTTAAGTGACCGCACATCATCCCTTTGATATCAGCATTAAAGTACGACTGCATAAGCTTAGTGACAAATCTTTCACCAGGCAAACCTGTAACTCTTGTGGTTCATGATTTTGTCGACTTTTTCTTGACACTTGCACTATTTTAGTATTAATAATAAAAACCTCTGTTATATTATTACACAACTGGCCATCCATAAGTAGGGGTTACAGTATTTCATTATAACATTATAACCAGACAATTCCGCAGCCAGTCTTTATAGCAAGGCCTGTCTTCATTACCTAATCACAGCACCGCAAATCTCTCAGCCTCTCGCCGCTAATTTCCCGGCCCGTCTGACCTTGTCGAGCATGGCTGAAATAATTTTCATAAACAGCGCTGAGAAAATAAGTGCTCTAACCGACAGGGAACCCTTGTACAGTGCATACCGGGTGTGATTGGCTATTTTTCCTTTAACAATAGATGGGCATTGGACCTGTCAAGGAACTTTATTACCGTTTGAAAGTGGATAGGTTAGGCTGGCTGATGACGCAATAAAAGACCTGAAAGGCATTAATGAGGGTTTTAGATGAAAATGTTTAAATTTAATGACCAAACTGTGCAGTTATTCCAATTTCCAAGTTTTAAATTGATGTGATTCCCATGTTTAATTTAAATAATGGCTTCAGAATGAAATTAGAAAAAATAAAACGCAATTAAGGAAACTATTAAGGAATGCCAATTAAACACTATAGTAGGGTGCCTGAATATTAAGGCCATCTTAAAGGGACATTCCACTTTTTTTGAAAATATGCTAATTTTCCAGCTCCCCTAGAGTTAAACATTTGATTTTTACCATTTTGGAATCCATTCAGCTGATCTCCGCGTCTGGTGCTAGCACTTTTAGCATAGCTTAGCATAATCCATTGAATCTGATTGGACCGTTAGCATCGCGCAAAAAATAACCAAATAGGTTCTTTATTTTTTCTATTTAATACTTGACTCTTCTGTAGTTACATTGTGTACTAAGACCGACGGAAAATTAAAAGTTGCGAATTTCTAGGCAGATATGGCTAGGAACTATACTCTCAATCTGGCGTAATAATCAAGGACCTTGCTGATATAACATGGCGGCAGCAGGTGTAGTGATATTACGCAGTCCCCAAAAATAGTCCCCTGCTATTGAAAGTAACCAAGGGGACTATTTTCGGGCAGTGCGTAATATCACTATGCCTGCTGCAGCCATGTTACAGCAGCAAAGTCCTTGATTATTACGCCAGTTTGAGAGTATAGTTCCTAGCCATATCTGCCTAGAAAATTGCAACTTTTACTTTTCTGTCGGTCTTAGTACACAATGTAACTACAGAGGAGTCAAGTTTTAAATAGAAAAAATATCAAAACTCTTTGGATATTTTTTTGAGCGCGATGCTAATGGTCTAATCAGATTCAATGGATTGTGCTAAGCTACGCTAAAAATGCTAGTGTCAGACCTGGAGATCAGCTGAATGGATTCCAAAACGGTAAAAATCAAATGTTTAACTCTAGGGGAGCTAGAAAATTAGCATATTTGAAAAAAAAAAACATGGAATGTCCCTTTAACTTATGTACAACCTTTTTACTAAGTAAAAATGAAAGGAAAATGTCATATGGTGTGTTACACAGACCACAATCAATTTTATTCTCCACCTTTATCTATTTCTGGCCCCCAGTTTCTCATGACCTTTCAAACATCTTTCAATTCCACAATGGCTTAGATGGTTTGAAATGTTTTTGAAACGTGTGCTTCCACTGTGTAGATGTCAACCACATAGCTAGTGTGAAGTGTTGAGGGAAGATGCAGCCAGAGAAATCATGGTTTACAATCTCATCCCTGCAGATTGATTTTGTATTTGGACCAAACTGTGTACATTCAAGACTATTTTAGTGCCAAACTTGATGTCACAACCCAAGGGTGTTGCATGAATTTTCACAACATTGTCATGTTGTTGCTAAAGGGTTCAGAGTATGCATGTTGCTATATGATTATCAAAGTTTTATATGTGGCTGCCTACCACCTCAATAGAGTGCCTCAGGGATGACATATTTTGTAGACCAACCCTGGAAGTTAGCAGGACATTGGCTTAAAAGCCCATTCATTTTTCCCATAGACTTAAATTATCACAAATAAGCTGTGTGTTAAAACACTTACAAAAGATGATCTTCACAGATAAACACAACTATGAATTTTCAAGTCTACATTTCTAGTAAAAGCAGCTAGCTAGACTTTAAAATTCATAAATGTTGTGTTCACCTGTAGTTCACTCTATAGCCCATTTCAAAATGTCAGTGATATTCTGGTCCCTCAGGTCGCGCTTTCTATTATTTGTGGGGATGTTTTCACTTTCATTGCAAATGTATGATATTTAGATTTTTTTGAAATGTCAAAAGTAAAATATCAATAAAATTGTAATTCAAGAGGAGGACTGATCTTAGTAACACTTATCTATGACCACTAGCCCACCAGCGGCCCAAAATAATCATGACTACTAAATGTTATTAGGCTATAACGGGACAAGAACGATAACAGCACTATAGCAACATATTGACATTGCGTCAATGAAAAGCTGGCAGTCGATAAATGAAAATGGTTGAGGACAGAGGAAAAATGACAGCTCTTCTTTTCACACACAATAGCTCTGGTATTATAATTGATGATTATTTGACAGGTCCTCAGAGGGAAATAATAGGAAGTGTGTTCTGAATGGCTGCATTGCTGAGCTTAGTGTCAGAACAGAGCAGCTTAACTTGCAAATAGCAAGTGCCAAACAGCACTTTATCTGTCCTTATCTAGCACAAACAATAAGCAACTTCTACAAATCTTTCAGGTTGTTTTTAGGGAAACAGGCTTTTGGGAAATAATAAACGGGCCATGGGAAATAGTTCTTATTAAAAGCAGCATAACTTTTCACATAAACAAGCCTTGAGACTTCAAATTCAAACTAAAAGTTTACTAATATTTCTAAAGTCCCTGTAAAGTCAGATATTAAAGCAACACTATGTAGTTTCCATGTAAAAATGACTTACAGCTCCCCCATCTGGTTGAAAAGTGCAACAGTGCCTGGTATCAGACACTCTCTTCTGCAGGTGGGGGAGGGGCGGAGCTGTGTTTCCTACCCTCCACCGCCACTTTCAGAGTGTGCTTGTAGCAGCTAGGAGGCTGCTCAGGTTGCAGCAACAGCACAATTTGTCCAGTTAAAAGTTGTTATATCACTGAAATAATTTTAGAGACATTATTTAAAGGTAAAAAAAACTACATAGTGTTGCTTTAAAGGGGACAGAGAATAAAAAAAAAACATTTTTACCTTGTCTTTGTTGAATAACGGTAGTCTACCCGCATTCACAAACATACAAAAAGTGCTAGACATGCTAAACATCTCAGTCTCATAGAAATTCCTCTTTTAAAAATGTCAGCCAGAAAACGGCCCAATCTGAAAAACTGATGCTTATGACATCACAGGCATCTCACTGCCCCTCCACTTTAAAATAATTGGCTACATTTTTTGAGTGGCAGCAAAGTCAGCCAATCAGTAATGAGATTGGAAGTTAAGCCAGTAGGGGGAGCCAAATAGGTGCAAAGCCACTTGTTTAAAATCCCCCACCCTAATAGAGCTATCTGAGAGAGGTTTTTTAGGAAGCTTCTAAGGCATTACTGACCCCCCCCAAAAAACATTTTGTCTACATGCCACATCACAGAACAAGGATAAATACCCCGTTCAGTCATTCTATGTCACCTTTAAATGTGTTCCGAGTTTGTCACACACAGAAAAATGTGTTAAAACTATCCAAACAAAATTGAACGATGGAAAAGTTTTCAAAGTCTTGAAATGATTGCAGCATTCTCTGCATTGAAGGGGTGGAGGCATGTCCCCTGTCTGCGCTAAAACCCACTCACGGAAAAACTGCTGTCTCTCTTAACTTTCACAGCGTAACTGTGTAAAATAATGTATACATTAATAGCTACAGGTCCTTGAATTCTTGCGTGGCTGACCTCTACACTTTAAGCTATGCAAGAGCTCTACAATCTTTTCCACCTCCAGCTGACCTCCTAAAAATATCTCAACAGAGAAGAGCACATCTGCAGGGACTAATCCTCAATCTTTAATTCATGACACATTCTGTCATAATCAGTGAGATGTGGTGGCCGGCAGCTCCTGTTTGACTGACACATTAATGAGAGTTATGTCTGCACTGTGTACATGACAGCTACTTCTATATGATGCAAGGACCATTTCATCATTTTTGGTGGTTGGAGAAAATGCCATCTTAAGAAAAGCATGGGAACCCTTGAGTGTTTTATTGGATTTTTCTTAAATGGTTTTAGAGCCCACAAAGATGTGATCCTCTGTATCTCACTGATACAATCAAAATCTAGTGTGCTTTAGGGAAAATAGCTCTGTTTACTTTAATTACAAGTTTTGAATCAGTAGTTGCCCAGGTTAAATAAAAAAGGTACACTCTAAAAAAAATTGGTGCTATAGCACTAAAAGCTCGTAATCATAGGGGAACCATTTTTTGTGTTATATATCCGGGGGTGATATAGCAGCACTGTACCACTAGATATGGTTCTATAAAGCACAATATGGTTCTACACAGGTATTACATATGTGCTTTATGGCACTTAAAAAGGTTCTTGTATGATTATGAGCCAGTGAACCACTTTTAGTGCTATTAAGCACCGTTTGTTTTTAGAGTGTAATCTTGTCAAACAGACTAAACCATGGAAGTCCGTCAGAAATTTGAAAAGGTCGGTGTAAACAATGTATATGACTGCTTAATACAACTAGGACTTCAGCAAATGTTATTAAGTTATTACAGTTGTCACACTGTAAATTAGAAGCGATAATAGACAAAACAGCTCTTGCATCTGAGAAGAGAGATTACATTATTTAGTGAATTTTAAAAACAAGATATTTCAAAATACATCATTATAACACAAAAGTAGAACCTCTTACACTCTTGCATGTAACTTGTCAGTTTAGCTTTATGCAAGCTGTGAGACTGAGTGAGAAAAACAGCTCACAGCATAACAACCCTCATATTATCGTATAATTATTTTAAGAGCAACTTTTTGGTTCATGTGTTTCCTTTTCTCAGGGCCTGAATTAATTCAAATCAATTTTAAAGTTTTTTTTAATTTATGCACAGCATGATACATAATACAGAACAGAATACAGGAAAAAAAATGAAATTATTACGTAATAAATTACACTGAAACTGCTTTCCATCCGAATATAAAGAGTTTGTTTTTGACTAATTTTGGTAAAAACGTGTTTTCTATACCAGTGGTTTTCAAACTGGGGGCCCCATCGCGAGATGGTGCCAGGGGGGACCTAGTTTTATGATTTTTATGAAATACATTAATTTATCAGGAATTCTGTGTAATTAAACCTAAAAAAATAAGGCTACTAACCAAAAGCACTACTTTTTGTATAATTTAATGTTTTTTATTAAAATCTTGAGTTTTAAAACAGTTTTTTGTCACAAATTTTCTTTGAGGGGCCGCGAAGGAATACACCGTACACAAGGGGGGCCAAACGCTGAAAAAGTTTGGGAACCACTGTTCTATACCAAGAAAGTGACAAGATGAAATCCACCATTTTCTATTACAAACTTTCACATAGCAGTTTTAGGTTATAAAAAATAAAAAAATCCATAATTTAATTTTTAAAGATTTATTATAAAAAACAACTTTTTTTCAAAATGCTATTAATCTACACTGTAAAAAAATTCTTCGAAATTACAATGTTATTGCAGCTGGGTTGCCGGTAATTTACCGTAGATTTAAATGTATGTTATTTACTGGCAAGAGTTTGTTCAAAGTTAAATACATTTTAAATATAAACAAGTCTTTATCTTTACAGAATAAAACTATACAATAACAGCCTCATGCAAAGCATTCTGGGAACCAGAAATCATCATCAACCTTTTTCTGTTTTTTGCTTCAGATTTTGTTTTGCTTGATGCTGTTTTTTTAGTTTTACTCTGTAAAGACAAAGACCTGTAAATGTTAAATATTCATTTAACTGAACAAAATGTTGCCAGTAAATAACATAAATTTAAAGCAGACATATCATGCTTTTAAATCTGTCCTTTTTACATATAAATCATCTATTTGTGGTCTATGTAAAGCGAAACTGCAATGCTTGGGTCTGAATTCCTCATTATTATAGCCCCACAGGCCCCCTTTCTACCCCTTTTCTGATGTGC
This sequence comes from Misgurnus mizolepis, assembly GCA_025389145.1. Classification (NCBI taxonomy): domain Eukaryota; kingdom Metazoa; phylum Chordata; class Actinopteri; order Cypriniformes; family Cobitidae; genus Misgurnus; species Misgurnus mizolepis. The sequence continues at coordinate 13,283,380 of JAIFKI010000012.1, read as the reverse complement.
ATCTGAGAGCAACTCGTTTTGGTACTGTCTTTTTAAATGCACGTCATACCCTGCCCCCTCTCCAGGTTGCAGAGGTGACACTCGGTTAAACTCCACCCCGTTCGGCCATTTTTGTAGTTTTATAGCAGAGATACGATTATCTAGCTGCACAGAAACTTTTTATTTACTCGTTATTCACAAAATGTCAACAACGGAAGACTTGTCCATCCAGCCTTATATGTTCGCGCCAGAGTCGGAAACGGACTGAGAGGAAAATGAAGACGACGAACCTGCAGAACAACGTCTTCATATGAAGGTATCGCAATGGTGTGAGGCTGCAGCCTCCGGAGGTCGCATATCTAGGCTGCATACGTCATCAAGACGGTCTTATTTCAGAATATTAACAATTATAAAGTTTACTATTATTCTTAGTTAATCGTAAGTTGTTGTAATATGCTCATGACTTGCAAATGTGATGCTCAGTTAACTTAAACCAGGCTTGATGCCCAAAAGCGATCTCCGCAGGCTGCAGCCTTCGGAGTGAGAAACAGCACTGCTAAACCATGACCACCGTGTACTTTACTTTTTTACTTTAAGTTATAAACTGCTTACCGAAGTGCTCTGCTCGTCGTCTCCAAAGAAAGAAGTAATTGACCCCTCAATCAGACGAAGTCTATCGGCAAATCCTTCTTTATACTGGCGGAGATTGGTGAAGTAGTTATCCTTAAAGTGCCTCGGGCACACAAAAATGACTTTACCCACAGATGTGAGTACATTTCTTACGCTCTCGTAACTTATGCATCCTTGAGCTTGGACTACAATATCGCAGCGAGAAATATAAAATGGCGGATTGCTCGTAGTGTTGGGCTGGAAGTCGATGTCCTTATTTAGCAGTTCCGCTGCAAATACTGTGACGTAATTGTTCAAAAAACGTAATAGATAATAGAAAAATCAGAACCGGTTGGAAAATATGACCAAAACAGAATATAAAGATATCAACAAAGCACCTGAAGAGACTAATTTCAACTTTTATGTACTTATAAACACTACAAATATACAACAAAATGCATTTAAGAGCCAAGAAAGTGGATTTAGCATGATATGTCTCCTTTAAATCTACGGTAAATTACCGGCAACCCAGTTGCAATTTCTACGGATTTTTTTTACAGTGTATTTAATCAATATATTAACGTGCATTTATCTTTGCCATGTTATATTCGTTTAGTTGACTAGTGGGATAAACTGATTAAAAAAAATAAGCATTAATAGCATTAATCAAAACACTTACTTTGTCATATTAAGAACACTGTACTGATGTTATACTTGGGACGTCATCATCACTGAACTTTTTTGACAGTGATCAGCTTTAAAATGTTTTGGTCCAGCTCAATTTTCGTTGGATTCGAGTAAAACAATGGAAAGTTTTCATAAGATCCCCTGCGGTCAATGTGTTAGCATGACAGAAGCTTGATGCTGTCAGGAGAACAAGCAACATCCGGCATTTTTAAGTCTCCCGAGTGCCTCTCGCATAAATTATTCGATTTTGATGGCTTACGTTTCTTCTCTATGACAGACCAACAAAAGTATTATTTTGTTTTTGTTTGTTTGTTGATCACGAAGTACAAAGTAGAAGATTTGTTGAGCGGATTTATTGCATTCTGCAGAGAAGGAGGACTGGCGTTTATCGCGTTTTGGGAAAAGATGACAGTATAACACGGCAGATATTGGATGTTGCGTAAAACTAAGAATTTACTTTTTAATACTAACCTGATACAATACTGATTTTGGCGGAAACTAGTTTAAAAATAAAAAAGGCGTTTATCACGTTTTGGAACCAATGTCTTCACATACATTATGTATCATTCATTAGAGATAGGGTGCAGTCACACTGCTCTTTTCCTTTCAGACCAGAAACGAAAACTGACCCGAAACATTTTGCTGCATTCCACAGTTCACTGTGAATTCGTGTCACATGAAGGTATTTACAGTACGTGTCCTTACCTTGTACATACATGTACATGGGGAAAATGTTGTACTTACAAATAAATGTGTGGAACTTACTTTTGAGTATCTACATGGTTATTAAATGGTATTTACTATACATAGACAAGGTAAGTAGAGGTACTGTAAAATAATGTGCTACGAATATGTCTAATCTCTTTGTTCCCTAAACTTTCAGAAGCAACAGGTTGCTTAGTAACCTGTTTTGTCCTCATAAAAAATGAGCTGTACACTGTGTGTATATTTGGAGATGACCCTCAGTCCTGGCTTGGCAATGATCAGAGGTTACGCTAATTGTCTGAAAAATTGCAGCATTCTGTTGCCTCACTAAAGTTCACAACGGCCTCGAGAGATGTGAGTTCAGAATAACTAAATGCATTAATTTCAGCCTACAGTATAGTGCACTCATAATGAAGTAAAGACTATTAAGACACAGAACAAGGAAAGGAAACGGTGTGCATTCAGAATGAAATATGCACCCGTGGAAAACATTACGCACAAACCAATAAGCAAGACTCATTTTACAAGTGCTTTTAAGTTGCATGTGAATATTGCCCGTGCACAACTAGACTGGGAATGGAAACACAATGGAAAATTGGACAGGTAAATTTACCCTCACTGACACTTTTAATACATACCTCATTTCTAGCTGCCAGCAAAGTGGACATTTATATGACTTTTAAACCTTGACTGAGGCACTTAGTGTTTCATAATGCGAAAGTTTAAACTATCAAACAGTCCAGAGCGGTATGGCAAATCTCCAAAGACTAATGAAGCTATAGGCGGGATAATGTAGGATGCACGATTCTGTGACTTTACCTTGATACTGTACTTTATCCGCTTATGGAAAATCTGTTCAAAACTTTTAGAGGTTTGCTGCTTTGATGGTGTGTCTGTTAAATATTAAAACAGCAAGGTTGTTGGTGTTCAATACAGGATGATTGCTTTTAAAACTTCACTGTGTTTGTCAGGTATGGTAGCCCATAGTCAAAAGTGACCTCATCCAAAATGCCACCCCATAGTAAACACACGTACTGTACCAGCACCCGGAAAGTAATTGGGAAAATGTGCCGCAAGACTCAAACCAGTAACCTTTAGGTTACAAGACTGTTACTATTAGGCCACGACTACCGCAGGGCTTATTTGCATAAATTTCTTGCTCCTGTCAATACCACAATCCTTTGCACAAGCCTGCTGGACACACACAAGAGCAAGCATTGTGTTAAAGATGTTAAAAAATATGCATTATTTATATGCACATACAAACACACAGCTATTGACTTCATAAGGTAAAAGCGTCCAAAGAACTGCAGATGATAAAGCTCGGTTTCATCATTCTGCATAACTGCATTTCATAAGCTTAAAAAAATATTTCTCCCTGCGTGTGAAATTTAAGTGACAACCATTGGCAAAATGTTAATTAGTTTCAAATTAGTCTTTCATTTTTGAAACCGCCTACATCCTGGATGTCAAAATCTTAAATGAGTAAGAAAATAAATCAATAAGCAAGCATTGTAGACAGTGGCTTTAGGTATGAGAAACAGCTTATAACGATATAAAGCATCTACTGTAGTTTATAAAGATGCATTAGACATAAGGGACGCACAAATCATTAAAATGTGCCCCTGGACCACAAAACCATAAGTCATAAGTCGCACGGGTATATAAAAAACAACCAACAATGTTTTTTTATTTTTGATTCGATTTTTTATGCCAAGTAAAGATCATGTTCCATGAAGATATTTTGTACATTTCCCACCACAACATTTATTTATCATAAGTAATATGTGTAGCTAAAGACTTCATTTGGACTTCACTTTTAAAATGTGTTCTTTTATATCTACATAGAAGGTATGTGGCTTTATTAAGTGCAAAATTATCCAAAAACATTTTTAGATGTCCATTTACAACCATAGGATTTGCCCTTCGAATGATCTGGCCTATCTTATTTGGAAAAGCCATGAATAATAATGTTGAAGCTCTGCTCTGATTGGTTTAAGCTTTGTTTATAGTCCCGCTGTGGTCCACAACGCGAGCCCCCACTGATCACGTGCGCGTCTCAAAAAACGGACGAAGCATTTATAGTTGACGCACTTGCTGTTGCACTATTCTTTAAACCACCAGGGGGCGACGCGAGCAGTCAAAACAAACACAAAGAAGAGGATAGAAGTCGTCGTCCGCTGGAACAACCCTGGTGCTTCTAACATCAGAACTTGATATATAAATATGAGAACATAAATAAAACTACACTCTTAAATATGTCTTTATTCAAAAACTATCATTTCATTAACGTTTTTACTTAAAGCAGTACAGACATCTTAAGGTTTGTATTTTATTGCTCGTCCTGTGGTTCATTTAAAACAAATATAAGCCAAAATTCTGAATCATACATAAAAGAATTTGTGTGTTAAACTGCAAATTTTCCATACTTTACTTCCAGAGTGTCAGATAAAAAGTATATGCATTGTTTTGCATTAATTGATCAAAGAGATACGTCACAGGCTTGCCTGCTCTGACAGAATCGGCATTTAAGTTCGGTCATTTTCGGATGCGGAGCCGCGTGCGCAGTTACAAAGATTGCAAGGCATACCTCCATGCGAAATGGGGTCTCGTTCACCCAACGCGCAGGACCGCCCACTCCGCGTTGACGTCATTTTTTCCGCGCGCACCAACACGCCCTTGCAGACGCATCAACTATAAACATAGGCTATGTTTACATTAATGCGTTTATCCTTTAAAGCGCATTACTTTTGCTACATTTACGCCTTTCATTTACACTACACCACCGTTTTCGACCCGTTTTTGATTCCCAAAACCCCTACAGCTGGACACGTGCCCCTAGTGATGTACTGTATGCTTAAAAAAATAAAGAAATATTTCTGAAACAATGCTTTGATATGTGCAAGCTGGCCAATGCATGACAATATGAAACTTTGATCAGCTAAGCTGGTCCTCCACATCTGCATGAGACTATCAGAAGTAACTTCAAAGAGTTGAGTACCATCTAGTCTAATTAAAAGACTAAAGAGTCAACTGATATGATGATCCTATTAGCACAGTATAGGCACATCCTGATAAAAAAATAGAAACTATTTAAGAGAGGGACAGAGAAAGTGCTGCAAGAAAGATGAACAAACACTAAAAGAGGAAGTTGTTTATAATAATTGACAAGGAAGGTAACAATACTGATTTGAAAGAAGAGATATTTGATTTAATATTATTCATTGGGCCATCTGTACCAGTTCATTGGAAAGGTTGCACGACTCATCATTGTACAATTATAAAAACATTAAAGACATAACTAAAGTGTGTGTATGAAAGAAAACACACCAGGGTACAGGCCAGAAAAGCCCACTCGAACGGCACATCGCATAAAGAATTCACAAGAGACCAGAGAAATTTCGGACATATTCAATAAACTAAAAGGTGGCAAAGGGCTCTCGAAAAATGAATCTCCTTCACCTTGTTTATTATAAAGATTCATCCTCGTGTTAGAGAATTGAAGCATGTGAATAACCAGACAGCTCTGCCATAAAACATGTTTGTTGTAGCTTAGTTTATTTCCCAAACTGGAAATACTGTAATGCTTTTGACAAAAACAAATCTGTGCTGTTCTACACAAACAACCAGGAGCGAAAATGCTAATGGGGTTGTTTTTATAAGTAGTTTGGGTTTTAGTTTTGTTCACAGCCTTGTCTTCTGTGTATTTCCTAAAGAAGATTAAACTTATGAATATGAAATTATGAAATAAAGATTTGATCTGAAGCCTGTGCATCTACCTACAGTACAAATGCAGGTGTACAATACAAGACCTAACTACAGGACTGTTACAAATCACATTGAAGATGATAATTCTGCAAACATAAATTGGCAAAATGAAAGGTCACACTACAGCCTTCATTAAAGGGATAGTTCACCTTAAAATGAAAATTTTGTCATCATTTACTCATCCTCATGTTGTTCTAAACCTGTATGAATTTCTTTTTTCTGATGAACACAAAAGAAGATAATTTGAGAAATGATGGTAAACACACAGCAGATAGTGACCATTGACTTCCATAGTAGGAATAAAAAATATGATGGAATTTAATGGGTACCATCAACTGTGTGCTTACCATCATTTATCAAAACATTTTCTTCATCATTTATCACACTACTTCCAAAATATATTTTTCCTACTATGGAAGTCTATGGTCACTTACTGCTGTGTATTTACCATCATTTCTCAAAATATCTTCTTTTGTGTTCATCAGAAAAAAGAAATTCATACAGGTTTAGAAAAACATGAGGATGAGTAAATTATGAAAGAATTTTTATTTTGAGGTAAACTATCCCTTTAACATTTTAGCCACAGCCTAATTGCCAAGCGGTGTGTAACTGTAAAGAGAGATCATAGAGTCTTGCCTCATAGTAACTGCGAACAGCGTTGCAGAAAGCCTCGTCTGCCACAATCTGAGTTTCTCCTTTCAGGAAGGCCTGGAAACGTTCCTTTACCACCTGTAACTGCTGCTTGTTGAGCTGGGAAAAGAAAAAAAGAGACATAAGGAGTCAATCACTATGTGTAATTCTGGTGTCACTTCTCATTTAAAGGGGCCATATTGGGAAAATCTGACTTTCCAAATTTAAGTGGTAGAATTGTGTCCCCAGTTCTTCTATCAACCTAGAAAATGTGAAAAAGATAAAGCCAGTAACTTAGTTTTGGTAAACCATTCTCTGCAAGCATGTGAAAAAATAGGTCATTGAAATTTGTCTCCCCTTGTGATGTCAGAAGGGGATAATACCGCCCCTTAATCTGCACTATCCAACCACGGCACTGCCATTTAGTGCAGAGATCAGCTCATTTGCATTTTAAAGGACGCACCCAAAAATGACACATTTTTGCTCACACTTACAAAGTGGCATTTTTAACATGCTATAATAAATTATCTAGAGCTAAAACTTCACATATGTACTCCGAGGAGACCAGATATATTTGACATCTTAAAAAAGTGCTCAGAAGTACATAAACATGTTCTATGCAATCCAATAAACCGGACATGTTGTTATTATTCAGGCCGAAAACAGTCTGTTCATTACACACTAACTAAAGTTAAAGGGTCACTCCACTTTTTTTGAAAATAGGCTCATTTTCCAGCTCCCAATCGAGTTAAACATTTGATTTTTACCGTTTTGGAATCCATTCAGCTGATCTCCGGGTCTGGCCGTAGCACTTTTAGCATAGCTTAGCACAATCCATTGAATCTGATTAGACCATTAGCATTGCGCTCAAAAATGACTAAAGAGTTTCGATATTTTTCTTATTTAAAACTTGACTCTTCTGAAGTTACATCGTGTGCTAAGACTGACGTAAAATTTAAATGAGCATTTTCTAGTCCGTTATGTCTAGAAACTATACTCTCATTCCGGTGTAATAATCAAGGACTTTGCTGCCGTACCATGGCTGCAGCAGGCACAATGATATTACGCAGAGCCCAAAAATAGTCTCCTACTATTAAAAGTAACCAAGGGGACTATTTAAGGGTGCTGCATAATAACATTACAGAACTACAGAAGAATCAAGTTTTAAATAATAAATGTAAAAATATCGAAACTCTTTGGTTATTTTTGAGCGATATGCTAATGGTCTAATCAGATTCAATGGATTATGCTAAGCTATGCTAAAAGTGGTAGCGCCAGACCCGGAGATCTGCTGAATGGATTCCAAAACATTGAAAATCAAATATTTAACGCTAGGGGAGCTGGAAAATGAGTATATTTTCAAAAAAGTGCAGTGTCCCTTGAAAAAAGGAAATGATAATCAAGTAACGCTTTTAATGTCATCTCCTGCTAGTTTATATAACTCTATACCCATAACTCACCACTGAAGTACATGAAATGGCTTTTCATAACTACACCTATACTGCTTTATGTTTGCAAACATTGTGTTGTCTTCTTATAACAGTACTTTATTTGGTTCCAAGGCTGTTGCATGAACATCAGAATTCATTTTAGAGGAGAAATCTTTATAAACAGCCATTTTAAAAATTTTGTAATAAAATATTGGTTGTGTCCTTTGATTGCTTCTCTTTGGTTTATTTCCAATCAATTTGCCCAAGGGGGGGGGGGATTTGTTTTTTTTATTTGGCTGCTCTAGCAATCACAGCCATTACCTGCTTTTCTTAGTCATAATCACAGTTGTGAGTCATCAAAAATGGCAATCCAAGATAACCATTTGAAAAAACAGGCTTTGGCAGAGACCTTGTGTTAGGCTGGGAATTCTGAAACATAAGGAACTGTTGGGCAGCTAAACACAAAAACAAGCTATTGGCACACTCCTCCTCTCATATAAACCATCACTGCTTAACACAAAAAAACAACCACAATGTCGATATACACAAGGTTATTGTAAGCACAATGGGGCAGTTATCAGGCTTAGATTAATCCAGGACAAAGCCTTCTTCATAATACAACATTTAGGTAATTTTTACAAGCAAACTTAAGAAAAAACATGACAGGTGTGCATCTTGAGACAAAACAACAGCACTGATATATGTAAAGTTATGTCAATGCATGATGTTTTCAAATTAAGGCAGCTCAAACATGCATTTTAGTAAGGGACTCTTTAGTAAGCCCTCTCCAGGAAACTAGATGTGTGTCATTGTATGGTTTCTCCTGCGTATTTATACACAGTTTGAGTGGGTGTAGTGGACATACTGGGACAAAGGATAAACATGCAGTAAATTAAAGATTTGTTTATATGTAAAGTCTCAATTCACACAGGCTACATGAGGTTCAGGTGTTTATAATGGCTGTACTACATCACTTTAGTAAAGAGTAGAAACAAAAATGATTCTTGGGGCATAAAACACGATCAGCTCAAGGTCGGCATTTGTACAATATAAGATGTACTGGCATTAAATGCAAAGCCGTGACCAAGATGCTGTAAAGGCTTTTAGTATTCTCACTAATGACACTTTCCATTGCATAGTATGGCTCACTTTTGGGAAGTTTACCACTGTGTACACGTGTCTAGTACCTGGTACTTTTTTAATACCACTTTTAATGTGTATGCCCCCTGAGAAGAGTTCGATCTCCTCCATGTCATGCTGTTAGGGCTGTCACAATGATTAAATAATCGTCTCATCGCGATTGTTAGATTTCAGATCACCGCAATGATTGCATCTCTCTCAAAAAAACACAAGGGGGAGCTGCAGCGCCTGTATTATTGAGACAGTATCAGATGGAGCTCCTTAACTAACAGTGTAACGCAGGGCTATTCAAATCTTACCCTGGAGGGCCGGAGCACTACAGAATTTAGCCCCAACCCAAATCAAACTTACCCACCTGTGATTGTCTAGCGATCATGAAGACCTTGATTAGCTTTATCAGGTGTGTTTGATTTAAAAAAAAGTTTTATTTGAGTCTTTTAATTAAAAATATTTTCATCATGACGCGTACACCCCGCCCCTTTGATTGCCACGCCCCCGGCCTGCCCACCTGCACAACCCTACCACCTTAACTAACAAATTTTCTGCGGGAAACCCTGCCTGGTGTAACGCAATACATTGCAAAGCAATTCACTAAAGAGGAAAAAACAGCATTGAAACAAATTTGATAAGCTGTATGAACTGCCAGGTAAAACATTAATTTTTCATGACCAAACAAAAATTGTATGATAATTACATGTCAAAGCAATAAAACAGACAATTAATAGTCATAATCGTCACAATTCATTAGACAATTAACCATCAGCCACATTTCATAACCTTAACAGCCCTAAATACCGTCGACTCATTTTCAATCAGTTATTGAGTTCCTCGTGACTTTCTGTTTCAATAAATTCAACCTTGTCTTTTCGTGAGCTCATTCAGCAGGAATCTGTCATCTTTAGTTCTCTTAGGTCTCTCTTAGTAACCGTACTATTTGCAAAAGAATTCAGCCGTCTCAAGAGTGCCTCGCTCTAGATATCCTCATACCGACATACAGTGAGCGACAGGGAGAAATGGAAGAAACAAACAGATTAAAAGGAAAGCTAAAGAGTTTTGTTAATAACTTGTTGAGTCTGATTCAGTTTGGTTTGTTTGATATAAAAGTGGTTTTCAGAACTTAAGTGGACACCAGCAAACTGCACTTAAATCTAATAACAAGGATCTGGGTTACAAATCACATGCAGTACTGTTCTTAAGTACTATAGTGTTTTCTGGCATTGCACATGCAGTAGACAGGTGCAACTTAATCAGGCATGTAAAGTTTCATAACAAAATCAAAGACATTAACACCTGCATGGATGAAGTACTACATTTTCCACCTAAATACACAGGGGCTTTTTGTACTCCCTTTGGAGTACAAAATGGGCGAATGGAGATTAAGTTCTGTTAAACCAACTGAAGTAAAGAAAAAAACAGCCAAGGTTGTCCGATTAGTGGGATGAGTAATTCAATTGAGAAGGTATTCCAGAAATAAATGTTTAACAAATTAGATTAATGGGTTAACAGAGACAAGGGGGCATTTTTATCCTAACAATTTTTCTGTAGTGCAACTTTCCTGCCGCCATCAACCTTGAAAATAAGACACATTCAAAAACATCATCAATGCATAAAAAAACATAATAGAGCAAACCAAATATCTGTACACATCTGCACAAACTACTACAGAAATGTAAACTATACTTTTTAGTTTACTTTCGCAAATTTGTGCCTTGCACAGATTGTTTTGTTTCTCATTCTAGAAAATGTTTTTCCCTTTCATCCCCTTTATCACATTCTTCCACTGATGATGTTTTGCCTTTGCCACTCCCTGTTCTTGACAACCCTTTTTACATCGTCATGGCAACATCATCCACCGCGTGGCAACAGTCAGCTGCCAAAGACCTGCCTGCATGCTGCTGCAGCAAGTGTTGAGCTTTCGTCTTATACAATGTTTAAATCTGAAACACTAATGAAACAAATAGCTGTCTCTCCTTCTTAAAAAAATAATTCAAATCTGGTTACATCTAACCTGACTAGCTGAATCTATGCAAATTCGACTAGAACAATGTCCAAGTATTTTAAGGCAAGAAATTTTGCATAATATGCAAATGTAACTAGAAATACATGAGGTGTGAGTGTTTGCATAATATCGGAGTTGGAAAATTAGATCAGATACATTTTTTACAGAAAATTAAAAAATTGTAACAAACCAAACTTTCCACATATTGGCAGCCCCACACAGGTGCAAAATGACTGGGAGGCAGAAATACCTCAAATTGTTCCGATTGGATAAACAGAAACTGACCATGGCTCACGGCCACACTTTTGTTTTAAGTTCCAGGAAACCAATTTCAGAGGAATCTTTTAGTAAATAGGGAGCTTTTCTGCATTTCATACCAAAAGAAAAACACTTAAAACCTTTAAGGAACAAGGTCATCTGTCACTCTATACTCCAATGCCTTCACAAAACATACACTCCTCCCGGAAATCAAACATGCACACTTACCACTCCTTAAACAAACATGCCTCTAAGCACATTGTGGTACTGAAACCCTTTACATAATATGTTTAAACATTTCTACACAACAAATTACAATCAATCTGCAAATTACGCACAACAAAGATTATAGTAGCCTACCCTATTTATAAATAGAGCTTGAGGTTCAACCTTATGACTCGGGGTGTAATGATACATCGATATAAATCGATATGAATCGATACATTGATTGTATTTCTAGCATCGATGCAACACATGAAACATCAATATGAGGTATCTTTATTTTGACACTATCTACATCCTCATTCCTTGACATAATGTCCATCTACAGTACGCATTCCCACCAAAGCGCACATTTTCATTTATTTTCGTCTTCTAGTGCCAGCAAGTGAATGCGATTCAGCAACAAAGTGACTGTAGCAGCAAAAACACAGCAAAAGAGACAGAAGCTAAGCATGTGTTTAGCACTGCAGGTGATATTGTCCATGCAAACCGCAGTGCCCTCTCTCCTAAACATGTTAATCAGTTAATTTTTTTAAAGAAAAATCTCTCAAAAGAGACCACTGCAGCACTTGTTTGACTGTTGGATCTAAAGTTGTGTGACAGATCAAATGCTTAAGTTTAACAGCTTTATTTTTTTATATTAATTAATTTAACTACTTCAATGATAGTCACAATTGCACATTTTGGCACAAAATCCTGAAAGACTGCTGCCATCATATGCTTGATTTTATGTGACATAAAATTACGTAAGCGTTATTTGAATGCCCACCGCGCAGCGAGTCAACGCAGACACCATACGTCATCGACGCGTTACCGTGCGCTCACCTCCTGTCTGTAAACAATGAGAACAGCAAACTTTTCTGCTGAATTGACAACCTACACAAGAGGCACACAATGAAATACATCTTTTATAACAACAACAGCAAAAACTGGATCAGCAAGAGCAAAAACTCAAATTAACATCGGTAACTTTACTGCTTTACCACGAGATGAAAACAGCTGCAGGAGGCAAAGGGTCTGAAAGGGTCGTTGCACTGTGTAGGTGCAAAGTCCTTGATTCACTTGTGGCAGGAAAAGTAGTTCTTACTCGTCAGATTTCAGTCAAAATCAAAAAGGTTTAATCCAAACATAAACACAAAATTATACAAAAATCCCTTTGTTCTTGTATCACCTATAATATTACAATTGTTACATTGTAACTTGCGTTTCCTATAACGCGTAAACCTAAGTTTATACACAAAAGACCGCAACACGGTAAGAAAACTGTTTCTCCTTATTTCCTAACTTGCACCTGCGCAAACTAGTTCCACCGCAGGTGGGCGTAGCGAATACAGAAACGAAACCGAAACTACACATTCACTAATTAGAAATATAAGAAATTATACTAAAACATAGGACATATCAGAATTGCATCTTAAAAATAAAGTTACAACAATTTTAGTTTGTTATTACTTGCAAATCAACACTATAAGCAAACAAGTATAATATACAAATTATTAACATATTAATTTGGCTCTTACACACTGTTTATTTTGGTAAGGTAGGTACGCGATATGTTTGTACTGAGATGGATTCAGATATTCTACTTTGATGAAACATTGTGTTGCTTATGAAATTTGTGTTCGTTTACAGATTAGCGTAACGATATAGTTACTACGTCTACACAACCGAACGTGTGATTAAACTAATTCTGATGTAAACCAGTTGTTTGGTTATTTTGGAAGTGTTATTCGACTTTGTACTGCAAAGTTTTCTTTCTGCTGAATGAGACATGAGATGTGACCGTCTGATCTGTGCGGAAAGAGGCATGACTTTGGATGGCGATTTGACTTGAGGGTGGGATCGGGATTTCATTGCTAGGCGGCTACCGTTATGTTATTGTTATGTCGTTATCTTGGATGGGGCTAAAAATTGCAAAGTTTCAAAAAGCACACATATATTATTTAAGTAATCGAAATGTTGAAAGTTTGTGAGGAACAACTATGAATATTTGTACCTTTTTTGTAATCAATTTATTATGTGTGTAATGAACATATATAAGCGCCAAAAAAACAATTATATTTAAAGCTTTCATGTAAGTAAATTATATTTAGATTAACTATTCCTACAATTTGACCTTGAATTAAAAATGATTAATCCCAAAAGCCACCGACTTACTCTCAAAAGCCTCTGCTTGTGTTTGAGCTTTCCTATACAATTAAACACTCCCAACACCTCCATTTAAATTAAAAGACAATGTGAGCAAGAGAGAAAGAGAGAGAGACAGAGAGAGCAATAAACAGTAAGTGTATTGAGAGTGTGAGTATGCATACAAGACCATGATTCCCACAAGCATCATTGGGAGCTAATGGAGAAGAAACGCTACAGACATTTATCACTGAACAGCATACACAATGCTAACAACCCTGATGGCTGCTCCTGCCTCCACAACAAGTCTTTGTTCAAGCCAATTAGTGAAAACTCAATGCCATTGAACAGCCACTCAAAAGACAAGCGTGCCTGAACATACAGCTTTGTAGTGGTTGCATGACCTTAATATTTGAGGACAAAACCTGAGAGTCTGAACTTTCGTTTTCTATGTGAAAGCCATCATCGCCCTGTTTTGTAGGTGACCTTAGGCCAGGAGAGAACTTTCTACTTATTGTTTATTCAGCTGCTTCCTGTCATTGTATGACTCAAGTTGTGATTTGGATCGGTCTGTGATTCTATAAATACTGAAGGACAACAGTGAAAGTTTAAGTCACTAGCAGAGACAAAGTTGAGGATATTTTAAAGTGAACATGAAACACTTGTAACTTTAAACTTCTGTAAAAGTAAAGGCATAATGGAAGATTTCTACATTTAAATATCCAAAAAAAAACTAGCATGTACCCTTACATTACAGGGCTCAATGCATGTTTCCGGCTGGCGTCAAGTTTCCGTCTGACTTCAGAGGTATTCAGGCCAATCACAATGTGAATGTACAGATTAGCTGGCCAATCAGGGACACAGAGCATTTCAAATCCAGCGTTTCAGGAAAAGAGTGAAATCTCGAGCTACAAAAATGTACGGTATGTTAAAAATAAAGGTCGACCGATTTATCGGCCGGCCGATTAATTGGCCGATTTTGGGCATATTTTAAAAAATCGGCTTTGGCCGATTTTGCTGCAAAATTAGGCCGATTAATATGCAGGCGCATCTGTGGGCACCTAAGCGTTGTTGTAGAACTCGTGACGCTGCCTCTTGCCGCAAGCAGATCGCTTCCGTCCCGTTTGTGTGCAGCCATGCCTTGTTCACAAACAGCTTTAGTAAACGATGGCGGGATCGCGCAAATTAAGCAGCCAGTAAAACAGCGCGACGGGCTTATGTCTCGCGGTGCACTGTCCGTGCAAAGATTAGGCTCATTTCATGTGATTATTGAGTGATGATGAGTTTTGTTTGCGTGACAGAGAGAGCAGAGCCGCGTGCGCACGCTTTTTGTCTTTAAACTGTCTCCCTGCTTTTATTACTCAAAACAAAACTGACTCGATGGCGAAAGGTCGGAAGACCAAATCATATCCTCCGAGGAAATGTTTTTCGTGTTGTTACAGTAACACTTTGTTTACAGTTTTGCGCTGCTCAGCCTGGATTAGAACACAGCGCGTCCGATTCACGAACTGACTCCTTTGAACGGATTCGTTTGAATGAACGGTTGAAACAACAGATCTGTCCCAACACTAAACTCACAAGACGTCACTGTCAGCACATCAGTCACTTATAGCGCCTCAGAAATGAGAATGTAAATGTGTTTAGAAAGATTTGCCCTAAATAACAGTCTCAACTAAAAAACATAGACATTTACCATGTTAACTTAATGATGAATAAATGATGAGAACATTTTAATTATTATGTACGAAAATCGGCCAAACATATCGGCCATCGGCTGCCCTGATTTCTAAATATCGGCATCAGCAAGAGAAACAGCCATATTGGTCGACCTCTAGTGGAAAATAATGTTTTTTAACCATAAACCATGCAAACACATTGTATTATACCAAATACACAAAATAACATTATTTTAGCAATAAAATAGGGGTACTTTAAATATTTATTTTATGTGTAAATGATAAACTTTTGTGACAGTGCCACACTGGCCCGATCGGGACAGTAACAGTTCAGTCAACTAGCCTGAGCATTTTTTCACGCTGACAGAAAATACATCGAAAATGACATATGTCATTAGGGGTTTTCTTCCGATTACTAGAAATTGAAACATATAAAATATTAGAAAGGACTTGATTTTATCTACCAACAATGGGAGTTTGCAGATTTGAAGGAATAAAGGATCTCCACTTGACCTCCACAGCTGGAACACACTTTTGTGAATGCTTTCATATAGGCATGAAAGACAACAAAGAGTGGATAGGAGGTTAAAGTGAGGAAAAGTTGAGTCACTAGAAGGAAAAAGAGACAGCAAATATGAAAGAAATGCACACATTCACACAACGCAAGTGACAGACTGAAATGATATTGAAGTTAGAAAACAAAAGACAAAAGACAAACATCCGCTTTGGCTATTCTTCAAGGACAAGAGGGTCTTTAAGTAGTGGCAGAATTAGATTGCAGTTGATGGAGACACTACAATGAAAAGTAGCACTTGAGGCCTGAATAAGAACCAGACACAAATGATAGAAGCCCACACAAATGCCTGACTGAAAGCGCCTCAACCAACACAATATAGTGGGGGAATAACCAACATAGAAAAAACTGTCAGACAAATTGAACGTTTAAAAGGTAAACAATTAATACCTTTCAGCTAGCTCTATTATTATATCAAATTCTCATGAAAATCAATCTGACACAAGCATCTTTTCTCTGTATGTTGACAGGAAAAAACTTGACAGATTTATACTGTAGCTAAAAAAAACAAAAACTGGAGTAAATCCATACACCGTCGTACCAATTTAATTAAAAAACCACTCCAAGTCTCATTTAAACTATTACTTTTCCCACTTTTACTGTTCATCCATCCCATTGTGTTTCAGCAATCTTGTGTCATGTGTGACTATAGTTCTGTCCCGCGGCAATGCACTGTGACTCTTCAGAAGAGCTATGAATGATAGCAAGAGAAAGGTACCACAGAGAAACTCGCTGTCCTAAAGGTCTGTCACGACTCCTGCTGCCCCGAAGCTCCTCTCTGCTCTCTGCCGATAAAAAGCTGCATGCTGCGCGTGAGCGTATGGGTTTTATACACCCACCCATGTTGTGATTTTAGCATATTTCTTGCTTATTTCCAAACCTGCATATTGGTTTATTGTGACAATTTTTTCTTGATAATGGAGAATGAGGTGTTCTGGAGTTCTGCACTTGTCTGTTTACCAATGAGCTTTAGAAACGTTAACCTGATGGTGAACTCAGACACAGTCTATCACTTAAAGGGGGGGGGGGGTTAACTGTATTTCATGCATTCTGACTTATTAACACAGTTTAAGAGTTGTTTGTTTCCTCATGCTAAACATAGACGTGGACGTGTTACAGAGTATTTCTGTGCCAAATGCACTTCACAAGGGTTCGTACAAGTTTCTTAAAGTTTTTTTCGAATACGGGAACTGCTGACGTTTCAGGAGTACGCTATACGTATTAGGGTTGTGCCGATAGACGATATCATCGTCCATCGTGATGGTTGACTGACATCACGATGGAGAGACACCATCGTGATGCCACGCCCCCTCCCCACTCCGCTGCGAGTCGACATACACTCTTCTATATAGACTATAGTTAACCTAATATCTTTGCGTGAATTGCTCTATAAATTAAATAGAAGACGTGAGACGTGACGTGTGTTAGTCTGTGAAAATATCCTGTCCGGCATTTGATCTGACTAGGGATGGGCACGGATATTCGAATATTCGAATGGCAATAATAATTCGAATTTAAAAAATGCTATTCGAATGTTTGTTTGTTTTTAATGTGCCACCAAAGGGTAACAACTTATTAAATGCTTTTTCACTTCATCTATACTGTCTTTTACAGACTTAAATGTAAAATATACATGAACATTAATTTGTATGTATTTCTGATTGTTTGGCAATGCAGATTGCAGACGAATTTAAGTTTTTCCTTTTATCTCCGGGTTTGTCCCCGCCGCGCCGTATTTGGCCACTGGCTCAGTGAGGGCTCACGTGTTATTAAACGTGCTTCTCCGCCGCCCGAATCAACACATCATGAGAGATTTGTAAGCTTTCTGTTATAAAGTCTACTTTATTTTGTTAATAAAGAGACAGACACGGAGAACGAAATGAAACGGAGAACATTTATTATATGCGGTGCTCTTCGAAAATGAACCGGATAACTGCACATGGCAGTTTAAAGCAAAGCACCGTCTTTGTAAAATGTTGTTAAATTAAGCTAACGTTAGTAACTTTGCACAGTCAAAAATAATGTATCGAGCCAGCTTACGTTATTTGTAAAATAATGTTAAATACAGATTTTCAATCTTGTTCAATCCGTCTGTTGTTTTTATCGGATAACCATCATCAGGAAGAGTTTTCTCCGCAGCACCGGCATTATTGTATCTAGTCAGAAGAACGGGCTTTCACCGAAGCAGGTAGGATAAATATGGTTTTCTTTATTCACAAATACGTCAAACTAAACTGAGAAGATATTTATATGGCGACTGAGCAGTCGGTTATGTAGATGTGTTTTTTCGTTTGCTCCGGGCTCTTGGTGTTTTGAGTCTGTTTAAATGATGATAGCCTACTTTGTCAAGTCCTCAAACTTTAACTTCGCAAGTCCTCAAACTTCGCTTAGATTTGGGGTTAGTGTATAATATTTGGTATAATATAATGTATGTAACATCAAACAGTAATGAATTAATACTAACGACCGACTTGAAACTAAGGATTTGACTAGACTTTGCTCCGCATTAAGTTTTAACGCATTTTTTTCTGAAGGATATTTTTTTAAGAATTTAAAATATATATATATATTTTTACAATGTTTTCAACTTAAAATACATACATATATATACATACAGAATATAAGTTTAGCTTGCTGTGGATATTTCCTAATTATAAGCCTTCTGTGAAATTATGACAAAATGAAAAATACAAAACACGCATGTCTTAATTAACATAATTTAAATAAACGAATATTCCTTCTTTAAGAGCTTAAATATTCGAAAAATTAAATATTAAAAAAATGTGTAAATTACTGGAAAATGCCCATCCCTAATCTTGACATTGCTAGAAATCTTGTCTTTTTACATGTTGTACATTTATCTTAAAATATTTAATTTTGTACAAGAAAACAGCCCATATTAATCATTTATTAGTAGCCTTTTGTAGTGTCTCGGGAGATCGTGCTCATTGTTACATTGAGGCTATAGCCTACTGCACTGAAGCGGCAGATTAAGATATAAACCCAGAATTCAGGGAACGTCAAGAACAAGAAAACGGGAACAACACTCCGACCGAAACGCGGGACTTACATACACAGACCATGTTTAAATTTAGATGTGTCTGGCCCTGTTCACTTTGTCTAGTTTTAATAAGCTGCGGATTGAAGTGCTGGCTGCTCCCCGCGGTGCTGAAGACCCGCTCTCTGACGGAGTACTGGTGGCACATAGGCACATATAATGAAATTATAGCTTTTAAATAGAAAAAAATATTTATGTAAAGAGATTAAAAGGTGCTTAAAAGTGCACAACTCTTCTTCAGTGGATTAAAGCTACTTTTTCCCCTTATGTGCAACCAGTTGGGATAGTAAAATAACAAAATTATAGATTTTAAGTACAGAATAGTATTTATGTAAAATATATATTAAAATAAAAAGTGCACAACTCTTCTTAAGTGGAAGTAATAAAGTAAAATAACGAATAATAATTATATAATAACGAATAATAACGAAAAATTAAAATACCCCCCCGCCTAACGATATCATCGTCCATCGCGATGGTTTACGTAACCATCGTCAACTGCCAATTTATGGGGACATCGCCCAACCCTAATACGTATCACTTGTTTTTATGGGCACTTCCCCCGAAAAACCATGGCCACACGTCAATCAGCGGGAGCGCGAGAGCCGAGTCACAGCCAAGTTACAGGCATCACTTCATGCGACAGCTGTGTTTTATATCAAACTCAACAATGGCACGAAAGAAGAAGTGTGTTTTTGGACAGTAAAGAGAAGTAAGCCAGCATTATGGAAACAATGGATATAGTTTGTTTAGCCGGGGTAGAAGCGAGTTTTGCATGTGTGTTTGTTTAACATTGGATTTCATTGAAAAGTCGCAACCGGGTCATGAGTTGCATGCAGTAATTAAGACTTTTGTGTTATGTTGGAAATAGGCGCATAAGTGCATATTATATAAACAACGACACAAACATGTAGTGAATCATAAGTTATCCAGTGTTGTCTAAAGCAGTGGTTCTCAAACTTTTTCCGCATGCGGCCCCCCTTGTGTGAATTCCTTCGCGGCCCCCCCAAAAAAATTTATGACAAAAACTGTTCTAAAATGTATCATTTTAATTAAACAAAACATACCGGTATTAAGTTATACAAAGTAGTGCTGTTGGTTAGTAGCCTTTATTTTTTTAGGTTTAATTACACAGAATTCATAATAAATACATTTATTTTATAAATGTCATAAAAGTGGGGCCCCCCTGGCACCATCTCGCTGCCCCCCTGGGGGCCCCGGCACCCAGTTTGAGAACCACTGGTCTAAAGTGTTGACTCGGACTCGCTCCTCCCGGAACTAATAACTCCTCCTTCCAAATTTTTTCGTACGTTATCGGAAAAACTTAACATCAGATACGCAGAAACAGCGTGTGTTTATGGACGCTTTAACTTAAACTTGCTTCTCTTCTTTACTCCTTTTTTACAATGGTGGATGGAGGAAAAATACTTTCTTTCATTCTGTAGAAACCACATCTAATTTGACAGCAATCGAAACGAGGTGGAAGAACATTTCATTTTGGATGTTTTCTGAATTTTCTCCTGTGCTATGATCTTTTCACATCTGAGCATTTGCATCTGAGCTCTTCAAATTTTTATACAGAAACTAAACACTACATTCTGTTTCACAGTGGTCAGCAATCAAGTGAATCTCTCTGATCGTTGGTCTTTTTGCAAATGAAAACGTCTCTTATTGGAAGTGACATACTGGCATGCTGTCTTGCAAGGGTATGTAGGTGGGTGACTGTGGTGCATTTATCTGCATACAGATGTCCTTAATGAATGATTGCTCATTTTCACCTCCTCTCATTCAACAGCATCCACTACCTCAATATCCTCACTCCTCCTCACTTTCCTTTTTTAATCCCCATTTCGAACTGAGTCATGCAAAACGTGAGGGGGAAAGGAAGGTGGCCTCTGTCAACTTCAGTCAAAAATGCTGCAGAGTGCAAAAACTGTTACAACGATAAAGGACTGCAATTACACTTTTCTTCTGAGACACTTGACAAGTTTTTCTTCATGTACTCTAGACCTTCTGCTGTTCTGCAAAGTGGCCAACCCTTCAATCTCCTGATCAGCACTCTCCACTCTGAAGACTTTCAGAATAACATTACTTAATCACTGCTCAGGGAGAGACTTAAGGCTTTTCACATAATTTTTTATGTAATTAATTTACGTAATTCTCAACATAATTTCAGGGCCCCCAAAATTGCTTGCTCGACGTCCCGTGGTTATCGTGGCTTCCAGTCGTGCTACCAAAATGCATCTCCCCGCCCTGTCCGTAGGGCTATCTTTTAAATATAGGGAGAACAAATATGTTTAAATGCTTTTGCATATTCTCACAGATTTGGTTGGGTAATTGTGGGGTATAATTCAGGGAGAGTATTTAAAGTGCTTTTGAACACGCACTCGCGTTTACTTTCACGTTCCATTTGCTATTGGGCGAAGCACCCTGGACACCCCTCTGGCTCCGCCTATGTCCATAATTAGTACTACATCATCATTTACTTACCCATATGTTTCTTAATTCTGTTGAACACACAAAAAAGATATTTTGATAAATGATGGAAAGCACACAGTTGGCGATACCTATTGACTTCCAAAGTATAACCAACAAATACTATGGAAGTCAATGGGTACCATTTTTAGTGAAGAAGGTTCTGCAGACCATTTAAATAAAATAAAATCATTCCTATGAGAAGCTTTGACTGAAAGGTCATTTGGTATCCAATATGGTTGTAAGAGAGCATCTTAATACCTAAATGCACAACATCATTAATATCATCAATATTAATTTTGGAAAGCCAAATATCTGCTAAAAGAATAGTTTAAAGGCATAAACTGCAAAACACACATACAGTACAGTATAGACCCCAAACTGTGTTACTGAACATGAGTTGAAGGATGAGGCATGAAAGTCAAAATGATCACTTGTATAACATGTCATTTTCAATTTCACACCAAACGGATCTACAGTACCAAACCAGGCTTTGAGTTTATTCAATCAAATGAGGAAACACACACACACACCACACACACACACACACACACACACAACACACACACACACACACACACACACACAACACACACACACACACACACACACACACACACACTCTCACACCCTCTCTCTCACTCACTCACACACAATTTCAGTGTAAATCTCATTACATTGAAGCCAGTGACTTATAGGTACCAATGACAATGGATAAACCAAATAACTACCTTTCAAATCAGTACTGATTTCAGGAGTCATTCTTAAAGAAACTTAATCAGCACTGTGCGCTAAACCGGATCATGTGGGCACCGTTAAAAAATATTACATGTTACATGGAGCCAGTTTTGAGACAACAGGTGCTCTGGGAGCAGTTTGTCCAATTAAACAAGGTTTGCTGTTCCAATGCAGCTGTTTATGCTCTGATTTATTCAATGTTTAAACTGGGAAATAACCGAGACAGATTTTTAAAAAGGAAAAATAGAGAATCTCTGCAAATAAAAATGTGATGGTTGAACCACACGTCATTAAATCTCTCAAATCCGAATTAAACCTAGGCACTGAGGGAGGTACAAAGTTAAAATCATATCTGCCATTAAATGCACAAAATGTTATGTGCAACCCTATCATGAGCATTTTCAATTAAAACAGGCACAACCAGGTCAAAATATCTGGAAAACCATTAAAAAGTCATTGTTTTAAAGACACTACACAGCAATACCACTGTGGATAGAAAAGGCCTAGGCTAAATAAGAAACAACACCTAAGTGCTTGGTGAACATGTTGATGGGTGTTAAAAACCCCTATGGGCATCATTAAAGAGATGGAGAACACACCGAGTGAAACCATTCAAGAAATGGACCATGGCATGATAAGGACAGAGGATAAAGTACAGATCCGGGTTTTCTTGTACACTGAGCAAACAAATTCCTAATGATAGACATGATGCAGCTATAAAGAGATAAGACAGTGAAGTGTGGAGACGGCACGCCACACTGTAAAGCTCCTGCTTTGCTACTGGTGCTGGAGCAGAAACCTTATTGAAGAGGCAGCAGAGATTTCGTGGGTAGGTGGGTAATGGAATTACCCCATGGAAGAGATGTCGGCAAGCACAACAATCGTATTTGGAGTTGTCAGCGCTCCACAACATCTCATTACACACCTGCTGTTCTCAAAGATTCTTACAAAGTGCATCTTTCTGCAAGTGCCCCTCTGTCAGGTCGTATCTCATCTGCACATTCTGTTTCTTTACAGTTTGTAAATTTCAAAATTCATGTGAAATCCAGACTAAAGTCTTATAATCTAGTTATGAGCGAAGTTTGATTTGAATCATTCAATTCACATTGATTTCAATCTTTGACATGACCTTACTCATTCAATATTAAAGATATCAAGGTTATATTTATTTTCATTGAATGTTCAGTACACTGTGTAGGATGATTTTATATAGAAAACAGTATATTACGAAATATTTCTTTAGCTGGGTTTTCACAGAACGATATTAGAGGAAAATGTGATTTTCTTGTGATTACTTAAAATATAAATGTAATATACGATATATGATGATGTTTTAAGCTTGTAAAATCAAATTAAATTATATAAACAATAGGGATGTTAACAATAATCGATCTTCGATTAATTGACAATAAGAATTAAATCAATAAAACATAACGATTGTCAAACACGCAAGATCATGCACGTGTGTGCGGCACCTGCGCAAAACACATACAGCCTGAGAAAAAAAATGAAGCGTGCGCGGAGAAGTTAAACTAGCCATGATAACAACGATGCTCGATGCCAAAGACCACCTGGGCTTTTTAATGTCGTGCAAGGGGCTGCCAACGCAACGAAATGGCATCCGCAGTGGATCTGATACAGAAAATGCAAATACGGTTAGGATACTGAAAGCAAAGACCCTCTTCAGGGAAGCCTCCAAGCTTAGCATAGCAACGCTGCTAACGCTGCTATACAGCGGGAAGGAGACCAGAAGCCGTTTTTTTAATGAACAGATTAAAGTGTAATCTTCTGAATTCTGGCAAGAAACTGAAAAATGTAAACTGTGACTGTTGTTACACTCTGAACACCCGCAACATGACTGGCTGAGTCGCTACATGCTAACCAAGTTGACTGTTGCGTGTTTTCTAATGTTGCCATCTCCGTAACATAAGCATCTTTCCTGAAAGTACGCCGCAGGTCTATAAGCTGAGGTGACAATGGGAAAAGTGCCCTTTGTGTGCTTCTTGGATATAATTACAACAAACGGTGTATCAACGACTCGGAAAACGAGGTAAACAACAAGAAAAATAACACTTGATGATAATGAAACTTTTATTTGACATGTCATAGACGCATGGACTAAATGCGACTGTTGCAGAGTGCCCATGTGAGGCGGTGTTATATAGTCATTATGTTTCAATTGATGATTTTATCAAAACACTAACTACATTGACTCATTTTACAATCCCACTAGCATGTTATTTATACGAAATAAAATCTTTGCGTCATTTTTACGCACACTTTTATGTCATTAGCCATAGGCCACTGCAGTTAAGGCTTATAGACCAATTTAGAGTAGACGTCACAGTTACGTCACTGCAAGCTGCGCGCGCAATGCAGTTGCAGAAAAATAGTGGAAATGAATTAGACACGAGTGAAAAGAGCAAGATAACTCACTAGAAAATGTCCGGTTGTGCTGTTAAGTGTCAGAATAAGAATGCCAAAAAAGATGGCTTTCATTTTTATAGAATACCATCGTCGAAGACATCATTTGAAGATAAACGTAGGTGTTTATGATTACAATAAGCCCTTAAACGGACAGAATGGAGCAAGGAAATCATCTGGAAATCTTTTAATAATTAGAATAGAAAATAAGTAGAGTGTTCTGTTCTGTTTTATATTTCTCTGCATATTATGTCCGGTGTTCTGTCGAAGTCTGTTCCCTCCATGTGTTTCTTATAGCGTTTTTATCACGTTACAATTATAATTTATTAAGGAAGAAATAATAGAAAACAGGAAAATTATGAAATATTTATTAACGCTATTATATATAATACATGATAGTATTGCTTTTACATGTACTTTAGCGATTCAGACTGTAAAAATATTTGATTTAGCAAAAAAGAACAATACATATACATTACATACATGCATATCAGTAGCCAAGCCATTTAAACTTTTTATCTATCTAAAAAAATAAACGTAACGTGATTAAAACGCTATAAGAAACATTGCACTAAAGGGAAACATATAGGAATCAGACTTCGACAGAACACCGGATCCATAAAAATCACGGTTTAATGCTAAAACACCTCACAACCCTACTGCGGAGCAGTCACTTTCTGCAACCAGTTTGGCTCCGCCCACAAAAAACGTCATCTCTGTTTGCAAACACGAAATTGGTCTATTGCACTATTACAGTTAACGATTACTCGATTGATAGATCATTAATTTAAACGATCATCGAATATGGGAAATTGTATAAATTGACATCCCTATAACCAACATTTTTCCTATTATTTCAATATACTAATGTATAGTAATAGATAGTATAGTTATGCTCTTAATATAGAAAGCATTACTCCATGAGATTCACCAAAGTATAAGTCAATAATCTGAATCGGTTGATAAAAATAATTCACACTAACGACTGTTAGTCATGGCCAATATATCCTGTCAATCAAAAGAGAACATGAAAATGCCATTCATTTCAATGTGTATAGAAAATGTACAGAAACATCACTAGTTTAATGTTTAATATTAATGATCATTATATGAATAACATTCAGAAAATTTATCTTCAGACTTTAGTTTATATAACCATTAAAGGATCGGTAGATATCCCTCCGAATAATACGCTATCGGTAGATCTCTAATTACTTTTTCTAATTACTTATCTGCCTCAACCTAAAACTTTGATTATACGTAACTTTTTGAAGTATTAAAATCATTCAGTTATTGCAAACCATCGCAGCACACATATTGCGATATATCTTTTAGCCCTTGTTTAAATACAGCATTAACTGAAGAAAAAACTACTTCCTTTACTGTACATAGGGCACTTGGCATTGAGGGTGTATAATTTGGTATCACCCTAAAAATGCCTTGTACAACTAAGTGAAAGGCGGGTTAGCACCTACTAACACTTGCTGTGACTTCCGACCGCTGCACGCCAAAGAGATGGCCTTACATAACTCTGTGTGGAGATACACATCTCGTGAAAAGCAAAACTGACAAGGGATGGGAAATGTGACAAAGAAGATGGGATTCTGCCTCCAGCGAGGTATCTGCCTGCCAATCTCCCCCGCTAGAGTCAGGATTCGTCTCCCATGAAGAAACGGAGGCAAGTCTACTTACATAAACTAAATCATAAAGCTATTCAGAAGAAAACACACACGCACACAGATTTTTGTGCCAAGGGATTAGACAGACGTAGAGAGATGAGTGGGACACATAGGTTGGTGTAATTTCCAAGCTGCTGTTCTTTGTCAACTGCATTCAAAAACCGGATAAGCTATCATAAAAGCAAGCACATGAGTGCAAACGGCTCTTCTGATAAAAACAATAAAAATGGTGAACAGATGACAAGCATAAAAGCACACAAGTTGGACTAATAGCGATGGAGATAGAAAAGGTATGAGAGAGATGAAGATAGTAAAAAGCTGCAGTCCACTTGTTAGTTAGAAAAGCAAACAATTTGTCATCTGCAGGGAATTTGGCTCCTAAAGAGTCTTCCAGTGAGCAGATATTCAAATTTAGATGCATTTATTTATTCAGCAGACACTCCTACTCATACAAGAAGTATACAAACATACAGTACAGTGTGAATAGCTATACAGTACCTATATTTATACCTGCCTACATATCTAACTGAAACATTAAAATCAAACTTGGAGGTACAAAATGCTCACAGTTCCAGATAAAAAGTTTTGAAGGCTGAATTAATATATTTTATTTTAGCAATTGTGACAACATAATCAAAATGTTTGTTTAGACTCTGGACTGTCGAAAGCAGAGGAACACTAGGGTTTCTGTACTGGGTATTTCCTTGTTTACCATTATTGCTGTATAATGCGTCTTTTCACGCTCAAGTTCGTTAATTCAAATGTAGATGTGCGGTATGCGCGCTCACAATGGAATGTCACAATGCGCACGCCACACCACATCGAGTTAAGAACATTTGAACTTTTCACAATTCCGCAAGCAAACCGCAGGTCATGTGACAATAACCTATGCACCTATAACGTTTTCCACACTTTTTTAGGCTTGACATGTGAACGGCTCCTAACCCTACTACGATGCATTCAAGCTAAATCCATAGTAGCTGTAGCATATATTAGAAATGCATTGATATATCGGCCAATGATCTGTATATCGATCGATAAAAGCATTTTCCATACTATCGGGAGATAGTTTAAAAACTGCCGATGGTCATTGCACTAGTTAAATGTTCAATATTAATGGTCATTATATGAATAAATAACATATAACAGAATATCTAATCTTTAGAATTTATTTGCAAAGTTAATATAACCACCAAACTATCTGTATCGGCAGACATCAGTCTGAATATCACCTATCGGTGGAAATATTTAATTGGTGCATCTCTAGTATATAGTATTCAGTTTTTAGCCTTTAACTGGAAAACAACTGGGATACCATTAGGGCTTAATCACACTATTCAAACCAAACTGCACCCGAGCACGTTTGACACCAAAGACTGGTTCATTTGACTAGTGTGATCATTCCACATCGTGTCATGGGTGTGATCTGGTTAATCGCACCCCTGGTCTGCTTACAGATGTGGCGCGAGACGTCAGTTGTCATTCAATCGCGCTCCCGAATGGTTCAAGGCAATTGTGCCTAATGTGAGTACACCCTTAACCCCTTGTTGTTGTTTTTGGACAATTCATTTTTGGATCACACATCAGATGATCATGTTCCTTGACATGTTAACACTACTCTGATTTTATGGACTTTGGGTGGCAGTGATAAAAAATAAACACATTATGTGGCTAAATACATTTTTAGCTATTTAATAGCTATTTTTATGAATGAGTGACAGCCGGTGCAGCACAACAGCCAATTTAAATCTGGCAGTGCAGGGCTCCAGACTAACTTTTTTCACTAGAAGCACAGTGGCCCCCAAGTGAAAATTTTAGGGGCGCAACCAGAAAATTTAGGGGCACACACTGTAAATCAACATGCTAACCAAATATTCACATTTCTACTAATTTCCACTGTATTACTAATAAATACTTTAATGATAGATGCAGAAAGTACAATGTGTGGTTTTAAATTCAGTGTCACATCACAAAAAAGTCAAATTTACTGGTTGCACATGTGCGACTGAATGTAAAATTCAGTGGTACACTCTCAAATTTTGGGGGCAAAATGCCATCATTTGGTGGCAGTCTGGAGCCCTGCAGTAGGTGACATCACTGTACCTTCTAAAATCCCACATAAGGGATCGTACTCTCTGGGGCACAGAAAAAAAATTCCCACATGTGGCACTGTACTGTTCAAATGGTTAAATGGAAAGTCTTATTACCGTGTCCAACTTTGTCCAACTCAAAGAAGCTCAAAGAAAAGATTGCACTCAATTCAAAATAAAATAGAGAGGCTAAATCAAGTTTAACAAAAGACACATGTTTGGCCAAAAATAAGGAGGTGAAAATAAAATGCCTTTGACCACCACAGCACAATACCACCAGGAAGTCCTGGTCGTGAAAGCGTTTTGTTTAGGGGCTTATTCCGTGCCTCAGGGTTTATCAAGTTTGCCATTGAAGAGACACCCATGAATTTCACTTCACTAAAAGGCAATGCGAGTCCATTTGTCAACAAGACTTTGTAACAATGCCTAACACTCTAGCTAAAGAATAGGGAGGAATGGAACAAGACATCGAAATACCGATCCTGACCCCATACATATGCAGGGGTTGGTGGTTAAACTAGATGGTTGGTTAAGAAGCCCCAGAACAACACACAGCTGTAGAATCAGTTATTTTGTTTACCTGTAGCAAGAACATTGACTTTTTGGCTACCACCACTACTACCTATAAGGTCGATAACAGCACTACAGGCTTTTACTGTAAACAAAAACATTTGATTTAGTTTTTCAAAGTCGGAATTAATTCAAGTGGAACACTACAAAATTATACAGTAGCTCTACATGTGTAGTAGTCGAGTGCTACTAATCAACAACCTGCAGGCTGCAGCGAATAGACTTCTATTAAAATTCTATTAAATGAGACATTTTGCAGTCTCTTAAAGAAATAGTTCACAGGAAAATAAAAAGATTTTCCCATAATTTACTCACCCTCATGACATCACAAGTGGATATGACTTTCTTCTGCTGAATACAATCGGAGTTAAAAAATCATCATAGCTCTTCCTAGCTTTGTAAATGCCACTGATTGGTGGTCAATGTATTGAAGTTCCGCTAAGCAAATACATCAAACATTAAAGTAATCTGAATAACTCTAGTGGGAAAAGCCAGGATATTATTTAATATAACTCTGATTGTGTTCAGCTCAAGAAAGGAAGTCATATACACATGAGTAAATTATGAGATAAATTTCGATTTCCTGTGAACTATTTATTTAAGCTGTGAACATGTAATCCATATATACCACAAAAAAAGCAATTGTACAATCCAAAACTATGCACTAGTATACAGTAGTTCTGGCTATAATCCAATGATTTTGAATGCTGTCTGGGGGCTGATTTATTTCCCACACAGGAATATCCTACTGTATGTGCTGATTTCTAGAAATGTGCAGCAAGGAGGTGAATGGGTGCATGAGGAAGACTCTATATTGTATGAGTAATCCATTAAGAATCAGTATACAAAATCTGATTAGCAAGATTATCTTCACCTTTCCATTAAAAATGAATTTTAATTACCTTTAAAATGGAAATTTAATGACTGCTTATTTTCCCAGCTGAAGTTAATGGGTCATAACGCCTGTGGGGATGTCTATTTATTTAAAGGTAAAGCATAATCATGGTGGTTTTATTACACCTTGTATATTTTAGGTTACTGAACTAGCCTGTGGTAAAACCAATGAATACAGCATTGACATTCAATGAATCAGTGTAATCTAAACTACGTACGAAGCACAGAACTAGACTAGGGCTACTTTTGGGTAGTATGATGTAAATATCCACTTAGGAAAATGCCTTGTGTCAGCCATGGGCATTCAAAAACAGCAGATCTAAAGCTTCTTCAATCCATAATGCAAGAAAACTTCCAGCACTTCATACAGTGTATGTTAGCTAATACTCAACTTATTAATTTAAACTGTATGTGGTATACTTCAGTCTTTTTCATCTAAATGAGGCTTCACAGCACATTAAAAATTTCCACATTCATCAATTGTTTGTTCGCATTGAATTGCAGCTTATAAGCATTTGCTTAAAAAAAAAAAAACTCTGCTTTGCACTTGAATAACACAACAATGGGTTGACAGCATGGTGGCTTTGGGAAAAACATAAATGTGGGCTTTCTTGGGCTCAAAGCTACTTATTACCAAAAAAAACACTATTGAAAAGAAAGGCTGAACAAATGGGAAGGTTAAATCAAAAGAAGTACACAGCAATTCACATTCATATAACAGACCTGCAGACTTTGAAAGTGTATATGCCTAAGCCATTGTTTTACTTTGACAATGTAGGTAAGATTAACCCTTGTGGGTTGTTTCCATTCACTACCCTTTTGGGTTGTCCGTGGACAAAAAAGGCCACTGAATTTAACGGCTGTAAAAATTTATCAGTTTACATTTTTTTTCTAATTTTTTTTTCATAAATCTGTTAATCAACCACAGTACTGATCAAACATACCAAATGTTTACAAAGTGTCTACGATTTTAACTCTTTACTTGCCAAGTTCATAAGTGGTGTCACTAATTTTGGGGGAAAAAAACACAAATTGACTGATTTTCAATATAAAAAGTGATTGTGGACTGGATTTTTTTAACCCTTTTCACAGTCTTGGGCATGTCAAAGATTGGTAAAAACATTGGCTTTGGTGCATTTTTTGTTTTTGTGCAGCATCAGTTTTTATTCTTTTACACCCTCATTTACTGTTTTTGCCCCATTGACTTCCATTATAACACATTTTTTGATTGCAAAGCCATGACATCATATAATCATGCATTTTTTGATTGTTGGGGGTTTTTCCTTTTGCTAAGAGGTAAAATTTGTCATTTTTACTGTTGATCACCATGTGGCACCATTAACCCTTTAGTAGGCCTGTGCAAAAACAGAGCTTAAAGGGATACTTCACCGATTTAGCATTCAGCTTTGTATCTGTAGAAACCCGGCAGTATTACTGAATGACCATGTTTCCCTCCCTCATTTCCCCCTGAGAGGAGAGATATCTGCATTTTGGTTCTGCAAAAAAGTCCTCCGATGATGTAATATGACGATTTTTGCATCATCGGAGGACTTTTTTGCAGAACCAAAATGCAGATATCTCTCCTCTCAGGGGGAAAGGAGGGAGGGAAACATGGTCATTCAGTAATACTGCCGGGTTTCTACAGATACAAAGCTGAATGCTAAATCGGTTAAGTATCCCTTTAATTTCTGGCTTGTAAATTGAGTTATATGGAGTATAACAGATCTGTAATCTGTAAAAGTGTTTTTTTCCATCAAATCAGTGACACCACTTATGAACTTGGCAATTAAAGAGTTAAAATCTTTGAAATGTTTAAAGTATTTGGTAGTTTTGATCAGTACTGAGGGCGATTAATAGATTTCTGAAAAAAAAAATTGGAAAAAATATTCATCTGATAGATTTTTACAGCCGTTTAATTAAGTGGCTTTTTTTGTCCACGAACAACCCGAAAGGGTAGTAAATTTGCCCACGGTATATTGCTGAGTTTCTGGAAAATTTTAAAGCATTTTCTCAAAATATGTGAAAATATAAGACTTTTCACAGAAAATCATTCCATTTGCTGAAACACAGAGAAAGTTGTGGCCAAATTAAGACATAAAAGAACAAAAATGGCCAAAAATGGCTTCAACAATCCACAAGGGTTAAAGCAAAACAATGCTTTCAAGTGCACAAAGTAACACACTTATATTGCAAAGAAATGCATGTAATCGCACAAATATGATCTTACACAAAGTCAACCAGACACTCTTGATGTGTCTGGTTGAAGATGTGTGCATGCATCCCTAGTGACTTTAAAAGGGAAGGCAGGCTTACACCGGTTCCCTTCTATTATTTTGAGTGTCACATCAATGAAATAAGGTGAATGATCGTATGCAGACCACTAAAGGTATTTACCTCACTATCTGCATTACATCCAAAAGGAAAATAGTATCTCAGTGTATACTTGAATATCACCAGCGGAGCCAGGAAGGTTACCTGCTCATTTGAACAGCAAAGATATTTCTATTAACCATGACAGAAAAATCAATAATGTGCCTCTGGGTATCTCTAGATCTCCTCCACCTGAAAACACTTATTTACAAAGACTAAGGGTGGATTTATTTATTTTCGGATTTAAGTATAAATTAAGGTGATACTCCTGTAATCTGACTTTTATAGAGAGGGCACGTCTATACCCTTAGGCATCCAATCAAAATTCAATGGAGGTCATGGGGTCTTACTAGATGTGCAGATTTCATTTTTGCAGACTTAAGAGCAAGGTTACAGCAGGCATGTAACCAGAAGGATCTCACAAACATATATTTGTGAAACTTATAGATGTACGTGACAGCTTTTTGAAAGAATCAAATTATTACATAAAAAGTGATGCACAATAGGTCTCAGGGGATTTGTAATATTTCTCCTACCTGTAGTTTACTGTAGGGGAAGTGGCGGCTGGTGACTGCTCTTCCGAGGGGCGCAAATTCAAAATATAAGTTGTGAGTGTCATGTGTCTTGCTCGTGTTTTCAAAATATGTGTTTGTTGCGTAATGTGAGCCATGTGCATCACGTGTTTTGTCAAAATAAGTGCCTGCTGCACACGCGTCAAAATCGTCTATGATAAAAGAGACGCTCACGTTCACAAAATACACGCAAGACACTCCCTTAACAGTAAACTCGGTTTACGCATGAGATTATAAGAGTATCTGGCAAACGCGAGCATCTTTTTTATCATAAACCCTTTAGACGCGTTTGCAGCAGGCACTTATTTTGACAAAACATGTGATGCATACAGGTTCACTTGAGGTGCCGAACACATATTTTGAAATGACGAACCACACACATGTTGGGCTAAGAAGTCACCAGCCCTCACTGCTGTAGTGCAAGTTCAAAATACATTAAAATGCATTTTTCTGAATCTCATTTTACTAGATAACCAAACAAGTAATTTATTTAAGTAGTTAAAATGTTTAAAGTCAGATATAGTACATTATTTCATAGAAGATCCATGCATCCATGGCCAATTGACAAATCTGGTATCAAAAACATATAGGAAAACAATAAAATAAAACCTATAAAACTGTCAATAAGTGAAGGAAAAGTGTTTTTTACTCCATTTTAGACATATTTTGCTTGTAGGAAGTCTATGCCTTACCAAATTAAAAGCTTTTTAAGGATCTTATCAGTAACATTATGCATTCGGTGGATGCTTTTTATCCACAACAAACTGCATTCAATCTATTTATTTTATCAGTTTGTATTCCCAGGGAAACGAACCCATGAACTTTGTGCTGCAAACGCAATGCTCTAACAAACTGAGCTACAGGAACATTAGGCTATTGTATAACAGTACACTTTTATACACCTGTCACTGCATTGTAATTTACAGGTCCCACAGGTGCAAAGCTGATAACAGGTTATTTTTACAATATGAGTCTAATACAATTACAGTCAATTTGCAGATTCCCAGTTTTAGAAGTGTGAATAACGTGACATGCAATTAAACAGAGCTGCATATTTTAGATCTAGTGGGTGTGTGCTGGTAAAAATAGCACCTGTTCTTGTTCCCATAAGTGACTCGACGTTATATCCACTTGGTACACTGTCAAATTCAAAACAAAGGTGCTGTTTGATGGCTAATATTTAAGTTTTAGCATTTACTGTGCCTTTTATTAATCCATAAACATCTTCACTATTGATCATTAAAACAGGTGAGACATCTCACGTTATATTGTTATGTGCATGAATCCACACTTCTCGGAGCGTTTAAACTGCTGAACTAAGTCTCTCTGAGCCATGCAAGGGGTGAAAAATAAACATAAAAATAAGTTTGGAGGATTTTAGTGGATGAATTTAAAAAACAAAACCGCGCGAAATATTTCGAAGTGGCAGTTTTAACGGTCACTCACCTTCTGCTGACGGCGAGCCATATCTGTGGGCTGCTTGGCGTTGAACGGATACGCGATACACCTCAAAACAAACACGTAAATCTGTAGTTTAATTTTTCTCTCCGCTTCCTCTTTCTGAAGTCTCTCCTGCTCGATTTTGTCCGCCTCAGCTGGAGAGGGCACAAGTTCCTTATTTTGGGTTCGCGGAGCATCCGTCGTATTTTCGGGTTTGGGGCTCTTTTTAACAGCTTTGCCGGTTTTAACAGGCGGTTCGTCCTCAGGTGGTAGTTCTCCCTCAGATTCGTCGCTGGAGGACGGGTCCAGCATAGTCGACACCCGAGAAGCGGTAACTCCTCACAGCTGTGGGAAAACGAGGAAAACCCTAGCGCTTTCCACCGAAAAAAGCTTTTTTCCTCAGAGAATGTGTCAGATGTGTCAGTCGCGAGACTTTTAAGGGAGGAGTCAAAGCACGAGAGATCGTTGACGGGTATACAGAGGCGCGTTCTCCTGTTGAGGACCGAGAAGCGCACGAGCTCTCGGAGGTTTGTGCGGAGTTATGCGAGACAGGTAGGCAACCTGTGGCATGGACCACATTCAACACGTGGGAGGTTCCCTTCTTAAAGGTGCAGTCTGTTGATATGGATGCAACTTGGCTGTTTATAAAGTCCCTTTGTGTCCATTTTCATTAGAAGTTATTATAAAAAAAAAGAAGTAGGCTATATTTATTTGATGTAAAAGGCGTTGTTCATACACAGCCAAACATGTTCACTTTACAATGCAGTTGTTACTTTATGCTTACCTTTTGATACTTAATCTGCAAGAAATTAAACTAAATTATTAGATTATCTCTAAAACGGTGTCAGCAGTAACAACATAAACAAACGGCTTTCGTGGAACAAACGTAACTCCCACAAAGAATCAATAACAACAAAGTCATTTTAGAGTAGCTTATTTCTGATAACAACCAATATAAACAACACGTAGATTATCTTAGTTCAAATCACAGATAAACCATATCAAAAACTACACTGAGATAACGTTACTGTAAAATGTGTACTATATAACTTAATGTGTACAATGTTAACTGCAGATTGGCTGCCAAACCTCGCTTCACATAGCGGTGATCCATGATCGCCGTCTCCCCTCGTCTTTAGAAAAAACGAAACATTTGTTATTTTCGACAAGGTATTTGTATTAAACAAACAAAGACCGGAAGTTAAGATACATTCAGACGCCTAACCACTACAAACCTGTTCTGCTGAACATAAAGCAAAGAAAAGATGACATGAAGTGATGAAGACTTTGTGAAGTGATGGTGACTAAAAATAAATAAATAATAATAAATAAAATAAAATACAAATATCGATGCATTTACTTTGTGGAGGAAAGTAAAATATTTTGAACAATGTTTGTAACCAAACCGTTTTGAATCACCATTAACTTCCATAGTAGTATTTTACTAATATGGAAGTCAATGGTGCTTCTGTTTTCTGCTTGATTACAAATATTTTCCTTTGTTTTCAGAAAACAAAGAAATGAATACAGGTTTGTACAACATAAGAGTGAGTAAATAATAACAGAATTTAAATTTTTTTGGTGAACTATCCCTTTAACCCAAAGGACACATATGTGGATTACTTTAATGATGGATGTATGAGCTCTTTTTATAGCTTCGCCACGTTGGCTTTTATATGAGAAGATAACAAACACTTTAATATTAAAGGAAGGATGTCACATCTGAAATGGCATGATGGTGTGTAAATTATGAGAATATTTCATGTTCATATTTGGGTGAACTACTTTAAAAAAAAATCTTTTTGGAAAACTTGTTGAAGCTTTATAACCCATGCCTGTGTTAGACCAGAAGCAGGTGTGTAGTGCAGGAAATACGCACGTATATGGAGTATACCTACTTCTTTATTTGATGACATGGGGTATACATTTCTACTTTAAAAAAAAAAATTGGGGCATAAATTAAGAGTATATGGACCACTACACCACGAAGCAGAAATGTCTCAGGGATTGTACTATGTACTGTGTAGAGCAGAGGTTCTCAAACTGGGGGTCCCTGAGATGGTGCACAGGGAGCCCCAGGTTAATTACATTATATTACAAAATACATTCTTTTATCATACTGTAAATTCTGTGTAATTAAACTTTAGAAAAATAAGGCTACTAACCAACAGCACTGTATACACTGTATAATTTAATATGTTTTGTTTAATTCAAAGTTTTATTTCATAAATTTTGTTTGGGGGGGACTCTACTGTTTGGCTTAGAGTAAAGCTTAGTTAAACTTATAGTCAGTCAGTGCTCCCTTATTTGCATTACTAAGAAGTAATTAGATTCAACAGACATGCTGTCACACAACTGAACAGTGACCTTGAATTGGAGTGACTGCTGGATGTGCGTATGCATTTTTATATGGTTTACAGAATTAGTTCTCGCACTTGCCTCAGACTACAAATGTCAACCTTCGAACTATGCAGACTGCAGGTTAGCTAAACTTTATGACACATATAACCTTGTAGAGTTAAAATTTTGATTATTATACACTAGTCTGTGCTGTATTGTGATCATTTATGCTCTAAAGAAGGATGGAAAATATTGATGGTAGTACTGTATGCATAATAGATGTAGATCACAGTAATACAATTTTATGAACCTCCAATTTTTATTTGTTTTATTCAAATTAGTAAGAATTACTGCCAGAACATGATGAATCGTTCCTGTCACATTTAAATGTGTTTTTCTGGCAAAATCAGTGAAACACATCTGAGTGAATCTGTCATACTGTGACCATGTGGCTTTATGTCAATGAGACAAATAGTTCAGTCCAAATTAACTATGATATTATAAATACAAACATACAGAGACTAATTGTATGACATATTTAGTCTATGTCAATGATAAAAAATTGTAACAATGAAACATCTCATAAAGACCAATTCATGACAATGGATCACACCCAAACTTATGCAGAAAATACTTTGTATTTGCATTATATTGCTATGGTGTGTTATAGACAGTTACAGCGCTGTATGAATGTCTAAAATATTAATAGCTATTAACAATGGGAAGTTAATGTTAAAAAACTAAACTATCCACATTGTTCAAAAGGTAAAAGCTATTATTTGCTGGCCACTAGGGGGAGTGTTATCTGCAAACATTTTTTTAAAGTTAAATTTCATGAAAACATAATCTGTTTGTTCATTTCAGTCTGTGTCGTTTCAACATCCTACACATAGTTATTTATCTGTATGCACATGCTACTATATAACAAAAATATATAATATACATATAAAAATTTGTGCAAAGCAGTTTCATACAGTCAACCAACAGGACTAACCCTATCGTGCAAACTGATCTCTAAGGCTAAAGAAAAATACACTTATAATACATTATACATTCTGTATAAACATTGCACTGTGTTGTTGACTCCCTGTGAAGGCAACTCATTGACATGTACTGTAAAGTCAAATCATTGTACCTCCGAGTTTTCCTAAACAACAATTTTTACAAACACAGAGCCTAAGCTATTCTTAAAGATCACAAACATTATAATACAAATACATATAAACAAATAAACAATTTTGTTGAAGCAGAACATCTTCTGGAACCCAAAACCTTTGCAGGCGTCTGTTGTGCTGCTTCAGGCAAACTGGCCATACTTTATTTAAGGTGAACAAGAAGTCCACCGTGTAAAACATTTGGAGGTCAGACAACAGTATGCCATAAGATGCATTGTGCATCTCTTGTGACTTGAAGGGATCCTGTGTAATCCTAAAACTAAAGGGTTAATTTACTGACATTGTCACAATGATGGTCATCCTCCAGTGATATTTCTTACTGGTGCCCAGTCTGGGTAAGTGTCCAAGTTAAGCAGAGGTGTTCCCCATGTTGTAAGAGCTAATAGGACTGTAAGAACGCCTATAACGTTAACACCCAGCCCTGCCTTCACCTGAAATTACAAGCAAAAACTTACTTACTGTAAAACCTTTATTAAACGTGTGACTTTAATATTCGAATTAGGACTCACCATATCCATGCTTGTAACATGGCCATACGTGAAGACAATAGCATTAGGAGGGTTAGACACCGGAAGCAGGAAGGAAAAAGACACACACAGGGCTGTAGGAATCAGCATATACAGAGGATTCACCCCAATCGCCTCCGCCTGGCAAAGAAAATAGTCAGAAAAATATTAAATGCAAATAATGATTGACTCTTACGTAACACGTCAGAAAAATCTGAGAAGCAGTCATACCAATGGAGCCAGAATAGGCAAAAAGATTGTGATTGTGGCGGCATTGCTGGCCACCTCCGTGATGGAGGTGACAATAAGGCAGGCGATGGTGACTGTGGCTAAAGGATGGAGATTTCCCAAGGGAGTCAGCAGTTCAGCAACCCAAGATGACAAACCAGAAGTCTGTTGGGGGAAAAACAGAAGAAATAAAAATGTCATCTTCCAAAAACGACAAACGGCTCAGGACTATTCGAACACACATAACAATAATTAACCATTTCTTGTTAAGCTGCTTTGACCCAATTGTAAGAAAATTTGTAAACATTGTAATAAAAAAGTTACAACTAGTTCTAACAACATTGTAAGATTGTTCGACACAAATTTCTCTGCAATCATAATGACGTTTGTACCCAGAGCCGGCCCAGCCACTAAACGACACTTGCAATTGCAAAGGGCCTCGTGGCCAGCAGAGGGCCCCCTTAAGTCACTCAGCTAGTGACTGAGTTGAAAAAATGAAATCATTCATCAAAAGTAACATAAAATCAAATATAAATATTCATTATTTATTATTATGGCAATGTTAAAAAGGCTGTTACTTGTTATTATAGTTATTATGAAAGTTCGCTAATAAGATCTCTTTCTTGCCGAGATTGATTGACACACAGCATCCAGCGCAGCAGCCAATCAGTGCCCGCGACTATGTGCAGGCGAGCATCCCGCCCACAGAACGCAAAGTTGAGTTGGGCCGGATCCCTGATACAGACGCGAACTTTTTGCTGTTGCTTTAAGGACAATTTCTTTAATGTTATGTGTGTTTGTGCGTAAATGCGAAGTAAGTGGATCTTATTTGACTTCGGTAATGACCAAACCTGTGTTCTGTTTGACTTCTCTTTCTTATATTTTGCCATCATAACGTGAATTGGTTTATTAAGCTTAATAATTAATATTTAAACGGTTTAACGTGGTAAATTAATTCTGTTACGCTTATATTTCACGTATGCCATAGTCATTTCTACATATTTATGTCATTAGTGTAATTATATTGTTAAACGTCTGAATTTAAAGTGTTTTATGTGTAAGAGTAAACAAACTCATGCGCATATGCGTGGTACATGTCCAGGACAGCGCACTGATTTTAAACCACCTGCTAGCCTTTGCAAAGTGTATAATGTCACTGTTCAGTCTTTAATATTTAAACTATAGCAATGCATATGACATACAGTAGCCAGCTTTGTTAGATTAATGTTATGAATGCAATGTTAATTGTTAATCTTCAGTTATTAATATTATTTGCAAGTGAATTGTTATTATCCACAAACCTATGTTTGTGTCAGATTTAGCTCATCTCAAACAAGCCTATTAACTTTTGTTATGCTATTTACGTAAGGGATAATATATAGTGAGGCGAATGTTAGGTACTATTAACCTTGTTTGTTGGGTTTTAGATAGTATTGTTAATGAAGTTTATTTGAAAAATTTAAACATTTAAGGTGTTGTATTTATTATTTTATATTTTATTTAAATGTTATTCTATTTAATCTATTTCATTTGAATTATATATAGGCTGTTGTTTGTGCCTCTTAAACTCTGGTGTCAATTAAAAATGTTTCTTTGATGGTCAGTGAAAATCACTTTATCAGTCTTTTTATTCAGCAAGTTCATCAGTGTGTGTTTGTTGCACTGCACTGCCATTCAGTTCAGTCAGTGGTATCATATTTTTCCTGTTAGACATCAAACATGGAACTCAAATCAAGAACTCAAGGGGGCAGGTTTTCCCTGAAAGGAATTAAACTAGTCCTAGACTAAAATAAAAGTAGGCTAAGAGCTGTCCAAACTGAAAAAGCTTGCACTGACATATCTTAAAATACACCAGTTCCTTTGTTTTGCCTCAAAATCCACACAAATAATGTTTTTTAGTAAGGCATTTTTGTTAAAATTTGTTATGTTTTCTAATTAAACTAAGGCCGAGTCCTGTCTTAAGATATTCCCTGTCCGGGACCACCCCAAGGTCTTTTATTGTCATTCTGTAGGCTACATGTTGCCACATAAGAACGAAATACTTAAAAAAAATAACATATTAGATATAATATGTGCAGTATAGTCATAAGGTAGTCATTGCTTTTCTTTAGGCCTTACTTAAAATGGTCAAAAGGGCCCCGACTAAATTTTGCTTAGGGCCCCCAAAGGTCTAGGGCCGGCTCTGTTTGTACCTGTTACCTTTTTGTAATTGGAAATATCAAAAAAGTCAAAATCTGTACCTCATGTTTGTACAGCACAGTGGTCAACTACTGTTGTTTTTATTGTGCTTATACATGTTGATTTGATTTGATTATGTTGACCCAAGGACAACATTTTTGTAAATAAAACTTAAACCCAACCCTGAACCCTATAC
Organism: Misgurnus mizolepis; assembly: GCA_025389145.1. NCBI lineage: Eukaryota > Metazoa > Chordata > Actinopteri > Cypriniformes > Cobitidae > Misgurnus > Misgurnus mizolepis. The sequence goes on along the minus strand of JAIFKI010000012.1, from coordinate 13,242,643 downwards.
CTGAACCCTAAAAATTAAAGTGAAATTATGCATGAAAACATTGCTCTAGAAGCAGCTAATCCTGGTTGTAAGCTTAAACTTGAAACAAACTGTAAACTTACTTCTGAAATCTGATTGGTTGATTGAGCTGTTGCCCCAGGGTTAACATAATGTTGCCCTGAGGACATCAACCACATGGCAAATCAGATGAGGCAGCTCGCTCTGTTTTTTTTTTACACTGCTGTATCAAACTCTTGCTCTTATTTTTTTCTTCTTTTAAAGGGACACTCCACTTTTTTGAAAATATGCTCATTTTCTAGCTCCCCTAAAATAAAACATTTGATTTTTACCTTTTTGGAATCCATTCGGCTGATCTCCGGGTCTGGCGCTACCACTTTTAGCATAGCTTAGCATAATCCATTGAATCTGATTAGACCGTTAGCATTTTTCAAAAAAATAACCAGAGTTTGGATATTTTTCCTATTTTAATCTTGACTCTTCTGTAGTTCCATCGTGTACTAAGACCGACAGAAATTTAAAATTTGCGATTTTCTAGGCAGATATAGCTAGGACTATATACTCGCAATGATATAGGCGCAATGATATTTTGCAGCAGCCGAAAATAGTCCCCTTTGTATCTTTTAGTAGCAGGGCACTATTTTTGGGCACTACGTAATGTCATTGCACCTCCTGCAGCCATGTTACGGCAGCAAAGTCCTTGATTATTTCCCCAGAATGAGAGTATAGTTCCTAGACATATCGGCCTAGAAAATCACAACTTTTAATTTTCTGTCGATCTTAGTACACAATATAACTACAGAAGAGTCAAGTTTTAAATAGGAAAAATATCCAAACTCTTTGGTTATTGGTTATTTTTTAGCGCGATGCTAATGGTCTAATCAGATTCAATGGATTATGCTAAGCTATGCTAAAAGTGCTAGCGCCAGACCGGGAGATCAGCTGAATGGATTCCAAAAAGTTAAAAATCAAATGTTTAACTCTAGGGTAGCTGTAAAATGAGCATATTTTCAAAAAAAAGTGGAGTGTTCCTTTAAGGGCTATCTACACGTAAGATGGAATGGCGTGTCGAGTTTAATATGATGCCTGTAGTTTATCCCATTAATTGACTACATATTTAATTGCCAATATTAAGGTATATAACATTACATTAGATTACAATCTATTTATAAGGACAATAAAATGTGCTATGATACTATATTTTCTATTATATATATATATATATATATATATATATATATATATATATATATATATATATATATATATATATATATATATATATATATATATATATATATATAAAACTATATATTTAATATCTCCCAGTTTTTCAGTTTTTTATTCTCCAAGGTGCTTTGAAGCAATGAAAAACCTAGCAATGCTGTCTTTTGTATTCTGTCTTTTGTCTGTATTCTTGAAGCATTCATTGTATTTTGTACACAGTACTTGTGCATATGATAATAAATGACTTTGGCTTAAAAATATTTCTAATGGAGAAACACAACACTCCTATTAGCACTGAAACATCTTGCTCTCATAAATATACTGATACTGTATGTCTTCTTGTATGCTTGTTAACAACAAAGTCATAATTTAGCTGTTTATCAAGACAAAATATTGCATATGGAAAACAGGTCACAGCAGTCGGCTTTGAAGATTTTAAAGACCAGAGACTTGCCATGACATTTGGGTCAACCAAGCTGAAGCCTTGGTGATAAGACCCCACCCCAGTCCACCCACACCAGAAGAATATTAAGAAATAACAGCTCTCTTGCTTCCGGTCTCTGCATGAAGAAGTTATGCTGAAAATAATGCCTCGCTGACGGTATTATAATGGAGGCATGTAATTAGCTTGAACAAAACGTCAAAGCAGACAAAATAACACAGCCGAAATGAAACGTTAATGGGATCCACGCTGTTTGAAGTCTTTTATGTGATCTGGCTTTTCATTCATTTCCTCTAAAAGAAATGAATGTTTAGGATTATGGGTAAAGGGAGCAATTGAGCTGGCCAGAGTTTTACCAAGCCTCTGTGAATCAGACTAGCCAGGTTAATTGGATCCAAGCCTCTCTTAATTGATTTTACTTAGACTCCATTCATTTCTTTCTGTCCCAGATAAAGTTATATTTCCACTAAGCGATGACCCTATAATCCCACCTTTGTGCCCTCGGCCAAAGCGAAACCTCCACCCACGAGCAGACAGATCTCCCACGGCATACAGGCCTGAAAATCCTTCCATGTTATTAAGGCCTCTGTTGCGAGATCGAAAACATTTATCAGCAACAAAATAGCACCAATATGCTGAAGCAACTCATTTCACAATGCAGAAAAGAAAAGATGAAGAGCGAGTACCGTAGCGATCCATGCTTGGTTTATGTGCGGGGATGATGAAGAAAAAGAAACCTAATAACAGCGCTACTGTGGCATCTGAAGCGTAGCCTCTGTACCTGGAACAGATACAACGGATAACTGTAAGGTAATCGTTAAGCAGTTTAGTTTTAATTAGTCAAACATCACAGAACAACAAAAGCGATGAAGTTGAATGATTATCTGACCTTACTAAAGAAGTTTTATAAATAAATGTTTGATTAATGTTACCACACTACTCACTCAGCGAACAGCGATGACCAGCCTGGCATGAAACCTGGTTCTCTTGTAAACCACAGAACCGCCATCAGAATGAAGATAAACAAGATGATGATCTCCTGCCAGCTGTATCAGAAAATAACAGACAGTCTGTGATTTCGTCATTCGGACATTGCCCATTGGCATATTTTGGAATATTTTACACATTGCACATTTGTACTTGTAGTTTTTGTACATTCTTATAAAATGGGTAACAGGGTTCCCATGGGTCATAGAATTCCTGGAATATCGTGGATTTTTAGAGGTCTATTCCAGACATTGAAATACAGGGAATTTTATATTTTTTTGTCCAAGTCATCAGGGATTTAAAAAATAACAAATTGTTTGCATTCATCAAAATGTAATCTGCTTGTTAAAGGATTAGTCCATCTTCTTAAAAAAAAATCCAGATAATTTACTCACCACCATGTCATCCAAAATGTTGATGTCTTTCTTTGTTCAGTCGAGAAGAAATTATGTTTTTGAGGAAAACATTCCAGGATTTTTCTCATTTTAATGGACTTTAATGGACCCCAATACTTAACAGTTTTAATGCAGTTTAAAATTGCAGTTTCAAAGGACTCTAAACGATCTCAAACGAGGCATAAGGGTCTTATTTAGCGAAACGATTGTCATTTTGGCAAGAAAAATAAACAATATGCACTTTTAAACCACAACTTCTTGTCTTCTCTCTGTCCTGTGACGTGCCAGCGCGACCTCACGTAATACGTCATCACGTCAAGAGGTCACGGATGACGTATCGAAACTACGCCCCAGTGTTTACAAGTGTGAAGAAAGAGGATCGTTCCGACGTTGTTGTATGTGGAATGATACTAATTAATGTCTTTGTGTCAGTTTATTGTTTAAAATGGTCCGCAAATGTGCGTTTCATATACTGTATGTAACACGTGACCTTTCCCCGGCATTACGCAATTACGTGAGGTCGCGCTGGCTCTTGTGGTTGTGGTTTAAAAGTGCATATTATTGATTTTTCTTGCCAAAAATGACACCAGGGCTTAAAGTGAAAAAAAATCCTGAGCCTGAACTTTCTGTGGCTCAACCAGGACTTTTACCAAGCCCATTTTTTCTATAAACTAATTCTATGAGCAACAGCGCAGTCATATTTTCAACACATTAACAACTTATTATGCCAAAAAAACTATGCAAAAACAAGCCTCAGGTTTCGGAAGTTTACTGCACCAAGTGCCTAAAGCAGGGGGCTCAAACTGGCTTTGGGCCATTTCTGAGATGGACATCTTGTTGGAGGGACATAGAGCTATTTTAACATAAAAACACAATATTTCTGTATATGTACTGCATTTAAATTCTATTATTTAACATATAATAATACATACAAATATAAACTATTCTCTATAATCTATTTTATAATTTATTTTTAAGAGTAAGTAAATCTTTTCTAAACCTTATCTTAAATTAATAATAATAATAATAAATACAAACTTTTTCTATTAAAACCTTGCACTAAATTAACAAATTAAATTCCTGAATACATTTATGAACTATTTTAGCATATGCATTTATTTTGGACTTGAATATGTTCGATCTCTGTAAAAATTAATATTAATGCTTCATGTGTAACTGCATAGCAAGCAACATAATGATACATATACTTTATTATTCACTTATATTGAGTTGAGTGAGCTGCATACATAGACTACTGTAGTCTACTTTTATCTTTTGCACGTTTCTCCTAATCTTTCCTCTTTTCAAAACCTGGGCACTTGGCTTTTTCCGCATCCGTAGTTTAATATGCGTTGCATTACATCTCCCGCTTGCACTGCTTATGACGTGTCGCCAATGAAAGCTGTGACTTGAACAAACAAACCCCATGCAGCTTTTCTCTGAGTACAGTTGGGTAACCCCGAGTTACAGTACAGCTCTTCTCTGGACGAACACTCCAAAGTCCCGACCAGATTAATTGATCGCATGGAGACAATGATATGATTAACGTGAGGTTCAGATGAGCAATAACATCTGATCACGTATTCTGTTATGCTCGCTGGAGTGAGAGCCGCTCATGGTTGCGTAGCAACGGAGGACGCCCAGCCTCTCACGCGCTTAGGAATGAAAAAAAATCGCATTGACTCGCGTTTAACACGCGTTTTAGACGCGACATGTGAACGGCCCCTAAAAAGTTTACATCAATAATTTAAAAAATATAAAACGAAGTAAATGAAAATCTTTCTGCGGGGCAGATTATATTAAATTTTTGAAAGCAGAACCGGCCCGCATAGAGGGGGAGAGACGGCCGCGGGCCGGGAGTTTGAGACCACTGGCCTAAAGCCTTACCGTGTCTTGTCCTCTTTATTCAAGGCATGCCAAGCGTCACTTGTTTTTTACTTTCTCCTCCGAAGCAGATGTATTTTCTTCTGGTTTGATAAACTTCATTCTCCACAGCGTGTGTAGCCTAGCTAACTGCGAACTGGTTCACTTTCTGCACAAGACCCACCCTCCTCTCTAGCAATTGGCTAAGACAACCTAATATCATGCTCTCATTGGCTGTGACCGCTGACTCGTGAATCAAGGTGGTAGGTTGAAGGGGACCGGTTATTATTGCCAGTTCGTTCATTCAAATTTAGCCCCGTGGTATGCGCGCTCATAATTAAAGTGACGCGCTCGTTTTTTCCAAGCGCGTCCGTGCCGAAAGTGACTCATTTGCATGTTTTGCCTGCGCCGGAGTCCGGACCTGCCCTCAAGCCGGAAATCCGGCCCCCGGCCAGAGTACTTTAAGCCCTGTGACACTCGTTTCGCTAGATAAGACCCTTATGCCTCGTTTGGGATCGTTTAGAGTTCTTTGAAGCTGCGTTGAAACAGCAATATTAAACTGTATCAAAACTGTTATGTGTTGGGGTCCATTATAGTCCATTAAAATGAGAAAAATCCTGGAATGTTTTCCTCTAAAAACATAATTTCTTCTCGACTGAACAAACAAAGACATCAACATTTTAGATGACATGGTGGTGAGAAAATTATCTGCATTTTTTTAATAAAATTGACTAATCCTTTAAGCTAAAAAATCAGCTTTTTAGACAGTAAAAGTCAGGGAATTTGACAATTGGCTTAGTACCCTGGGATAACCTCAACCCAAATCATGATAATGGACAAGAAGTCAACACGTTGGATTGCTCAGAAAAACGGCTATACAGTATTTTGTATTATACTATACTGTATATTGGAAGTCCGCCAAAGACTCTCATTAATATTTATCTCTGCACTTTAACTGGGAATGATATTTGGAATAGGAAGTTGAATTCCAACCTTATGGGTCCAAGTGACTTGTACTGATTGTTGAGCATCCTGGCAGTGTTTTTCTCCTTCTCAGACTGCTTTTTGGAACACAGACTGGCACGAAAGCTAGGGATGGGTAGAAAAAGTGCAGATGCTTTTAATGTTCGCTTCATTTAGTCATTTCAAGATAATTCTCTTCTGATTAACTATCTGCATGCAGGTTATGAGTGATCCTTTACCAGGGAAAGAAGGAAATCTCGATAGAATTCAGCTTGATTAAATATGATCATTCTGAAATGATAAGAAATAGAGACTATAAGTAAAACAGAGAACAGGAAGCAGATTAGAAACATAGGTGGGAATAAAGATTTGAAATGAGAAATTTAAATAGGTAGAGTGAAAATGAAGAACAGAGAGGGGGTCAGGGAATGGCTTTCGGTAGAGAAGTCATTACGATCACTCACTTGCTTCCTAGGAACATCCAGTGCAGGAATATCCATGACAAAATCAGCATAATTATGCAGATGGGAAGACAAAGCACAAACCAGTTCCCAAAATTTATTTCTTTGCATTCTGGGTAATACCTGAGGAAATAAAACCCAACACGGTGCAATGTTTGAATATGTTGACACATATCCTGACCAAACCAGATATCAGGCCAAAAATATTAGAACAAAAGCAATTGGTGAACTCACTGATGGATGTATTCGGAAAAAATGAGGTTGGTTGACGTTCCTGGAAGGGTGGTCAGACCTCCAATGGATGAGGAGTAGGCAATGCAGAGTGATAAGCCTTTGCACATCAAGTGATCTTCCCGGGTCTTATACTTTCCATTTATCAGGGAAGCCTGTGACTAAACATTCAGCATTATACTGTTATAAAACTATAATAAGATAGTTTACGTTTAAAGGGACATTCCACATGTGCTCATTTTCCAGCTCCCCTCGAGTTAAACATTTAATTCTTATCGTTTTGGTATCCATTCAGCTGATCTCCGGGTCTGGCGCTAACACTTTTAGCATAGCTTAGCACAATCCATTGAATCTGATTAGACCATTAGCATCACGCAAAAAATAACCATAGAGTTTCAATATTTTTCCTATTTAAAACTTGACTCTTCTGTAATTACATCATGTACTAAGACGTGATTTTCAGGCACTGCGTAATATCACTACGCCTGCTACCGCCATTTTACATCAGCAAAGTCCTTGATTATTACGCCAGAATGAGATTATAGTTCCTAGCCATATCTGCCTAGAAAATTACAACTTTTCATTTTCCGTCGGTCTAAGTACACGATGTAACTACAGAAGAGTCAAGTTTTAAATAGGAAAAATATCGAAACTCTTTGGTTATTTTTAGCGCGATGCTAACGGTCTAATCAGATTCAATGGATTGTGCTAGCTATGCTAAAAGTGCTAGCGCCAGACCCGGAGATCAGCTGAATGGATTCCAAAACGGTAAGAATCAAATGTTAACTCTAGGGGAGCTGGAAAATAAGCATATTTTTTCAAAAAAAGTGGAATGTTTCTTTAAATGTATGTATATGTTTACCCACCTTAGTTTCGGGTTCCTCTGGAACTGTCTGAACTGGCTCTATGACTCCTGCTTCAATGCTAAGTTTACAAAAAAACCACACATTTAGTCTTAAATATAAATGAATATCCTTCTACAAACAGTTTTTGAAAGTGTATGCATGGTCACCTTTTAATCTTCTCAGGTTGGTCACACTGTGCCTCAATATCTGTAAAAATACATATTTAATGTTACAAAAGGTTAGAAGGTTAAAGATGATTCATTTCACACATGATTGAAAGAAGTTAAAGTATACCTTCAAGTTGAAGTGCAGGGTTAGAGATGCCATTTAACGCCCCCTTGTGGTCTTTGCTGGGCTCATCGTTCGCATTCAAAACCTGCTGTATCACAGCTTCGACAATTGGCATCACCATCGCAACAGTTGAGGTGTTGCTCAACCACATGGAGAGAAAAGCGCAGCCAACCATAAATCCCAGCATCAACCTGTGAAACACACACACGCGGCGAACAGATCTGTGATATCACTTCATCCTTATTCATCAACAGATGCAGAACATCTCACTGCCGTGTCTTACATGCCAGGGTTGACACCGACAGCGGTCACTAATCTGAGAGCAATTCGGCGATGAAGACCCCATTTCTCAATGGCTGTTGCTAGACAGATGACCCCGAGCAACAGCAAATGGAAGTCTTTGAAATACACAGAGGCGACCTGGAGAAAGAGCGAGAGCTGATGAATACAATTAATTCTTTGTTTTCTATATCCACATGGCTGTGATTGTATTTCAATTCAGGTGAAAGTACCTGTGATGACTTCATGATCCCAAACAGAGGGAAAAGTACAGCAGGCAGAAGCGCAGTTACTGAGAGAGGAAGCACCTCTGTCATCCAGTACACGGCCATTAGAATTAGGATATAGGCACATTCTGCTACCTGTGAACATGAAATCATCTTTACAGCCATTCAGATTAGAAAAAAAAAACATTTGTATCAACACCCTGACTTAAAGGGATAGTTCACCCAAAAATGAAAATTCTGTCATCATTTACTCTCATGTTGTTAAAAGCCTGTATAAATTTTGTTGTTCTGATGTACACAAAGGAAGATATTTTAAGAAATGTCTGTAAAGAAACCGTGGACCCCATTTACTAATATTCTTTTTTCCTACCATGGAAGTGAATGGGGTCCAATGGTTTGGTTATTTCTCAAAATATCTTGCATTGTGTTCATCAAAACAAAGACATTTATACAGGTTTGTAACAACATGAGGGTGAGTAAATGATAAAATAATTTTTATTTTCGGGTGAACTATCCCTTTAAATGAGCTCAAATCTGTCTTAAAAAATGCTAGGTTAACAATTTTTGAAGTTGAAAAAAAAACAAGTTGAAATTTGTTTAACTTAATTTGTTAAGTTAAAGTAACATAAAAAATACCTACATTTGGGAAAGAATAATATTCATTTAGACATTCCCATAAATTTTCATATGTTTGGCAACCCTTATTATCTTATTTCTTTGCCATAAATGTACTTCCTGGGAAGTAATGGGAATCACAATGGTACTATAATTTGACATAAGTGCAGGTGTTTCTCCAGATATTTACATATATATATATATATATATATATATATATATATATATATATATATATATAGGGCTTGTGTTTTTTGTTGTATTATGGTTACACTTTTCACTGTGGTGTCAAACCTCTTTTTCTCTCCCCTTTCTTAACATTACCATTGTTTTAATGTGACATATTTTTATTATCTTATTTTATATTAATATTGTATAATTATTATCAGTATTATTATTTTTCATCATCATTTGAATTGGAAAGGCAGATTGTTCTGGGTTGGTTGGGGATTGTGTGTATATATATAAATATATATAAATAATCTCAAACAATAACATTTTTCCTTCAAATAAAAAAATATATGTATGTATGAAACGCTTATACACTCTCAGAAAAAAGTTCCCTGGGTGGTACACCAACACCATTGTACCTAAAGAGTACATAGTAGTACCTCAAAGCAACAAATTGGTACCAAATGTATATATATTTGTACCTAAATGATACATATTAGGACCTTTTTTAAAGGGTACATACTAGTAACTTTTTAGAGTAATAGTAAACTCATCAAACTATGGAATAAGACAAATTTCAAATAAATCAAAACTATGTTACTGTACGTTTTAGCATCTTCAAATTTTGATCCTTTGCCTGGATTTTGAAGTTTTATTAAGCAGCTTCTTGAGGTCTTAGGAAGCATTTAAAAAGTATTAAATTAACTTCCATATATTCTGAGCTCTTATTGGCTGCTTTCTCTTCATTATTCAGTACAAGTCAATCATTTTAAATTTTCCAATTAAAAAAATTATTAGCGTATGTTAACATTTTAATTTTATCTACAAAGGTATTTCAAACATTTAAGCATACACCCTTTAAAGATTTTTAAGATTATGAGAAACGTTTTTGACAGGTTTTTCCAAACTTTTAAGTGTTGTTATCATGGCCAAAATTTTCATTAAAATGTTACTTGGTATAATTTTTAAGTGTTGTAGCAGAAAAAAAAAATTATGGCGCAAATATTTTCTTAAATATATCTAAACTATAAAGAAATATAAATATATTTCTTAAATGTAATTTTAATCAATTATCTTAAAATGCTTACATTAGCTAAGATAACCAGTCATCTGAGATTAAAATTCGCTCTTAACAAATGAAAAAATTTACCGTTAAGAGTTTCGTTGCAAAACGAGATAAATCCATTTTTTACAATTTTTGTCAAAACATGTTTATTATTATGTTATCATGTTATTATTTAGTTGTATGGTGCTACTTAGCTGTATTTTTAAGTTATGAAGGTTTAAATCAAAACAAACCAACTGCAGTTGAATTGATATTAATTGGAATGCACAACCAAAAAACAAGATTTCTGAACAATTAAAAAAACGGAGTTTTCTCATTTTGCAATGAAACTCTTCAAATATTCATCAGTAAAATGTACATTTGTAATTGTAAGGTAGCAGTGTGTGTTGGTAGCACATCTTACCTTTGTCTTGATAACCAACGGCAGCGGCAGCAGTGACAGTGGTGTAAGGATGATGATCAGGGGTTTCACAGAGCTCCAGGTACATCTTAGCTTCCTCATCCTGTGGCCGATTCAGAGTCTCAACTAAGAGACTTTGCCTTACGATTGGGTTTAAATAATCAGCCGCTGATTAATCTTTGCCCTGGTGCCATCCGCATCCACTCTTACTGGTCCGTTCCGGGCATGTCATAAAGCCTTATGGCCATGGAGATTAAGCTTTAAGATTAGACTCCCGCCAGTCACAGCTCACGCGAGTTGCCCCAGACTCATTCCATTTATATTTACACTTTTTGAATAAAGTTAACGACACATTTGCATAAGGGGTTATAAATACAAGACGGTTATAAACATAAACCCATTGACACAAGACATTGCGACAGACAGTGACCTTGGATTCACACCTTTTTCTCTTAACAGTAAACGTCACCATTCGCTTCCCTTATTGGGCCCTAATCTGCAGCACAGGGGTCTGTTAAACAACAACCTGTGAGATTTATACTGTAAACACAAACTCTCAGAAATCACTCGGCAGGTGATAATCCTTACCAGGGTTTGTTTTCAAGGAAAAAGGAAATTGGTTTAATGGATTAAAATAAACAAAGTGAATATATAATATAAAATATATGAAAATAATAGAACATTTTCGTCCGAGGGTGTGAATTTCCTGTTTGTCCAGCTCACAAGCTTCAACACAACGACATTGTGTATGAAACCAAATATTCATGAATTTCAGGGCAACCCATGATGACAAACAGTCGTCAATATGGGTTTTGCAATGACCTTTGTTCCATAAATTATGTATATTTGGTAACATCTTTGCTTTAATGCATGCAAGCTTGCGAACTGTATGTAAAATATTCCCTTGGAAAACCTGTGAGGACCGAATGGAAAAAGACGTAATGTCAAATCTTTCTCTAAAAGTGTTAAACTAGGCTGATGGAGAAAGTTATTGTGTCTTCGTGACCTCTCTTTATGACTGTCACAGTCAGGATTACCAGGGATTTGAAACTCAGAACGGTGTTTCCTTGAAACGTCACTGGATAACTTGCGGCTCAGCGGTTTTACAAGACGCGCCGTATCCTCATCTGCACTATTACACATTAATCCCAATCGACACTCTTTTCACTTATATCAGATATCATATAGCCCAATAAACATGGTGTTCAAAGATTAAATAAGATTACAAAGATCATAAATAAATTATTCGAAATAAATAATACACTTTCATATAAAGACAGCTTGTAAGAAAAGATCAAACAAAAACCAAGAAATTACCTCATGCACGTCTCTCTCAGGGCCAAGAAGTTTTAATATCTTTTGCACCTTACTTTTTCATTCCGGTGAACAAAGGTGTTGTTGTACAGATTTCAAGAAGGATTACAGTACGAGTTATAATTTTAAAGACACAGGAACCTGCACTTAAAAATTGTATGTTTGAGAAAATTTAAATTCCAATGTGATTGCTTTTTACCTCCCATTCCTTATATATCTAAATTTTGGCTGTGATTCACAGATCATGCTCTCATTCTTTATATGAGGATAACAAAGAATGATTGTATTATCAATAATAATCCTATGAATAATGACTTACACAACATATTTTAAATATTTTCTTCACATTATCAGCCTGGCCAGCCATTAGTATCAGTTTCTGGTGGTCTTGTTCTCATTTATTGAAAAGGAAACACAGGAGGAGGTTCTTGACCTTTTCTTTTAATTGCATATCTCAGTTAGCTCCGAACTAAGGCTATATATCATTTGCAAAATCCTAATTACAACTCAAACTCTTGGAAGTGCTTTAGGAAATTGCATTTTGAGATGCAAAATCGAATCTTTCCACTATGAGCTTTTTTACAGCTTTGTGTTTATGTAAGCGACGTAATGCTCATGCTGCATTTTTCACAGGATTGTAGTGCACCGATCTAAATTCGTATCATAAAAGCGCTTTCTCAGTAACAATCTACTGAGAGTTCATTAACGTTAATGAACAATCCTAATGAATAGCAACCGAATCGGAGAGAAGGAAAATATTTTTATATCCATAGCAAGCAAAAATGCCTTGATATCGACCAATTCAAATGTAACGAATGGTTAATACACGGACAGTACCATGAACCATCGCAAACAGGACAAAAACAAAGTTTTGATTTGTAACTCTATTCTTTACTGTATGAAGGCAGGTAATAGTTATACCATACAGCACAAGTCCCTGGGCACCTGAAGGATCATGGGTAGCCTCTTAGCAATTCTACTTGGTCGCCTTGGTGATGGGTTTGGAGACCAGCAGGTTGCCGAGAGCGGCGGGCTGAAGCTCAGCGTCGTGCAGCCATTCGGCCATGGCAGGTATCTGGGAGAAGTACTTCCTTGCCAGAGCGTGTTTGTGCTTGACATTACGGATAACTACCGCATCGTATGCCTGCCAGGAAAAACAGAGTTCATTTGTACGAGTGTTAATGGTGCCACATATAAGATTTCCTTTAGCCGGTGGCACAGAAAGATTTCATCATTCAGACATTTCATCTCCATCATCAGAAATAAAGAGTCGAGACTATAAAAGGTCACGATTAGCATGGAGTACAGTTTTAATTTTAAGGTTATGGATTAAGTTTTGTAATTAAAATACAATTTTAATAGTTGACCAAAAGCTTATTTTGCTCTAGAACACTGCCACCTGCTGGTTACTTATAATAACATTGTAGAATGGAATTTATTATAAATATGAATGCATGCTGATTCATGCTACCTTGTCAGTCACTTTATCTCAGATAACTTATCTCTGTAGTAGTCATTCGCCCATCTCGTGGGGCTTATGCAATGACATTGACTTTTGGAGATTTGCACATTGTATTGTTTTTGTTATTCTGTACTTTGTTTTGTTATTAATGTGTAACTATTTGTATATGTCTGCACTTGGGACTTTTTCTTGGCCTGGTCGCCTTTTTAAATGAGAAATTGTTCTCAACGTGCCTACATGGTTAAATAAAGGTTAAATAAAAAATAGGAAAAATCAATAAAGTCATGACCAAGTAAAATATGCAGTTTAGTGTTTAGATTAGTACAGTCGCTTGGATATTTGATATTATATGTAAAAACCCAGCTAAAGTCATTTTTTCTACATAAAATCGTCCATGGCCGTAGACAGGGTTTAAAAAATAGTGAGGTGGGGTAAGAGTTAACAAATGCTATCCTAGGTGAAAAAAATGCCTGCCAACGCTGAATGATGCGCCAGTCAGGTGCTGGTCACCCAGTGTTGCCAGATATAAGTGCAAAAACAAGCCAAAATAATAGGCCAGAAAAAATAAAGTAAGTTCAAATCTTGTCTTTCAGAAATTATTCAGCGAAATTACTTACACTAACCTTCACATAATCATCACTTTATAAATATCCCAAAGTGTCACATTTGTTGATAAAGTCTAAACATGTGAAAGGTCACATTCTTTCTGATCACATTTTTTAAACCGATCCCATTTTTTAAACCCTAGTTAGTGTGTAATGTTGCTTTAATAGCATAAATAATACCGGTAAAATAATAAAGTTCACTGCCAGGCGATATATTTTCTTTAACAGAATTCGCCTTTCAAAGCCTACAGCGAACGTCCGGGTTGGACTACAGCCCTCTACTTCCTGCTTTAATGACGTCACTGGAACAGTTTTTTGACTAAAACTCCGCCCACATGAATACGTCAGTCGCCAGCTAAGCTAACGGCAAGCTAAGCTGCTATCGATTCACAACAAACTAAACAAACTACACAATCAGAACTCGATATCTATTTCTGAAGGAGGGACTTCATAGAACAAGGAAGACATCAGCCCGTTTTGAGGACAGTGAAAACAGCGGTATACAGATAAGTACAAAACCATGTTTTTTACACGTGAAACATGAACACATGTTATTACAATTAAAGCTTCAAAAACACAGAAAGAATGGGACCTTTAATGTCTAAAGAGGATTTTTAATAATGGGATCTGGCAACACTGCAAATTCTTCACTTTCGCACTCATGGCTTGAGTTAATCGATGTCTTTTTACACTAAGCTACAGTAAACTGTCCAAACTTAATTATATACACAGATGCCAATATGATTCGTTTTCAAACAATGAATAAGTCATTCAGAAAAACTTTACAGGAGTCCGGACCTCGGTGACCTCATAGCTGGCTACGGCAATGGTCCTACATATTAAGTGAGTAAGGTCATGTCAAAGCTTCAAATCAATGATTGAAATCAAATTTTTATGCTCCAAGCCTTTAGCCTGGATTTCAGAGATAGGCTCTATATGTTTGAACATTTCTGGATGTAAAGGCATATAAAAGCAGCATATATTACATCTGCGGTACCTTTCTGATGTTCTCCATTGTGAGATGTGCAGTTGCCTCATCCTTTGTTAAAAGAATGCAGTTCCAGGGACTCCAGTCTGAACTCTTCTCCCACCGCACCAGCAACAAGTCATGCAAGTCTTTCCATCCGCTCAGAGCAGACTGAGCCCCCCACAGCACATCCACCAGATACCGCAGGTCCTGTTCCTAATAATAAAGTTACAAAAGATCTTCATCAAGGCAAACACACTAACTTGGTGTCAGATGTGGCATCACATATAAAATTGTGCCCTGGAATCAGCAACATGCAAAAACTGTACAATACCTGCAGTAAGTAGCTGATTTTGGACTCGGGACTAAGCTCAGCCTCCGTTTCATGTAGATGTTTGAGTATGTTCTTGTAGAGACACAGATCTTCTCTACGGAAGGCTTCATTGTCTAACTCTTTACAGCGGCGACAGAGGCCGACCGCTGACCTGTTCGTCTTTAACGGAGAGTCAGAGGATGACTGATACTCATTACAGCCACTACACAAATAGATGTTCTTCCTAAGATCAGCAGGATCCTGAGGCACCTGTGGAGAACAGGGTTAAAAGTGCCTTAGAATGTAAAACTGTATTTACCTAGGTATAGATATTTAATAATAGTTCTGTACATGGTAATGACATATCGTAAGCCTCAAACAAGATTGTTTCCTCCTTCTTATTTAAAGGAACACTCCACTTTTTTTGAAAAAAGGCTCATTTTTTCAGCTCCCCTAGAATTAAACATTTGAGTTTTACCGTTTGAAATCAAAAATGACCCATGATATTACCTGAAAATAGTCCTCAGCTAGATAACTTTCAATAGCTGGGGACTATTTTCGTGCAGTGTATAATATCACTACGCCTGCTGCAGCCATGTTACAGAAGCAAAGTTCTTGATTATTACGCCAGAATAAGAGTTTAGTTCCTAGCCATATCAGCCAAGAAAATCACAACTTTTATATTTTTTGTCGGTCTTAACGATGGTACACAATGTAACTACAGAAAAGTAAAGTTTTAAATAGGAAAAATATTGAAACTCTTTGGTCATTTTTGAGCGCGATGCTAATGGTCTAATCAGATTTAATGAATTATGCTAAGCTATGCTAAAAGTGGTACTGCCAGGCCTTGAGATTGGCTGAATGGGTTCCAAAACGGTAAAACTCAGATCTTAACTCTAGGGGAGCTGAAAAATTAGCCTATTTTCAAAAAATAGTGTTCCTTTAAACCCCGTGCATGCAAAAGACCGCTGGAAAACAGGCCAATCTCAACATAACACCGACTGTGACGTTACACTCAAGATGTACGCCCCCAACATTAAATGACACATTAAATTAAGTACAATGTTGTTACAATGCTAAAAGCAAAGTTGTGACTGCTGAGTTAGCGTTATATGCTAGTTAATGCTATATGCTAGCGTTTAGGATGAAGTTCTACTGTCATGACATTACAGTTACATTTTGCAGGTCCAGACTGAAAAAAAAAACACAAACTTACCACTCAGAAACATCTATTAGGGCCGGGACACACCAAAGCTTTTTTACGCGACTGAAAACGCCTGGAGGACGGCGAATGCCAGCTGTTTTTTCTTTCTTCAGCCCAGCGCTTTGGTAGCTGTGATACTTGAGCTGTGAGCCAGTTGGTTAAAACTGTGATTGGACGGCTGTGTGAGAACCGACATTGACGAGCGGAGCTTTTCACCCAAAGTTTAAACTCTCCGAGCGCCATCTTACATAACGGAAAAAATCCGCCAGCTGCTGGCTGTTTTGAAAAAACGCTGCGCTTCCATTGGAAACAATTGAAAAGCTTTGGTGTACACCCTTAAAAATCTTCAAACAATTGTTTGTTCCTCAAAATCTGTATCTTTATCTGATACAGGTTCAAACATATCTATAAAGGAATACTAATGTGAGCTACTGACATGAGCTTTATGATCCTTGCCGTGAAACAGCCAATCAGAGAAGAGCTCCACATAATTATTAACGACCCTTCCAAATAAGGTAATAATAGACTTTTTCATTCTAAAGGCAAATCGTAGGGTCGTAAATGGACATGTAAAAACGTTTCTGGATCATTTTCGCACTTAATAAAGTTACATACCTTCTATGTAGATTTCAGAGAACAATTGAAGAGTTTGGCTCCAAAACGAAATACATTTTTGTCATGTTTATTATTATGTTTTATTAAAAAAACTTAATTTTTCTCTTATTTTGGAACCAAACTCTTCAATTTAACATATTATTTCAATGCATTCTTTGGCACCTTTAATTAAAAAGGTTGGTTTTGAAAAAAACAACCACGAAACCAAAAATCATTACCATTTTGTTATAAAACTACTTACACTGTACTCTTACCAAGAGAACAACTGGGTAAAACATAATAACACTTTATAGACCATTTCAAAAGATGTAAACAACACTGGTCCAGAAGCACTTCCTGTTTCTGTTTTTTAACACTAGATAAACGTTGGTATAAAATAAACCAACAGAACATATAAACCTGAATTAACTGAAGTTAAACAAACATCTTAAAGATAGTTATTTTTTTTATTTCACATATATTATTGTCACAAACTGTAACAGGAAGTGTTTCTGGACCAGTGTTGTTTACATCATTTGAACTGGTCTATACCCAAATGTAAAAAAATACTCAAATCAAAGAACAGTACTAACTAACTAACAAATTACCTCAATTTTCTTTTTTTGCAAACAAAATGAGCAGAAATCAAAATTAAAAAGTGACTAATTGCACAGCCTTATGCAAACCTCTGTTTGCATGCAGTCTCTGCTTTACAGAGATCTTATTGGTGGCCAAAAACAAAAGACTATAAAAGAGTTTCTAGTAGAGTTGACTTTACAGAATCACATACCCGCAGATGTTTGGACACCTCAGGGTTGAACGCCGGTGTTTTGATGTACTGGAGAAACAGTGTAGATATCCTTTTCCTCAAGCCATCCAGGTTTTTCTTCTTCACCCCCCTCATTAGCAAATCCACCTCTCTGTCAATCAAATCCACTATCTCCTGTGTCAGCTTGCATTTATGATCCTACTCATCCAAAAAAAAGAGTCATTAGCATTTATATTAAGTAAACAATTGAAGAGATATCTTTAAACAGTTGTTATGCAGTTTCAATTAGGGTCTGGAATGGACCTTCACGGTGTCTTTGAGGGTTAGCAGCACATCCAGACGCTCGTCCTTCGTGAATTGTGCCTCCGTGATGCTGTTGTACAGATCTCGCAGCTCTGAGGCTCTTATGGTAAACTGTGTGTCCATCTGCGTCACCTTTCCGTCAAACGCATGCCATCTCTTCGGCTCTGCACACTGAGAAGTCAAACATTAAGGAAGCTGATGGATGAAACCATCAAAATTGAAGAGACTACCACAGGAGGAACTTCAATGGAACAATAAAGTGTGTAAGCTATCAGGGCTTCCTTTTGATCTAGTTTCTTATCAGTAAGTTATCAGTGGATTTATTACAGAAACCTTTTCAGTGGAGCAACACAGGTTTAAGCACCTTTAACATTTATAAATCATAAAACTGACACCAATTATGTTAGTTTACATAACCAAATAAATACATCTGACCGTCTCTGAATTGTTTTTTGTGTTTTAATGCTCAAAGCCAAGATTATCACCTTATTGAGGAGCGCCTGTATAGCCTTATCTTGGTTCTTCTCGCATGCAGCTGTTCTGTGGCGTTCTATGTAGGAGATGAACCGGGTCTCTTGCTCCAGCAGAGCACATAGGGCCGCCTTTCTCTCCGCACCGGAAAAGTTGGCATTGATGCGTTCCTCTTCCTCAATCCTCCATTCTGACACAAGGCAAGAAAGACATAGAATGAAGAATTACAAACCACTGCACACACTGCAAAATCTATATCTTGATACAAACATATGCAGTAATTACCAAGTGATAGAACGTCCACATGCACAGATGCATTAAAACCTTAAAGATATAGTTCACCCCAAAATGACAATTTTATCATTCACTTTATCAATCACTTACCCCTGTGTCGTTCTAAAACATCAAGTGCTCCAATTGTCTGACATTTTTTTGATGAAAACCGTTAGTTTCACGATTCTTTTCCCCAGAAAAGAATGAAAGACATCGCCAAAAAGGTCCATGTTCCATCAGTAGGTTAATAAAAATATTATGAAGCGACGAGAACACTTTTGTGCGCAAAGAAAGCAAAACAAACGACGTAGTTGCCAGCGTACAGACACAGAATACGCTGGCATGTAATTTGTGCATTTATATGGCTGTTTAAAGGCGAGATGCATGATCTCTGAAAGCAAATGCTGATATTTGAAATCACCTAAACAAACACGCCCCTACCCCAATAGAATCTGGACCTTCTTTTGATAGACCCGCCCCACACATACAACCCAGGCAATGATGTCGGTTAGTAGGCACGCCCCTTACAGCTGTGGCTACAAGTGTGTTTTGGTAGTCAGCCCAACGCCCTTTTCCAAAATGTTTTTCAAAAATCATGCACCCCACCTTTAAGTATTGTTTACAATTTTTGCATAATGGCTTAAATCAAGTGTGAAGATAAAAGCACCTCATTCTAAGCCTAGACTCACACCAAACGCGGTAGAGGCGGCACTATTCGCACATAGTTGGACGCTTGAACATATTGGGTTTACTCGCTTCATTTGCATGTGAAAGCCGTGTGTGAAATTATAGTCATTTGAGACATTCATGCAAAAATTTGTGTCATGGGAGGGGCTTCTACGACTCCACTCACTTCCTGTAATCACGTCACTACTAGAGCAAGCTCCTGATTGGTTAACGTGCCACGATTTTCCGACTAGACGTGCATATGAGGCGGGTTCGCGTCTACTGCGCCACACTAAACGCCTCATTCGCGTCTACTGCGCCGCGCTAAACGCCTCATTCGCGTCTACCGCGAGACCTCCAGACAGCGTACAGGCGACTTTACGCGCTCTATAGTTTGTCTGTTTAGGGCTACTGCAGAAGCATAGTGGCGCGAAATGGCGACTTTCATGTAAGGGGGCCTGCTGTGTAGATAAAAACGCCTCATTCTAAGCCTGGATTGACGTCAAACGTGGTAGAGGCGGCAAAAATGCACAATTCCCATGTAGTTGGATGCTTGAATATTTTGAGTTTACTTGCTTCATTCGCACGTGAAAGCCGCACGTGAAATTCTAGTCATTCGAGACATTCACAAACACCTCATTCATGTCTACTGCGCTGCGCTAAATGCCTCATTTGCGTCTACCGTGCCACACTAAACGCCTCATTCGTTCCGCAAGACCTCCAGAAAGCGCAAACGCGTCTTTACATTTACTTAACATTGAAATCACTTGCGCTTGATGCCTCTACCGCAGCATTAGGTAATAAAAACAATACACTACAAAAAATTATTTTCAAGAAAAAAATTACAAGAAAAAATTTTCTTAGTATTTTTGTCTTGTTTTCAGTAAAAATATCAAAAAAGTCTTAAATTAAGATGTTTTCTCTTGATGATCAAAACGACCCGAGAAAATAAGGCTAGTTTTTAGACTAAAAATATCAAATTTAAGTGATTTTGTGCATAAAACAAGCGAAAAATCGACCAATGGGGTAAGCAAAAAAACTTGAAAATTTTTCTTAAACACTAAATTCAAGAAAAATTCAAGAAAAATTAGCTTACTCCATTGGCAGATTTTTTTTCATTGTTTTTTTTTTCACAAAATTACTTTGTGAAAAAATTACTTGATACTTTTTGTCCAAAAACTAGACTTATTTTCTTGGATCGTATTGCTCATCAAGAAAAAGCATCTTAATTTAATAGATAATTTTTAGATAATTTTCCTAAAAACAAGACAAAAATCTTAAGAATTTTTTTTCTTGAAAATCATTTTTTGAAGTGAACAATTTATTTTGTAAAGTCTTTATACACTATTGATGATGATGTTGTTGTGTATATTATATTGCATTTCTGATAAAAGATCCTTCTAAAAGTCCCACATTGCACCTTTAAGACACACTATTTACTTGCTGGATTTCTTTTTAAATTTTTTAAATGCTTTTTTTGCAATGCAATTTTAAATGCAAGCTTACGCCTTTCATTTAGACTACTCCAGCATTTATGAACCTCATAAATAGTCATTCGTAGACGCTGCATTGCCCAAAATAGTAAACATAGTGCAACCAACTATTATAAACACTATATCAGATTGTTTTTAACATGCATCATAATAGAGAACATGTCTGTTTTATATTTATGTTTGAGTATTATTGTAAAGTTGTTTATGTTTTGTTTAAGTTTAATTAGCTTATTACGAAATACATTTTGTAATTAAAGAAATTATATGTCGCTATTATTTGTCCCCAAAAGGAAGTTTCTTCAGATTAAGCTGTGTCCCCCCAAAATAGCTAGTGAAATCACACTCTTAACGCTCACTTTTCAAAGCATTATAAAGCAGATCAAAGTCTGCCTTTCTCTGAGGGTTCATCCTGCGCTGATACTCCTCTTTGATCTCCTGCTCTTTCTCTTCTTTCTTCCATCTCTTTTCATTTTCCAGCCACGCCAGATGCAGCTCTTTCGCCTGTCTCAAGCTGTCTGTGAAACGCTTGGCCAGCCAACGCCTGACATACGTCTGTAGTGTAATGACCTGAGAAAAACATATACTGTCATCTGTCATAAAAAGCAAATGTGAACGCACAATGAAACAACCCAACCCTAACACACTTACAGCTCTCAGTCTCTTGCTGTGGTACTCGTCTGCAGTGATGTAGGTCCCTGTAGGGATGAGAAGTTTGTCATCCATGTTTGACACATAGCAGCCGATTTTGGTCATCTGAGTCGAGGCGTTCCTTGAGCACTGCTGTGCCTGGTTCCTCAACTCCACAGTCTGTGTAAAAGTCAAGCAAAACACATGCATTTCAACTTGTGTGAATTACGTGCATTTTGCTTTATGAAGACTGTGTGTGTTTATACACCTGTGTATCCCTGCTGAAAATCTCAATTCCTCTGTCAGGCCTCTTCTTAGCCATGGTCTGTACAGCAGCATGGTGATACTCTGCCTTGGTAACCTTATGACGGTAACCTCCAAAAAATGGTTTCCCTTGAGTGGCCCTCTCGATCTCCACCACCACATCTTGATATGTGTCTGCGTATTAAAGGAATAGTTCACCCAAATAAGAAAATTATCTCATAATTTACTCTCCCTCGCTGTCCTATTATTTCCTTTAGGATGAACACAAACTATTTTATTTGCAAAAATATATATGTTGATTATATGAAGATAACATGTTAACATGACAGATATTAAATATAAAATTATTTGTTTATGTTTAACTGAAAGGAAGTCTGGGATAGCATACGGGTGAGTAAATTATGAGAAAATTTACATATTTGGGTAAACCATTACTTTAAAATAAACGTATATTTTCATATATTTTGTCCTTTCCTACTTTTCTTTTACTTTTCAGTTTTGATGATACCTGTTTGTACTCTAACAGTAATGACATCTGGCATGTTGTACTCCTGCTGTGGTTTAACTGGTCTCATAGGGTAATTCTCGGGGTCTAATGAGCTCATCTCAAACTGGATCATCCCATGTGGCTGTACACCAAGGTCCATCAGTGTCTGGTCATCATCTACACATTTTTCTATGCAAAAAACAAAACAAAACAACACAACAAGAATATTAATCTTTGCTTATAGAGGAAATATAATAATGTTACAAGAGCTTTCCCATGAGGGATACAGTTAAACATAATTTTGTCCTTAAAGGGGAGATTTCACAAAACTTTTTTAAAAGGACAGATTTTTTTGAAAATATGCTAATTTTTCAGCTCCCCTAGAGTAAAAAATTTAATTTTTACTGTTTTGGAAACCATTCAGCCAATCTCTGGGTCTCGCGGTACCACTTTTAGCATAGCTTAGCATAATCCATTGAATCTGATTAGACCATTAGCATTGCACTCAAAAATGACCAAAGAGTTTCGATATTTTTCCTATTGACTCTTCTGTAGGTACATTGAAAGTAGTCCCCTTGGTAACTTTCAATAGCAGGGGACTATTTTCGGGCACTGCATAATATCATTGCGCCTCCTGCAGCCATGTTATGGCAGCAAAGTCCTTGATTATTACGCCAGAATGAGAGTATAGTTCCTAGCCATATCTGCCTAGAAAATCGCAACTTTTAATTTTCCGTCGGTCTAAGTACACAATGTAACTACAGAAGAGTCAAGTTTTAAATAGGAAAAATATCGAAACTCTTTGGTTATTTTTGAGTGCAATGCTAATGGTCTAATCAGATTCAATAGATTATGCTGAGCTATGCTAAAAGTGGTACGCCAGACCCAGAGATCAGCTGAATGGATTTCAAAATGAAAAAAATCAAATGTTTAACTCTAGCAGAGCTGGAAAATGAGCATATTTTCCAAAAAAGTGGAGTGTGCCTTTAAGATGTAAAAAAAATCTTTGGTGTCCCCAGAGTAGGCCCGGCCTACGTATGTGAAGTTCTCGCTCAAAATCCAATAAAGATTTATTATTTATTATAACAGTTTAAAATTGCCACTTTGTAGGGGGTGTCTCCTTTTAAATGCAAATGAGTTGATTTCTGCACTAAATGGCAGTGCCGTGGTTGGATAGTGCAGATTAAGGGGTGATATTATCCCCTTCTGACATCACAAGGGGAACCAAATTTCAATTACCCATTTTTTTCACATGCTTGCAGAGAATGGTTTACCAAAGCAAGTTATTGGGTTGTTATTTTTCACATTTTCTAGGTTGATAAAAGCACTGGGGACCCAATTATAGCACTTAAACATGGAATAAGTCATGACATGTCTCCTTTAAAGCATAGTAGTGTACATCCAGTTGTTATCATCACAAAATAAACCTTGACAGGGTGAACAAGATGTGTAGTTGGGCCATTTCTTACATTGTAAATAACTGGACACAAAATATTGGTTTGAAATATTTTATTACCTTGTGTAACAAACTAAAACTTGGCATAAGAAAAGAGACAACGGAGTGATGCATTAAATATATAATGAGGGAAAAGACGTCACTGATCGATCAGAAATAAGTGTTTTTAGAGTTGTGTATTAAACAAAAATGTAAATCTCTTACCATCCAAAGCGATCTGTATAACATCTGATGGTACTCGGAGCTCAGCGGCAAAGTGGTTTTTAAGATCCAGGATTGTGTGGCCAATAGTGAAAGCCACTGTTATCATTTGCCTCTCTGGCATTAGCAAGATCTTAACTGGAAGAAACACAAATGTCTTTAAAATACAATACAACTCTCTTGAAATGAATATACAAACAATATGTCATACAATATAACAACAGGCATGCTTATTAAAAATGCTGTGTTTTGCCATGGTGTGCTGTGATAGTATTGGACTGTAATGTAATGATGAAACCAGAAAAAGACAGACCATCACTTGACACTTGCTATGGTAATAAATGCCCCAAAACATGATATCACCATGTAAGCCCTTACGCAAATTAACCATGGTTTTACTACAGTATGTAAGGTAGATGCATATACTTTGTATGGTCCTCCTAGTAACAAGTTACTGCTCATGTTTCACCTGTTGCGGTTGAGTTTCCAATATCACTTGATGAAATAATCTTGTTTGTTTTACTTCCATGTATGTTTAAATCTTGTTGAGAAGCTAAATCTGCGATGTTTTCTTCTTGTATAATCATGTCTGTGGATGTACAGACGTTAAATTTGATGTCATTCTCTTCTTCCTGGTCTTCATTCTCATCTTGTGTCGGGATTCGCACCTCATATCGATCGTGTTTAGCACCGTCACTTTCCTGCTCTGACATGGTCAATTTCTCACACTTTAAAGCAAAACCATAACACGGTGTACGCCAAATTTAACCCTAACCTATTTTTTTAACAAGTTGATTGCAAAAAAACTTTATTAATGGGTTAAATGAACGATTCGCGCTTTGCCTCACGTAGTGAGAGTGCGGTGTTTGGTACGCTGCTATGGTAACCACAGTAGATGTGGTTGTAGTGATGATTCGCGAGTCATTCATTTGATTCTGTATAATGATTCAGTCACCGCTTTCGACTAAATGACTTTGAAAAGCAGTGTATAATAATATATTATAAAAAACAACAACAATATTTTACTCTAATAATATTTGATATATGGGCCTATAGACGTATCTTTGTATTAATTCTTTTTTTTTAAAACCGCATGTGACGCAAACTGTATAACCAGATAATTAACAAACATATCAGTGCTAAAACGTCAAATTGTCATTTGAAGACTATGAGAAATAAACTGAAAAGAATTGTTAATCGTGCCATTAACCAGTTAATTAAAAGAAACTGTCCAAATGAATCAATTTGAATGAATCAGTTTCCAACACTTCTTTTTGCCTCGTGGTGGGGTGCCTGTGACATGCCGCTGTAACAAATAAACAGACAATGGTGTTAATCTAAACTAGGATTAGGATATAGTGGGATGTTTAATAATAGCTCAAAAGAGCGATATTAAAAAGTTAATCATCTTATATGGCTCATCTGTGTATTTCATCCAGGTGTTGTATGACTACTATGGAAACTGTCTATCTATTGACAATAAAAGCAGGTCAGGCATGAATATAAATACTTAGACTCATGACAACAATTCTTGTAGTAGTACTTATTTTAACATATTTTAATATAACAATTTTTCAATGAAGCCACATCATATAGTGTTGTGGAAAGATTAATCGCGATAAATCGCATAAAAATTATATTTTTTCGTATATAAATACACACACATTCATGTACTGTATGTATTTAAGAAACATGTATTATGTATTTATATTTTTATATATTCTATATTATATATAAACAACAAAAATGGATATATAAATAAAAAATTTCTGAAATGTATATGTATGTGTCTGTGTTTAAATAAACAAACAAAAAACTTGCATATGCGATTAATCGTGATTAATCTTTGCCCAGCACTAAAATTATAAAACCAAAAAAAGGTAAAATAGAAAAAAAATTGTAGTCTCAAAAAATTTTGTATTCTTCAGAGTCAGCCAGTGATGAAAATGTAAAGCTACTGGCAGCAGTCAAGATGGGTGATGCACCAGACTATTTCATTAATATCAAGTTACTACATGTGAAAATAAAACCTTGTTAGAGAACAAGGCTATTTCAACCACATTAGTCAGTAATCTAATGCACTCTAATCATAACGTGATAACATCACATTGCAGTTTTTCATGAACTCAAGAGATGTCCCTCAGCTTAGTGAAGTAGACAATGCTTTAACCAAGCTGCCATACCTATTCATAAAAGTACTGGACATGGATCAGGGTGAGTCTCAAATCTGAATTGACACAAGATTGACATAATTCATTATGTGTTTGTCACTGTTCTCCTTTCTATTTTTGTCCCAGCTGTAAGAATGCAGTCTTATCAGATGGTGCACTCTCTCTCCACACGTGGACGGCACTGCATGACGCTGCTCCAATGGAATGTGTTGACATCTTAATGCTGTTGCTAAGACGTGTCAGTGAGAGATTGTCATGGAGAGACATTGGTGTGGAGATAAAGACATCCTCCTCAAGATATACAGTTATGCTTGTCGCTTATGATTAAGAGTGGTTTCGAGGTGAAGGCACTATTGGACCAAACCATCTCAGACAACTAGTCACGTGTCTGTGGAGTGCTATTTACTTTGCCGTCTCAAATCGAGATGTGACATGCATTGAGTGTTGTTTAATGCAGGAGCCAAACCTGACCTGGATGATGCCATCGGCTGTTTTCTAGTGGCAGTGAGGGCTGAAGGGTATGAGACTGCATGTCAAGATGCTCTTGGGCAAGCAGGCAGATGTGAACAGCTACTTCAGTGTGGTCAACAACACAATATTAACCAAAGCTCTTTATAACTTCTTATAAAAATAATGTTCCTGTAGCTCAATTTGGAGAGCCTTATGTTATCAATACAAAGGCCATGAGTTCAATCACAGGGAACAATGCTGTCATGCAGTGGCGTAGCAAGTCAGTCCCGGGCCCATATGCAAAACAAAATTACGGGCCCCCTTAAGCCAAAGCCCCCCCCCAACCTTGCCCGTTGGCACTGTTAACTGTGGCGCGCAGGTCTGTTAACAACATATACTTTTAATAAGGTAGTCAAATATTTTTACTTTACTTTTTTACTTTAAAGGCTAGATTTAAATAAAGAAAAACAAAATGTTTTGGGTAGTTTTTGACTCGTGACTAACTTCTCCGCATTCTTTTTCTCTTTAAGGCCCCACTTTTCGCTTTAAGGCCACTTTTCCACTTTTATGTTTATATTTGTCCATCCTTAATGTTCATGTTGATAGCCTCTATAGTAACCTCTCACACTGTGATTTCTATATTTTTTGGCGCGCTGATGCGTCATGTAAAAAAATTATGGCGTAGTAGTCTACGGCAGCCGCAGAGTGCAAAAAATAAAAATAAACGCAAACAAGAAATGACGGAGAAATTAGACATTATGGAGAAATAAGAAATCACTACACATGATATGCATACAAAAATATATTTATTGCAGCCACAAAAAAAAAAAAAATTTATTAAAAGCTGGGGCGGGCCCAGGGCCGGGCCCCCTATCGGCCCGGGCCCATTTGCACGTGCATACCCTGCATGCCCAGACGCTACGCCACTGCTGTCATGAATCCAGTGATTCAAAGACTTTTGAGTTTGTGAGTCAGATCTACAAAACATTTTTGTGTTAACTTCATCATTTGTTTATATTCTCACTCTTTGATTTCTCTGTAGCACCCTTACATTTCTAAAAACCTGATCTTTATGAAAATTGTTGAGGCTATATATTTACAAACAAATTTTTAGGTTGTTAATGTGTAAACGTTGTGCTTGTATTCGTTAAGCTTTCATATTTCAAAACGATCATGTCTGATTTTTATTCCACTTGATCTTTTACACAGAAAACTTACGATGCCTGTGAAACATTATGCATTTTTAAACAACTAAACATTTATATGATTTTCAACCTGATGTGAAACTTTTCTCCCAAATCTTCCACACAAGCTGTAAAAGTTACATATTTAACACGTGGTAACTATGTCCCAGGGATTTCCCCAGCTGGAAAATGACTGTACGTACAGTATATTAGTAGATGCATTCAGCAGGTGTCAATTACAGCACATTTATAGAAAGCTATAAACCCTGCATGAAGACTCTGCAAATAAAACCCCATAAAAGCATTAGAATCGCTGCGTAGATGTTGCCAAGTATATGCATTTTGTGTGTAAATATAAAAAAATGGACAATTTGATCATGCACAGTTTAGTTTTACCCACCATATGAAATCTTGCATATTTTCTAAAAATATCATTATTGCATAAACATTATCATTCAAACATTAGGTCATGTTTGTGAAGGCATAACATCTGACTTTGCTGGTGTGCATGGTAGAGACCAGAGCAGGTGAAAGCCAAAATTAGACGTGTGTGTGCGTGTGTGTCTGGTTGCCGTTTTGGGCAGGCAAATCCGCCGGCACTCAAGTTCAGATTGTGTGCAGCTAAACTACTGGCACAGCAGACTCGTGATTTCACAGGAACTGTGTTTCACAAGGTGAGATTACAGTCTTTGTTTACTGTTCAGTGAAGCGAGGACAATTTAGTGGAAGCGGCGGGCCTGTTGTTGGCTGCTGTGCATGCCCTTGTTCAACGTTTCCTTGAAATGTGTGTATAAGTGTCGAAATCTCTGCTGCTTGCTGACATTCTCATGTAAGCACTGTAAACATGTAAAAACCTTTTCTGTGAAAACAACTGCATTGAAAGAGAAATATGCACTCTCTGCACAAATGATCTTACTGTATCTGAACCGGTAGGATGAAGTGTAATAATCTAAGAGCATTAACAGTAGTTTTCAATCACTGATGTAATATTGATCTTACTCTGTCAATATTAAAGATATCAAGGTTTCATTTTAAAAGAATGTTGTTTACATTTTGTAGGATGATTTTATGCAGAAAACAATAAATTACATTTATTTCATTTTAGGTCACATTTGCAGTACTTTGCAGCAGACTAGCTGTTTATTTATCTTTACTTTATTTTAAAAGTTTTTAGCTTCAGGAAGATGGATCTATCAGATGATCTAGATGATGACGATGATCTTCTTAATGCTGCTATCCAACTGAGCATTCAGGAATCTTATAAAGACATTGCCTCCTTTGGAAGGTCAGATAATATAGTTATATATTACATAGAGTCTATAGGTGCTGGTGCAATCAAAAAGTTGATTTATTTCACTAATTCCATTCAAAAAGTGAAACTTGTATATTATATTCATTCATTACACACAGACTGATATTTCAAATGTTTATTTCTTTTACTTTTCATAATTATAACTGACATCTAAGCAAATCCCAAATTCAGTATCTCAGAAAATAAGAATGAAGTGCTCTAAAACTTCCTGGTATACGGCTGCGTTGACCTTGGACCTCAGAAAACACAGTGGACTAACACCAGCAGATGGCATAGCACCCCAAACCATCACTGACTGTGGAAACTTTACACTGGACCCAACATTTTTGAATGGGTTTTGTTTCACAAACCTCTCCAGGGTGCCGTTATCCTATGCTTGTACACTTTTTTCTACCACATCTTTTCCTTCCCTTCGCCTCTCTATTAATGTGCTTGGGCAGAGCTCTGTGAACAGCCAGCCTCTTTTGCAATAACTTTTTGTGTTTTGCCCTCCTGGTGCAAGGTGTCAATGGTCATCTTTTGGACGACTGTCAAGTCAGCAGTCTTTCCCATGATTGTTTAGCCTACAGAATTAAACTGAGAGACCATTTAAAGGCCTTTGCAGGTGTTTTGAGTTAATTAGCAGATTACAGTGTGGCACCAGGTGTCTTCAATAGTGAATCTTTTTACAATATTCTAATTTTCTGAGATACTGAATTTGGGATTTTCCTTCGTTGTCAGTTATAATCATCAAAATTAAAAGAAATAAACATTTGAAATATATCAGTCTGTGTGTTATAAATATACAAGTTCCACTTTTTAAACAAATTAACTTTTTAATTATACTAATTATATGACCAGCACCTGCATATACATATGATATGTTAAGATATTACCCATCATGGTGCTTTTATTATTTCTCTCCTGCAAATCAATCCAGTGTGGAACATCAAAAGATCTTGGATGCAATTTTCCGAGGTGAAATGATTTTCTTATCAATGATTGTGTAGTTGCTTCTAAACAATAACAGAACTGTATGTATAGAATAATGTATAAATGAAAAAAATTACACAGTATGCAGACGTGTTTGTGTAATCTGACCCAACAGGAGATCTTTTCGCTCTTGAGAAGCTGTGTGATTACCCTGCTGCCTTCACTGAGGTTGATAGCAGAGGCTGGTACCCACTGCACCGAGCTGCTATCCAGCAGTCTGTACAGGTGCTGGAGATGGTCATCTATGGTGAGAGAGATTAGAAGTCCCACTGTTTTATTGCTTTCAAATATAGGTTTTTGCAATCGGAAATGTTTCGGTCATGTGACCTTCTTCAGACATATAAAGGATGGTGAGAAAACTTGCTTTTAATTGTTTCTAATGGTTTTAATGTCAAATGATTAGCACACCCAAACATGCCAATATCATTATTTACTCATCCACTTTGTGCACATAAAAATGGTAAACAAATGTCCCTAAGCTGTCACAGGTGCAGTATCCTTTAAAATGGTCCTAATATGAACCAATTAGGTACATATACTGTATACATTTGGTACCAGTATGATCCTTTTAGGTACTTATTTGACCTCTTTAGGTGAAAAGGGTACCGCCCACCTGACAGATGGGGATTATTTTTATTGACAGTGTAGATCCTACAACTACGGAGCCCCTAAGGGGACATGGAGTAAAAATTAAATAAAGTTTAGTTTCATAGTTTTCATGCTCACGTGAAACTTTCATGTGCTCACGCGAAACTTTCATGTGCTCACGCGAAACCTTCATGTGCAGAATTTTTTTTTAGAGTTTAGTTTCGCGTGCTCACGTGAAGCTATCGCGCGAGCACGTGAAACTATCGCGTGCTCACCTGAAACTATCGCGTGCTCACCTGAAACTATCGCGTGCTCACCTGAAACTATCGCGCGCGCAAGATAACTAAACTTTAAAAAAAGATTCTGCACATGAAGGTTTTGCGTGAGCACATGAAAGTTTCACGTGGGCACATGAAAGTTTCACGTGAGCACATGAAACTAAACTTTAGATTTTTTTACTCCAATGTCACCTTAGGGGCTCGGTATTCATCTAATACTGATGAATGAGGATATATTTAAAATACAATAAAGCTGACTTTCATTACATTTTATTGTAGAGCTACTTGTTACAATAACTACACTATATTTAAAAACAAGTTCATATTAATTAACAACATGTACTAACTGTAAGATTAGGATTTGGTTTAGGGCTAGTTGCATGTATTTATGCATCATTTACTGTTATTACCATAGTAAAGAGTAAATACACATAACATGTGTAACAAAGAAAGGGTTATCAAATTATCATTTGTAATGCACTTAAGGAAGTTCTTTGGGTTGTTTTAAAGACATAACAGTGAGGAAATTATATGCATATAGGGGTGGTTTCCCAGACATGGATTGGACTAGTCCTAGACTAAAATAAATGTAAGAGCTGTCCAAACTGAAAACAACTTGCACTGACATGTCTTAAAATAAGCAGTGCCCTTTCCTTTGCAATGTTTTTAGTAAGGCATGTTCGTTAACATTCCATTTTTTTTATATTTAAATTTTTCAGCTCCTCTAGAGCTAAACATTTCATTTTTAACGTTTTGAAATCCATTTAGCTGATCTCCTTGTCTGGCGGTACCAATTTTAGCATAGCTTAGCATAATCCATTGAATCTGATTAGACCATTAGCATTGTGCTAAAAATAACCAGAGAGTTTCAATATTTTTCCTATTTAAAACTTGACTCTTCTGTAGTTACATTGTGTACTAAGACTGACGGAAAATTAAAAGTTGTGATTTTCTAGGCAGATATGGCTATGAACTGGGTGATTCTCACGAAAACTTAGTTTGAAAAATGTCAAGCATGAAAATGTAAAAATTGCTTAAATTTACTTTTTTTCACACCAGACATTAGAAACAAAGTCTGGAGTATATGGGAACATTAATTTAAAAACGTTTACTTATCATTTAACACTTTTTGTAACATAATTTCAAAAGTAAGTCCTAAAAAATCTCATTACCGCAACAGTCAGAAAACATCAACACTGTTAGAAAAGCTAATATAATTTCACATTTTTAAAAATGAGAATACATATACTAGCCTGAGATTTTGTTAGAAACAAATTATAAAGTAGAAAAAACTGATAATATTTACAGCATCATGCGTTGAAGTTCAAAACTGTTTTATTGTGTAGTCTTTGAAAAAAATATTATAGAAAAAACATGAGAACAGGAAGGCCTATATTAATATCCCTTTGTGTCATATTTAAGTCCCCATTTATGCATTTAACATACTGAAATAAGATGGTCTTGATGACATATGCTGCCTACAAATGCGAGCTCTGAAGGCTGCAGCCAATGTCAGCTGGATATCAAAAAACATTTGTGTAAATAAGATGAAAAATATTTCCTTGCTGGATATGATTTGGTCTTCTGACCTTTTATCATTCTGTATCTGTTTCCATTAATACGCGAGAGAGAGAGAGAGGCTGTGTCCGAAAGCTTAGACAGCTGACTTGTTGACTCGCTGCCTTATGAGACAATGACAATGAGAAATGCTTTAGGACAGACTTCAAAGGCAGCAAAATTGAATTCAGGTTAAAATGTAAGCAGCCCTCTCTATGTTCCGTGATGTCGCAAATCTGCTTGTGGTGCGGAGGTCTGATGGACCCACTCTGTGTGCTCTGCTTGGGGCTTCTCCACCTAAAGGCGGCAATTGTTGGCTCAGGGTGTCCCTTATTGTGAGGATCTCCCGATGAAGGTGCTCAGGACCCGGCTCAACATCGCCCTTTGATGTTTCTTACTGCAGTGTCCCACTGCCGGCAAAGAGCCGCAGGTGGTTGTCCTCCCCTCTCTCACCACTTCAGTTTGTCGCCGAGAGCCTGTGTCCTGAACTGGGAGCTGCCATGTCTGTTTCCTTTGGGTTTCCAGCGGAGGAAGATGAGATGTCTCTGAGAGCGTTGGACGGAGACTGGGACCAGGCTCCACGTGGTGCATCAGCCACACAGCCCTCCTTCTACAAGGAACTGGTGCGCATTCTCTTCAAAGCCTTGCAGGACTTGGAGATTGAGTGGAGCACCCCACAAGATCCCCAGAGAAGCAAGCTTGACTTTTGTTTTCTTCACTCGGGCTGCCCCGCTGCCGCTCGGAGAAAAGTCACCAAAGCGTGGGCTACCCCTCCCCCCATTTTTTTTCTTTGGTAGGCTACCTGTGTATTCCCCCCATCAAGGACGCTGTGGCTGCTCACCTCTGCCCCTTGTCCACTTCCTTGGATGGTGTGGCACAGCTTTGAGGATAATGAAGCCTCATGACAGCACACCTGTCCGAAAAAGCATACCCGCGCCGGGAGAGGCTCTGTCTGCATTGCACACTATGGCGATCCTACAGATCTTTTAGGCGCAGGTGCTTAAGGCTCTGGATGAAGGCAGCACGGATCTAAATACCTTCAGGGATCTGAGGATGGCTACGAATTTCACGCTAAGGGCCACGAAGACCACTCATGGTGCTCATGCACAGTCACGCCCGTTTCTCTATCCGGCCTGTTTGGGGACACGGTGGCCACAATCACAGAGCATTTCTCGGAAGCGGTGAAAAGCTCTAAGGCTATGAGCCACTTCCTACCTCACCACCCTGTGTCTCATGGACCAGAACCGGTGGTGCATCGCAAGAGTCCCTGGCACAAATCCTCCAGTATATGATGCAAGAAACCGGGTCCTGGGGGACTGCCGTCCGGAACGAAGCCGTGTTCCTGACAAGAGTGCTGTGAAGAAGAGAACGCTGAGCGGCGGAAAAGAATGAGAGTCTCGTTGGATGTCCCCCTGGCTGTTGCGGGCGACGCAGGGACTTTATGTTGAAATGTTTGTCTGTTAAATGTAATAAAGATTGTTATTTTGTCAAAAACAGAGCATTCTTCTCTTCAGTTGGTTTTGTAAGACAATTTCCTAAATAAGATAGCACCTCCCCAAAGGACACTGCATGGGGGCAAAGTGAGTGCGCGGGAAAAGCCACTCTCCACGATTCACAGTGGACTTCCCACTGAGACACATTTGGGTTTCAAAGACACACCTTTAGGGTGTCATACATTTGTATTCTTTTCTCTAAAAGCAAACTGTATATGAAATGCTACATGCACAAAGAATCTAAAATCTGTATCTTATTTGTTTTCTATTGGAATGTCTCATTGCAAGTGGTTACAGGTCTCACTCATATAACAACAGAATTCAATGTTAAAGTATTATGTGAAACTTCATTCAATGTTGATAGACACCTCCCTTTCTAAGCATAAACCAATCACCCACTGTATACAGATTAAGGACAGCCCTTAGTTTTACCAACAACCAATCAGTACCAAATTCCTATATGCTTTGTTCTCTGGTTATTTAAGGAGATGTGTAGAAGATTTAGGCGGGACTTTCAATATCGAGAAATGCACCCCCATGATGCTGTCCTTGC
Organism: Misgurnus mizolepis; assembly: GCA_025389145.1. Lineage (NCBI taxonomy): Eukaryota > Metazoa > Chordata > Actinopteri > Cypriniformes > Cobitidae > Misgurnus > Misgurnus mizolepis. The sequence continues at coordinate 13,208,156 of JAIFKI010000012.1, read as the reverse complement.
ACAGCATCATGTATTGTTATTTTACTTTGAGGAATCTGTAACCAGATCTTCATCTCATTACCAGGTATGCAATGGGTTTTCGTTTGATTTTCGTATTCGAATTGGAATGTAAATTGGCTTCTGAATTATGTTTTGCCTACTTGGTTAATAAATTGTTATATTTGATTTTATTCTGTGTTGCTCGGTAAATGTTGACACTGCAAGTAATATCGTTGTATCCGTAGTTACCGTAAGGACTGAAATCAGGCTAGGATCGGCCCAAACCCAGTTAGATAGTGAATAATACATCAGCTGAGGATTTGTGAGATACGACTAGCAATTGGCGTTAGTTTAAGTGTACTTAGAAGCGTGGAGGCTGTGTTTCCGTTTAGAGTAACATTTCTGATTACTCTAAATAGGGTCAGCCTCAACCTCTGTTTATTTCAATGTTATTCTATTCATTAATCTTGATTAGAAATAATAATTGTAATAATTAAGTGTCACCTCTAAGGGGACTAAATAAAGTATGTTTAAAGTTGAGCACGCAGAAAGCGGCCGCTTAAGCGTATAGTCCAACCTCTGGCAGCGACCAACACTGATTCGCTTACGACCGTTGACCAGTATATTAATTATGAGGCCCGTACTAGGATCATGTGCGACTGTGAGAACCGAATGAACGAGTGTAATACCAGAGCTTTATCAGAATAAATAAACAAACATCCATCTAAATTCTGTAAGCTTTAAAAGTAATAATCAATCAAATTTGTAATATAATATAAACTAAATCTTTGTCTTTGGAGTCAGATTAGAGATAAATATACCTAAATTACGTAACGCCAAAACGTCATCTGCAAAGCGCCGGAAAAGACCGAACGCGCTATCAATCCTTCCCATGCGGTTTGGACTTCGCCATTGGGCCAAACGGATGGATGGGGGATATAAAATTTCACCCCCTTACAGTTTTGTGTTGCTCGCCTCAGGGCCCGTCCTCACATAAGCGTCTACAACACGCCCCCCCCCACTCTCGAACACAACCCACATGCTGCCAAAGCAGCGGAAAGGGTTAATGCACAGTCCTAATGAATTGTGCAAAAACCCGCTTTCTGTAACAGCGCTGGGCGCTTATAGGCCATCCTCTCTGGTGTCTGTGACTCACGCACTGCGCAGAAAGGAGGTAGTCTCCCTTTGTCCCTCGCCCCCACGCAGCAATCTGACGCTGCAGACAGCACGCGTTGTGCGGTCGCAGGGAGCTGAGATGCAGGCACACATGGGATCCAACTTTGTGGATCTTGTGAAGCAACTGCTGTTGCAGCGCCTAGACGCGTGGCGTGCAATCGCTAGGTTGTCTTTGATACCTGAAAGTGGAAAGAAAGCATTACATTAAATTAGCATGTCTCACAACATTGGAAGAAAAAAATGTATGTACACATCATAATATATTATAGACTTGTTGCGTTGTGTTGTGTGTGTGTGCCATGTACATTTCCTAACACTGTAGTGTGTTTTTTGCTAAATACACCTGCTAGCAATATCTCCAAACCTAACCTCTTTCTCTCCTTCCTTCTGTGCTCCTCGAGCCATTCTGGGTTGTTGTAAAGTTTCTCCCTGAACTTTGTCAAACTGGCCTTTGCTTAAGTTTTTTTCTCACTTGCTGATTGTCTACAATGAAGCATCATAAAGCAAAATATCAACAGTTATTACATTTTAAATTTGTATTTAATTCATAAGATATATTTAAAAGTAATAAACAATATGCTTAAATTCTCATTTCCGAAACAGAAGTTCTCTTTACCGCAACTGCTATTAAATAATTGCGGTATATGAGAATGGTGTTGCGGAGGATGAGGTACCCCAGTATGTTTTGCTAAAAATAGAGAAGCCATGAAGGCTTTGCTCATTTTTTATTCAGTGCATATAATTAGACTTTAATAAAGAACATTTTCATAAAAAAATTGTAAATCAAAAATTTTTCGAAATGTAGAAAACTACCTGTTTCGGTAATGATAATCAAAATGTTGTGTAAGCATTCTGACAAGAGAATATTTCAAATTTAACTGGAAAGATATAAAGAGATGATCTTACCTGGTAGCCATCTTGAAGTAACTGGTCCATGTGCTTGGTCACTCAAAATCAAACTTTATTAAAATTCTGTATGTGTGCTTAAACTGTTCTCAAAAAGTGTTGCGGAGGATGAGAACATCAGGCACGGACACAACATTTTCCTAATTTTTCTTCATTATTATTATACATGAATATTCAGTAAATTATTTTTCTGTCATCTAAAGTAGTCTAGCAAAACATCAATTTATTTTTTTTCTAAATATTTTTGTGTTAATTTGTTTAAATTACAACATAACGCATGTTCAAACATAGCCGGACGCATTGCGGTAATGAGAACTTAAGCAGAAAATTAGATAAAATTGACAAATTGTATATTCTTATGTTAAAATCACACATTGTGCAAGCTAGAACACAGTATTGTGTTAATTCTGATGCTTTTTAATATTACTATATTACACATTTTATAGCTAAAATCATTAGTGCCGTGGTGTTCCAAGGGTTTCGTGAGAATCACCCAACTATACTCTCATTCTGGCGTAATAATCAGTGACTTTGCTGCCGTAACATGGCTGCAGGAGGCGTAGTGATATTACACAGCAGCGAAAATAGTCCCCTTAGTAACTTTTAATGCAGGGGACTATTTTTGGTCACTGTGTAAAATTATTGTGCCTCCTGCAGCTAATCCATGTCCGAGAAACCACCCCATACTTTCCAAAGCTCAGTAGTTTGGTTGAAAATAGGTTCTTACAGATTATCCTTAGAGAAAGAAACTGCGGATGGGGAGACGGCATTGATTTTGGCTACTCAAGCCGGTCTGGTGGAGATCGTGAGGACTCTGCTCGAACATGGAGCTTCACCCAACAGGGCCAACAGCAAGAACGAATCTCCCTTATTACTGGGTACTTCAACCAATATTATTTTTAGGAAATGTCAATCTCCTGACAATGTGTAACTACAAGGTGTTTATTATTTCATATGAATTATGATTATCATTTGGATGTTTTAGTTTCATGGGTTTAGGGTTGGGGTTTCATCATGCCATTTTTCATGGGTGTCGGATGGCAAAAAAATGTGGATTTGCCCTCCACCGAAAATGTTTACATTTTTACAAAAGTATATAGACATATGCTCTGAATTAGAGATGGTAAAAATGAGTGGGTATATAATATAATCTTGGGTCTTCACGTCCCACCCATATAATATGGTTCCGACGACCATGCGTCTTTTTCTACTAATCAGATGTTTTTTTGTATTACATTGTACACTTTGATACAAATTAGCCACCTCATACATTACATACAGTTTCCTGAGATCAGGCTTGAAATGTATAGTCTACATCATCATTAGCTTCAAAATATGTTTTGTGCTGCAGCTGTACGAACAGACTCATTTGAAATCGCTTTCACACTTCTATCACGAGGCGCATCGGTGAATCAGGTCTGCCTTAAAAACTGGACGGCCATTCACGAGGCTGCCAAGGTGGGCTGCACTGATATTCTTCAGCTCCTCCTGCAACGTGGAGGTAACGTACATGAGGTAGACCAGAACGGGATGACGCCAATGGAGATTGCTGCAGAATGTGCCCGAGCAGAAGTGTTGGATATCCTCATTCACTATGGTAAAACTGCGTTCTTAACAAACAGCTCACAAATGTTTCTACACTATAAAGTAAAAGAGTTGTTCGACCCATGGTTGGTTAAAAAATGGCGAAACCCAACAGTTGGGGTAAATCAACTCAGAAAATGTCCATATGTGACCCAACAGTTGGATTTGTCCACATTTTACCCAATCATGGATTGAAACGGTTGTGCACTTAAGGAGTTAATTAACACAATCATGTACTAATAGGTGGAAATGTAAATGCTCAGGCACCGAATGGAGACAGTGTGCTGTATGACGCCGCTGGTTCTGGAAATCCTGACTGCATTGAGCTTCTTCTCCAACATGGTGCTGATCCCAACATCCCCAATCTTTCCTCACGGCTTCCGATCCACCGTGCGGCTTACGAAGGACATTACCTGTATGACATTAATTATGCAAGATTCAAAACACAAATCCGAATATACAACAAAACCAACATCTGTATTTCACTATTAATGCTGCATTACATGAATGACCACTTTGCCACAATGTATTGTTTTGCAAATATCCTTTACATTTTTATAAAAAATCTTTTCAGGGCGCTGAGAATGTTAATCCCCGTAACCACAAAAGAAGCTCTCCATCTCTCGGGCCAAAGCCCCCTTCATTCAGCGGCAGACGGAGGTCACGTCCAGTGTCTGGAGTTCCTACTGGCGAAAGGCTTTGATGTCAATGCTCTTCTAGAAACGCACGTCTCTGAGAACTACGGGGACATGAGACGGACTGCCTTGTACTTTGCCGTCTCCAATGGAGATGTGACCGGTACTCAGATACTGTTAAACGCCGGAGCCAAAACCGACCTTGATCCTCTACACTGTCTCCTAGTGGCGGTCAGAAGCGGAAGGTATGAGATTGTCAAGTCGCTCTTGGCCAAGCTGGCTGACGTGAACTGTTATTTCACAATGGTCAATGACACAGTGTTTCCTACTGCGCTACAATACTGCCTGAAAGATGAGATGATGATGCGACTGCTTCTGAACAGCGGTTACGATGCTGAAAAATGCTTCTGTTGTTGTCATGACTTAACATGGGGTCGCTATTCAGAACTTCCAAGTGAGAAGATCCCAGTGAGTGCTCTGTTACAAAATCTAGTAGGATGTGGCCTGTATATCTTTACCTATGACTGTTTTCTCTTCTGTGTAGTTTTGTGATTTCATCAGCGTCTCTTCGCTCGCTCAGCTCTCTGGAAGAGCTGTACGGGTTCTCCTGGATTATGTTAGTCATGTTCCCATCTGCTCAAAGATGAGGATGGTTCTGAGAAAGCATAAGGAATGGCCGGAAATATCTGAAATTTTGGGTGAGTAGCAAACAAACATTCAGGACTTTCATTGTTGTTTGACCTGTGACTACTTTTATTCATTTATTGTGCTTTATATGGTTGAAAAATGGTTTGGGTTAGGGTAGGGATGGGGTAAGATGCTCCAAAATATCTTTCAAACTATAAATATTTATGAAACCATTTTTACTTTTACAAATGCAGAGAATCAATCCATCAATCTATCTATCTATCATTTTATCTACACTCTACAGTATCTATCGCCTTTAAAAATAACCACAGGTTGTAATAGGCTGCTGGCCACTAGAGGGCGCTTACCCTTAAAACGTCACTGTTGGTTGTAATAAGCAGCTTGCACAAATTATCTATGAGGTTGTTTTTAAGGAGGACAGTCTCGTTCTTTCAACATGTAATTGGGTAAAATATTGACATTTTCAATCTTAATATAAACCAACAATTGGGTTTGTCCATATTTTACCCAACCATTGGTTGAAACAGCCCAACATTATTGTAGACAATAGTACCCATACTTATTTGTTTTGAAAATATGTTTTAAATGTATGCTAAATACATTGTGTAGAGAAAAGCTTAAGCTTAATTAATTTTGAAATGGAAAATATATTTAGTTTTAACCTTCATATATTAGGGCTGTCAAAATATGAATAGTGTTTAAATGCATACAAAATAAAAGTTTGTGTTTGCATAATATATTTGTGTGTTTATTGTGTTTAATTATTATGTATATATTAATACAGACATACATGTATACATTTAAGAAAAATGTTGTATATGTATCATTTTTAAAATGTAAATATAATAAATAATATATATATATATATATATATATATATATATATATATATATATATATATATATATATATATATATATATATATATATATATATATTGTGTTTGCATGTGTTTGTATTTATATATATGCTAAATAATTACACACAACACAACACACACACACGCATATATTAAGCAAAAACAAACTTTTACGTTTTATGCGATTAATCAAGATTAATATTTTGACAGCCCTAATTAATATATATTTCAAAATGTATTTCAGGGGCAGCAAATAGATTTCTAATTTTACAACTCATATGGCAAAAAAAAGAAATCCTGGCCAAAAATGTAAGGTTTGTAAAGTAGGCTATGTGTAAAATACACAAATATTTAAAGTAGGGGTAAGTTGTCACACTTTTCACGCTGTCTAAAATTTACTGAGCACCATACATCAAAATAGTATAAATCTCATGCCAAATGAAAGAAGGAAGTCTTGGGCACATATGTTATATTCATTACATTTTCATATCTTATCTCGTTACAAGGTTGTAGAATAATGAATATAGAATATTATGGCCCCAATTAAACACAGCTGAAGCAGCTAATCAAGGTGTTCAGGGTTGCTTGACAATTACAGACAGGTGTGTAGGAGAAGGCTTTCAGACACCTGACATAGGGTTTAGGAATGCACAGTGTGAAACGTCAGATTATGAATCTAATAATAGTCAGATTATTATCTCCTAACCCCCTGGATAAGTACGAACAGTGTAAAACATGAAACAGATAACCCAGGATTCAATTAAGCTGGGGTTTAGAATAACTATTTCCAGTGTGAAAAGCATGTGACGACTATCCCCAAAGTCATTAAGACAACTTGCCCCAAACTGACATATGGGGCAGTTTCCCGGACAGGGATTAGACCAGTCCTAGACTAAAAAAGAAATGTAAAAGCTGTCCAAACTGAAAATAACTTGCGCTGACATATCTTAAAATATACCAGTGCCCTTTGTTTTGCCCCAAAATGCACACAAGTAATGTTTTTAGTAGGCATGTTTGTTAAAGGATTAGTCAATTTTCTTAAAAAAAATCTAGATAATTTACTCACCACCATGTCATCCAAAATGTTGATGTCTTTCTTTGTTCAGTCGAGAAGAAATTATGTTTTTTGAGGAAAACATTCCAGGATTTTTCTCATTTTAATGGACTTTAATGGACCCCAACACTTAACAGTTTTAATGCAGTTTAATATTGCAGTTTCAAAAGACTCTAAACAATCCCAAACGAGGCATAAGGGTCTTATCTAGTGAAAAAATATGCACTTTTAAACCTCAACTTCTTGTCTTTCTCCGGTCCTGTGATGCGCCAGCGCGACCTCACGTAATACGTCATCACGTCAAGAGGTCACGGATGACGAATGCGAAACTACGCCCCAGTGTTTACAAGTGTGGAGAAAGAGGACCGTTCCAATGTCGTTGTATGTGGAATGATGCTTATTAATGTCTTTGTGTCAGTTTATTGTTTAAAATGGTCCGCAAATGTGCGTTTCATATATGTAACACATAACTTTTCGACATTATTACGCAATTACACAGCAGGAGGAAGAAGAGAAGTTGTGATGTAAAAGTGCATATTTTGTATTTTTCTTGCCAAAAACGACAATCGTTTCGCTAGATAAGACCCTTATGCCTCGTTTGGGATCGTTTAGAGTAATTTGAAACTGCAATTTTAAACTGCATTAAAACTGTTAAGTGTTGGGGTCCATTAAAATGAAAAAAATCCTGGAATGTTTTCCTACTTTAAAATATATATATTTTTAAAAATATACAAAAATGGGCAAAAAATATTTTTTTGTTAATATATTTCAAAACATTTGCAAATATATTTTTGGGCCATTTTTGTATATTTAAAAAAAAAAATTTCTGCCTTATGGGTAGATTTTGTCAAGCACTTACAAGTCCTACCAAAATCCAAAAAAAGTGAATGGTGTTTTCTTGTGGATCTATGATTTATCCAGGAAACCCTCGTGCACTGAAGCACCTATGCAGACTTGTTATCAGAAGAGAGATGACCCCATGTAGGCTGGGTGACCCTGAGTTTATACACTCAGGTCCTTTCCCACCTGGATTGAAAGGCTACCTGATGTGCAAAGAATTTGATCTATATGGAAGAATCATGTGTCAGGAGTGATGCTCTTTTCCTAAAGAAAGAAAACTTGCAGGTTAAAGACGTAAAATTTTAATGTTTTAGTTTATGTGTACTGTATTTAAGATCCACATATTGTAGAAGGTTGACATGACCAGATTTTTCACCATCTTCCATCAAAACACTTCTTAAAATACATTTCACAATACAATGTTTTGGTGCTATTTGTGCAATAAAATAATGTTCCATCTAAACATTGCCAAAAACATGTTTATTTTAGATTATAACAAATCAGATTCTGTTCTAAGAGTTCAATCAAGATGTTCCAGTTGTTTTTGTGTAAAAATGTACCACAGCACTCATAAAACACATAAGCGGTGTTTACTGCGTCTGTGTAACATTGGACATTTGATTACACATCATCACCTCTGCGCTGTTAAGCCGCAGTAATCGAATGCATCATCAATAGTCAAAGTCATTAAAAGCCGGCCATATCTATTTATAACTTTATGTCCCATTAATATCAACAAACATGATTGTTAACTTATGAGAGGGAAACTTTGAACACGAGCACTATCATAATCTCAAACGATACAGGGACAATTGTGACTATCATTAGACGCATTTGTTTATTGTATACCCAAGGTTTATTATCAGTTACCGTACAAGTACACTTGATAATTTTACCTGATAGAAATGTTTATGATAAGTTCAAAAATGTGAGCATATCATGACAGTGCAAATCTTCAATAGTTGTGTTTTACAGTACGTTCAATCAGATTATGGCTTTAGAGGTCATGAACTGTCTACAGTTTGCTTTGTCATACTGTAGACGTTAATATATTACATAACTCTCTTATAATCAATGCACTTTTGATTCATTTAATGAAATTGTATTTTATGATATCAAATATTGCTCTGAAACACCATCAATCAATAAAAATATCAATATCAATCAAAAATAAATCTAATGAATGTATACCTGACTTGTGCAAAGTGCACTTTTATACAGTATGTGACCACATAGAGTATAAATACGTACGGCATAATTTAAATCAATATGCAATACTTTCCATACAAATTACACCTAATATCTCTTCAAGGTCAGTTCTTATTGTCTTTTAAATTGATCTTTTTGTTCTTAAAGGAAAACACCACCATTTTTCAATATTTTACTATGTTCTTACCTCAACTTAAGACGAGTTAATACATACCTATCTATATTCAATGCGTGCACTTATTCTTTGTACAGCGCGTCGTGAATGTGTTAGCATTTAGCCTAGCCTCATTCATTCCTTAGGATCCAAACAGGAATGAATTCAGAAGCCACCAAACACTTCCATGTTTTCCTTTTTAAAGACTGTTACATGAGTAGTTACACCATTAAGTATGGTGGCACAAAATAAAACTTTTGTTTGGAGCCATAGGAATGAATGGGGCTAGGCTAAATGCTAACACATTCAAGAAGCGCTGTACAAAGATTTAAAGTGCACGCATTGAACAAAGATAGGTATGTATATTCATCTAAGTTGAGGTAGGAACATAGTAAAATATTCAAAAACTGTGTTGTTTTCCTTTACCTCTATTAAATAAACCTGTAAACTACTATGGTTGGTGATTTCATCATCATTTGGACATTCTCCAAATACCGTTTTAATCCTCCAACACTTCAGTTCCCCCACCAGTTTTCCAGATAAGATTTAAAGTATCCCTCTCACTTCAATGAGCGCCCTGACACACGGCACAAATCTCACGTATGAGAGTCCGTACACATGCAGAATAGGCATCATACTGTAGCATTATAAGTATGAGTAACTTTGGCTACCCGAAAGATGAGGACATCGATGAAGATGAACTTCTGTCTTCTTTAACCGGTGAGGAACTCCAAGAGCTGGAGAAAATAATGGCTATAGAACCAGATGAGATTCCTGCTGGACTCAGGCAGGATGACCAGACATCCAGGCGAGCGACGGGAACGTTTAGCCGAGATGCTCTGCTGAAGTACTGGGAGAATGAAAGTAACAGATCGATAGAGGTAAAATAGAGGTTTGAATTTGTAATTGTAGATTCTTTTAAAGTATTAATATCAGTTAACAAGATTAAAATGGTTGGTGGATATAAGTTTGTGAGTCACTTTTAGGTATTTATGCATACACTGTAAAAAAAGACTTAAAAAGTAAGTAAACTGGTTGCATTAAAATGTAAGTCAACTAATATTTTTAAGTTGAAAAACTCAATGATAACTTAGTTTTTAAGCTGAACCAACATTTTTTTTACAGCGTAGATGCTTTAACCAGTGCATTCAAGATATATTTTTTATCAGAATATGGGTGATTCTCACGAAATCCAGATTCAGACGGTGTCCAGCATCAAAATTTTTAAAAAGCCCTTGAAGCCTTTTTTTGCACACATAAGATTAAGGTCTGAACTTACTATAACTATTATTTTTAGAGGATTTAAAAAATATTTCCTATAGAATTATTTAAATTTTTAAGATTATCATTACCAAAAATTATCATTACCGCAAAATGATATTACATTAAATATATGCATTTACAAACTCATGTTTCGGTAATGAGAACTAAAAAGTTGTCTAGGTAAAATGACAAACAAAATTTTAACTTTTATCTGGAAAGAAAAAATTAAAACTGCTTACATGGTAGCAATCTTGAGTGTCACAGTCAATTATGTCCCTTCCAACAAATAGTTTTTGAAAAAGTTAGTTCCTTGAGGGCTTAAACAATGATTGAAAATTGTTGCGGAGGATGAGAAAATTGGTCTTGGACACATTTATATTCCTTGTCTCTACATTTACCAATGATCACCAAATACCACATGTTTCTTTACTTTAAATGTTTATAGTATAACATGCACAGAAGCTTTTTATTTTTTTCTTATAAATATTTCAATGTCAAAGAACCCAAATCCAGTCATGGACACATTGCGGTAATGACAAATTTCCCCTTAAATGTGGTAAAAACAACACAATTGGTTTGTATGATGTCATTTGAAATCATGTGCAAAATAATACATGAAGAGATGTTTTCAACTGTATGCTTCTTATTTTGATAGCATTTACTTAAAAAAATAAATAAAATTAAGTCTAATTTCGCGAGAATCAACCATATGTATTCCATGATATTCGATTGGATTAGTAGATAAAGTGCTATTTATCTTTGTATAGTTGTTTCTGTCACTCATATGGTATGCTAGTGCTCAGCATTGTTTTTCTTGTTTTGATGATACACAGGACAGCGTGGATGAGGGCCAGACCGATAAAGATGAAGCATGTGGTACTGAAGAGCCTGTTGATAATGAAGACAAGAGACAACAACACGATAGAGGCCACAAGCAGAGAGGTGAAGCAAAGTCAAGCAACCAAAATATCACAGACGTATCTGATCACAACAGCAATGTTAACAAGAGTGGATGGAAACCCAATGGTAAACGAGTCCTCCATCATACCGACTCAAACCTCACCGTTACACCAGAGAGGCAAAGCGATATTGACAAAATCTTGGAAAAGATCTTGAGCAATGACTCCTCTGTGACTTCTGTCAACCTAAACAACATCGAGAACATCTCCCAAGCAGTTTTGGTGAGCTTTGCAAACGCCTTGATCTCCAATACTCATGTTGAGGTCTTCAGCCTTGCCAACACCCATGCAGATGACCAAGTAGCTATCGCGTTGGCTAAAATGCTGGAAAGAAACCGTAGGATCACCAACCTTAACGTTGAGTCCAATTTCATTTCAGGTAAAGGTATATTGGCTTTGATCGGCTCACTTCAACATAACACGACACTGCTGGAGCTCAGGTTCCACAACCAGCGGCACATCTGTGGAGGTCAGGTGGAAATGGAGATGGCCAAGCTGTTGGGGGAAAACACAACTTTGCTGAAACTAGGATACCAGTTTGACTTACCCGGGCCGAGGATGAGCGCAACCGGCATTTTAACCCGCAACCAGGACCGTCAGAGGCAAAGACGTCTGGAGCAAAGGAAACAGCGAGACAATTTGGAAAGCACTTAGACGATCAAAAACTGGGCCACTGATGTTAGTGTTATGGCTCTTATATAAAAAAATATATATATTGTAATGATACATAATAAGCTTTTATGGCTCAAAACAATATCTTTTTTTTCTAAGAATATTCATTCTGGGGATTTTGCCAACACCAATTCTGTTAAAGCAGATCTCACGAATTTTAGCAATAATTCACCATCTATACCAAGAATTGAATCATTCAGTGTCTATTCTGATCATTTCTGTTAGGATGAAATCATTAGCCAGGCACTGAAACACAATGCTATCATCGCATAAAGTCCAACAATAAAATGGACATTTCCTCAATATAACAATTTTAGGATTCAGTAAATTGTGTACACGTGTTCATAAAAAAGGAAAAATACATACTTTTCTTAGGATATTTTTATTTCTGTGACCGTCTGTTAGTGAGTGATATAATGACAATTTACACAATCATATACTGGAGAAGTCATTTTAATAGAAGATGATTGACTACAGCCCCAACTGCTAGTTGAATAGTTAAGCCTACTACACTACTGGATTTTAATGTTGGTCGTTATGGTGTTACTTGGAGAGCCAAAATATTTTAACTATGGATTTAACTATGTGTGATATATGTTCTGTTATTTTTTTATTGTAAACCAAATATAGAATATATAAGAAATGTGTATTTTATTTGCAAAATATTATATTAATAAATGTAATTTTCCCAAATGAAACAATTTTATTTGTGACCTTAATTATTTCATTATGACATTAATGAAGATTAACAACCAAAAAGGTCAAATTTGTAAATCTGTATAATCATTTGATAAATCGTTTTATTACCTTGATTTTCTTTGTTTTAATAGTTGCCTTTCTTCCCTACATACGTTTTTATTGTATTTATGTCATCCATGATTGTTTGAAATGGTTTCAAATAATTTTTGTTTATACTGGCAATAAAAAAATCTCCATAACAAACGCAGACACTCAAAATCGGAAGGCACAATATGTAGGCTTTTCACCACTAGAGGTCGCCATTTCAAATCGTTTGATTGTACGTTTGGTCCACTGATCAATGAAATGACTGGATTGCGTATGACGTCACAATTGTGAAGCCACCGCCCAAACATATTAAATAAGTGGACGTTATCAGATTTTAGTGATAAAACATCACTTTACTAGTCTCCGTTTTTATATCTGAAGTCTTCCTGTATTACAACGCAAACGAGTGATTCGCGCGAAATTAGACTTATGAGGCGTCATGAAACATTTTGATAAAAAAAGTTATTGCAAAATAAGAGTCTCAAAATAAGAAGCATACAGTTACAAACATCTCTTCATGTACTATTTTGCACATGATTTCAAATGACATCATACAAACCAATTGTGTAGTTTTTTCCACATTTAAGGGGAAAATTTTCATTACCGCAACATGTCCATGACTGGATTTAGATTCTTTGACATGGAAATATTTCGAATAAAAAAATCTAAAAAATAAAAAGCATTTACAGTAAAGAAACATGTGGTATTTGGTGATCATTGGTAAATGTAGAGACAATAATAAGGAATATAAATCTGTCCAAGACCAATTTTCTCATCCTCCGCAACAATTTTTAATAATTGTTTAAGCCCTCAAGGAACTAACATTTTCAATTAATTGTTGGAAGGGACATAATTGACTGTGACACTCAAGATGGCTACCAGGTACGCAGTTCTTATTTTTTCTCTCCAGATAAAAGTAAAAATTTTGTTTGTCATAGTACCTAGACAACTTTTTAGTTCTCATTTCCGAAAACATGAGTTTGTAAATGCATATATTTAATGTAATATCATGTTGCGGTAATGATAATTTTTGATAATGATAATCTAAAAAAAAAAAAAATTCTATAGGGAATATTTTTAAAATCCTGGTTTTAAATCCTAAATAATGGTTATAGTAAGTTCAGACCTTAATCTTGTATGTGCAAAAAAATAAATAATTGGTTTTCCACGGGTTTAAAATTTTTTTTAATGCTGGACACCTAAGTCTGGATGTCGTGAGAATCACCCAAACGTCCTGTATATAGTTATTTACTGTACATATAAGTTGTACATTTTGCTTTATAAACAGTAAGTTACTAGCCTATACATTATTTAAAACATAAACATTGCAAGTAACACCAGAAGTAACAATTAATTTACATACACATATCCTAAAAATTAACCTTTTGTGACTGATACGCTGTAAACCGGGTGATTTTAGATCATGATTTTGGCCCTCTGCCGATTGCGCATACCAAGATGGCTGCTCGAACTCTGTGCTGGCTTAACCTCTTTTTCTATAGATCAGCAGTTTGATTGCATTATTTAATGCTATCTTATATTAAACAGATTGTTAGAATGCTTGATTTTGATTGGCAAGTCGTGACATTTGCAGATTTGTCATTCCCAGATAACAACCTCAAAACTAACAACACACGGTTACCCTGATGCTGCAAATCATTTCGACAGGTGATAATACTGCGATAACAACCGGCTGCCTAAATAATTCCTTACGTAAAGAATGAGCTGCAAGGCAGGCACAACAGCTACGTGTTAGATGCTGTATAATCACCACTTTCGCATTTGTCTCCTCGTGTTGCCATAGATTCTACAACCAGAAACAGAGAATAGCACGGAAAAATATATATATATATATATATTTATTGTTTAAACTCAACATTATAACTTTATACTAAAAGAATAGCACCACATCTCAGGTTTGTAAATATCATTTATTTAAGTATAGATTTTAGTGTTTTCATTCCAACCCACTTGGTAAGATTTGATGTCAATTTTACAATTTTTGCAGCGCTACCCTTACAGGACAGCACTTTCAATTGAGACAGACAAAATACTGTTAAACCAGCATTAATTTTACACAAAGGTTGTTATCATTACTTGAAATGTAGTTGTCAGTCAAGCGTCGGTCTTTGAAAGCTTCTATAGTATGAAAGTTGAATGGTGTTTGATGAAGTGCTATATTTTTTCATTTCTCTGGATATGAAATCTTATACTCATGAAATGATGGCGTTCAGGTATCAGCATCTGCAGTATTGAATTTTCTCGTTAATAAAGTGAAAACTGAGGTGTGATGTAGTGTGAACTTGGTTTTAACGGACCGTGAAATCTTATTTAAAGTGTTCAGCCGATGCGTTTTCCTCCTGCAGTGAATTTCCTTTTGTTATTCGTGCAAAAATATATATAGCCTCAATATATCAGCCTGGTGTACATTTACAAGGGAAACAATACAGGGGACATACATAATCTGATAGGAGAACCTCTTACCAAATCTAAGAATGCTAAACTAGGATTTGAATAAGAAAATCGAAAGTACAGAAAAGTAGGGTATGAAAATAGTGTTATCTAAATCATTAATCCACAATAAACGGGGACATCGAGTGTCCCGTCCATCTCCCTTTTCCCGCTCGGAGGGAAGCGCAAACATTCAGGTCAACGGAATCGTGAACCCTGGCATTAAACTTCACATGGTTATACCAGGAGATTATTTTACAGAGGATAAATGACAAAAACTTTACAGATTACATGAGGTATTGCACAGATTATTAAAAAAAAGCAAAAGGCAACAAAAATATACAGCGATTTGAAAAAACAAACAGAAAAACACAGAATTTGAGTAAAATCTGGGGACGTTTCAGAATGTGGTATTATTGACTCTGTCGGGTGGGTTTAGTGTCAGGTGGATTAATCATCCCATTCATCATCATCCTCAAAGTCTTCATCTTCATCATCGTCCTCATCTTCATCTGATGGCCAAACAGATGACATGACAACAGTGAATAACACATTACTGACGGTCAAAGACACGTTTTAATGAAATTATTGTGTCATGCAAAAGCACCTGTTTTGCCCAGTACCAAACCCTAAACCTAACCCCAACCTACATTAAGTACATTATATACCAGGATTTGGTTAGGTGAGTAGGTGCAAAAACTTTAAAGTCCAACCAAAAATCTCCACAAATGTCACTTTGGATAAAACCCTCATCAGAGGAGGCGGTAACCGATTTAGGTCCTTACTAGTGGCAGGCAGTGACTAATCCTTATCCAGTGTGAAGCAGGCACTTACCTGAGGAGTGGATGGCTTTGCTCCTCTTTTGCATGACCTCCATCAGAGCTCCGACAATCCCCGCTGACTGTGCAGGGGTGGGTGGTCCTGAGTCATTATCTGATACCTGCACATCCGAAAATAAATGATGACGATATATCCAAGCTTATAGTATAGTCTGATATACACAAAAATCTCTTTATTAAGGTTGAGGTCCCTACCGTTTTGAGCGGGATGCCCTTTCGGATCTGGTCGAGCAGTGCGTCGCGTCCTGTTGACGACACTGGCCTGTTGTTTTGCTCCACCTTTTTAAGCTGAGTGCCCTCTCTGATCTGGTCGAGAAGAGCCGACTTGCCACCCATAGGTGAGGGCACTGGATCACTGTCGATTTCAGGAGGTGGTGGGGGTCCAGGTGGTGGTGGAGGAGGTGGAGGAGGGGCGCCTCCTCCGGAGGAAGGTGGCGGTGGTGGAGGCGGCGGCATGGAGGCAGGAGCGGGCGGAGGGGGAGGTGGATGGCCTCTGCTGGGTGGAGGTGGTGGAGGTGCTCCGATGCTCGGCCGGGAAGGAGGAGGTGGAGGAGGAGCGGATGTGGGTGCCCTTGAAGGCGGAGGGGGTGGTGGGGCTCCTCGTCCACCTCGGATTGGGAGTGGTGGAGGTGGGGGTCCAGGAGTGTGAGGAGGGGGTGGTGGAGGTGGACCACCCCGGGATGGCGGAGGTGGTGGTGCTGTCGGGAAAGAAAATCGGAGAGTTGTAAGTGTAAAAGCAAAGAACAGACTAACTTTTATATAAAAGTTAATATCATGGGGCCTTTAAAATGAAGCAAAAATCACCACTAGAGTGCAAACGTTTTGGCACAGCAAACCCACTTCACGCCAACATTATGCATCTGTCATCATGTAATGGTCCCACACTTTCTTAACCAAAAATTTTATTATAAAGATCAAATAAGTTATTTTTTCCCCTCTTTTTTCAATATTTAGTCGATTTACTTCTCTAAAAGCTTAAAAATAATAATAAAAAATGCCAAATAATTTAAGTCTACTAAGCTCATGCACGCTCACCTAAACAAAGTCAGATTAAATTCACCGGGCATTCGGTTTCACATCCAAGCATTTTAAGCAGTTTAAGCAACCCAGAATAACTTCAGACTAATACATGCAAGTGTAAGTCCATGTTCACTCAGAAACACACACAACCTACCACACCATCTTGGAGGCTCTGAAGACAAATCACATATACAGATCAAATTAAACAAAGGTGATATATCTTCTTGTAAAAGCCTCTTAAATATTTGAATGTGTATCTGATACGTGATTTCTTATGTAAGGATATTAAATCATATAGTTGGCACTGGCAGCAGACATCAAAGTGTCAAGTTATAAAATCATTGTTGTATAGCAAGACAAGATGATGTTTTATTTTCAAATCTTCCACCCAGAATACATCTTACTGGAAAGAACCACAGCTTAATATAACTCAGGGCTCAACATAAAGGACTTTGTCACTTCATTTTTACCTTGTCTTTGTTGAATAATGGTAGTGTACCCACATTCACGAACATACAAAAAGTGCTAAACATGCTAAACATCTCAGTCTCATAGAAATTCCTCTTTTAGAAATGTCAGCCAGAAAACGGCCCAATCTGAAAAACTGATGCTTATGACATCACAGGCATCTCTCTGCCCCTCCACTTTAAAATAATTGCCTACATTTTTTGAGTGGCAGCAAAGTCAGCCAATCAGTAATGAGATTGCAAGTTAAGCCAGTAGGGGGAGTCAAATAGGTGCTAAACCACTTGTTTTAAATCCCCCACCCTAATAGAGCTATCTGAGAGAGGTTTTTAGGAAGCTTCTAAGGCATTACAGACCCAAACAAAACATTTTTGTCTACATGTCACATCACAGAACAAGGATAAATACTCCGTTCAATCATTCTATGTCACCTTTAAGAAACCCAGGAACATTTGGTAAACAACCCAACTTGACTGATTGCTGTAACAGTATGTCAGCGTCGCATATTTAAAAAAAATAATAATTCAAAAGTCCAATATAATTGTGTACATATACAACAGACATGTTCCAACAAAAAAAGGCTCCCAACTTTTCTGCTTTACCTGTAAACTGACAGCAAATTGTGCAAAATATTGCATTGTTTCTTTCGTCATGTTTTACCCAATTAAATCTCTGCTTCCAAGATGTTAAATAATATACATTTATGAAAATATATTTTAGTGACTGAGGGTGTAGCACTGGCGACAATACTTTTTACTGGCCCGAACGTCTCTCACGCTTGCACCGGGCCACCGGGCAGTCCTTTATGTTGAATCCTGTGTAAAAATTAAACACTTTAAGTCCAATTTATAGTCGTGCGCAAGGTCTATGCCGTAGGTTATCCATACCCTCTGCGTAGCCTGAAGTGCACCTCGCAAAAATTATTAACAGCGCGTCAGTTCTACGCGGACCGCACGCGCTGTGATTAGTCCACCAGAACCCCTCCCGTCATGTAAAAAAAACTGCGTCATAGGTTTTTCCGTTTGTGAAGGAGAGAACAAAGACGGACCAAGTTGAGGAGTGATTTAACTCAAACTGCAACATTTGTCGCTGTTTATTTACTTTATCACTGCTGGTTATCTCAAAACATACACAAAAAGTTGCTGTTTCGCCTTCGTTTGTGGGTAAAACTTGCCGTCGTGGCTATAATAAGCCCTTTACTTTAAATATAAGTTGTGACCGTCACCTGATGCTCAAAACTTGTCCTGTTACTCCTGGTAAAATTATGTTGGATTTTAGGAACCTCTCTTGTTAAAGGGGCAATAAGTAGGATCTACCCCCATCTAGTGGTGGAATTGTATTTTGCATTCAAATGAATAGTGCTTTCTAGCTCCTCCCCTTTCCAAATGCGTGTTGCAACTACGGTAGCCGTTATGTAATCAATGATCTCCTTTTCCGTTGCAGCTGGTTCACGTGTTCTGAATGAAAATGCGTTGTGGAAACGCGTTGGTAGTGCTTTTTGTCCCTCTCTGCTTTTATAGTTTATAAATACGGCAGAACGATATGGATGCCTCCTTGGACTTACCCGTTCAATGTAAGTAAAGAGAAGAAATTCTAAGCTAACAAAGAAAAGTCAGATCACTTGCAGAGGTCATTTGACACCAACGAGGACATATTTATGAATAAAGACATTGATTTTGATTAATAAAACATTTAAATTCCTACTTATTGCCCCTTTAATTCATGCCTACAACTTTTTGATAGTTTAGGGTTGGTAGACAGACCCCAGACATTTAAACGCCCAAATGATCAAATGTGTTTAATAAAAGATCAGTCTCACCTTGTCTCCTCAGCTCGTTCTTTACGGCCTCTACACCTCCTTTCTTCTCAATGAAGTCATAGATGACCTTAGACGTCTCTTTGTCTTTGAGTTGTGCCTCTGAGATGCCACACATATCAAACAGGTTCTTCAGTTCGGGGTCCAAGTTATTCAACTGCAACCATACGAATTCAAAGAAACGAGACCTTCTTCATAATCACTAATATTGGACATTAAATTGAAGATATTGATTTATGAAAAAAGTACTGGTGCTTGCAAGGTAGCAAAATATTAAAAAGCATTGTTTGGGTTCAATGTACGATTGTTTTATTTGTCGTTTCTCCACCTTTACAAAATTACATTTTCGTATATAATTATTATAATATTATTCCTCAACAAACTGAGGAATTGCAATGCAATATTCAAATTTTCCCAAAGCTGTTCTCAAACCCTGTGAAATCCTGCCATCTTGTGGCGTAACTGTTAACGGCAAACACACATGGCCTTGATAAAACTATCCATTATGTCATGCGTAACATTTCCAACAGGGTGCATAATGCAACACTTGAAACGCAGAGGGGCTCTTGAGAGCATTTGCATATTTTTTCCATCGCCCCAATGATTGTTTATTGTTCCTGGCACAAAGCAGCTTGTCCGATGCGCAATTTCCAATTTCCGTCATTAAAATTAAAGAGAAAGTTAATAACACAGTCGGAAGGAACGCGTTTATTTGACAAATTTGAAAAATTCCCCTTTTATACGCAAACAAATTCCGTGTAAAAATGCTGAATCTGAATCGTGTGGTGGGCGAGAGTCTGCATAAACACAAGACTAGATCATTTAATCATACCATGTCCAAACAGGTCAGCATTGTTTTCCTATGAGAGATTCTTCAAAATGCATGTCAGTGTTTGTATGAGTCTGTGAGTGTATGTGAGACAGAGCGAGTCATTGTACTCACATCGAAGCCTGTGTTCGGATCCCAGCCTACATGACCGATGTGCCTGTGAAAACACGAGAAAGCTCAGGTCAATACAAAACCACAAGCAATAATAGAAAAGAGTCTACTATTCATTTTTAGAAAATATTACTACTGAAAAATGTTAATAATTAAATAGATCTGCAGCGCCATTCACTTCAATAGTATTATTATGGAAGTCAATGGTGCCCCAGATCTGCTTTGAAACAAACATTCTTTAAAAATATCTTAATTTGTGTTTAGCAGAACAAAGACATTTATACAACTTAAGGGCAAGTAAATAAAAGCCATTTTAGGCAATGTGTCACCAAACAGTTTTTAAGCATTATTGACTTCCATAGCATGCTTCCTACTATGGAAGTCAATGGTGCTCCTGTTTCCTGCTTGATTACAAATATCTTCTTCTGTTAAAAAAAAAAAACAAAATAAATTTTTACAGGTTTGTAACAACTTGAGATTGAGTAAATAATGACAGAATTTGCATTTTCCTTTGATCTATCCCTTTAAGTTGTTCAAAATGATTAATAAAAAATGTTCAAATTATTTTAAAGTGATTCCTCTCACAGAGAATTGTATCTAGCTTATGAATTCTTCCACAGTTTTTCTGAAAAAATAAATAATAATAATAATAATAATAATAATAATAATAATAATTACAGGACAGTTTTTCTGTAAATAAATTTATTTATTTATTATTTATTGTATTATTTATTTTTTCAGAAAAACTGTCCTGTAATCTCTTTCCCAAGACGAATCACTATGTCCTGTATTAGTGCTCCGTTCATCCGAATCCAATTCAGAGCCGTTGTGGTTCTTGTGTAGATTGATCATCATCTTTATCTTCTTTTTTTCTGGATCCATTGCTGCCGTCGTCAAATAATAGTAATAATAATAATAATAGTAATAAATAATAGTTGCAATAAAAATTCCCATCACTTATTTAGACCTTTAGTTTCATAAACATAGCCGCTAAGTTTGTTCTTTCTTTTCTTTTAAACGCCATACCAGCTTCTAAGGCTATATTCATGGGGAGAATGAAGTATAATTAAATAAAGGAAGACTAGAAAAGATGTTTTAAAAAATTTATTTACTCTAAAAATCTTAAAACCATGTTTGGATTCACTTGATTAAAAATCCTTTTCAAAAGTATCACAGAGTAAAAAAGGTTTCTCACAGGTGAAGATGTAATACAGGATATGTTTAATGGGCAATGGATTTAGCTGCCAAGTTAAAGGAATAGTTCACCCAAAATGCAAATTCTGTCATTTATTTACTCAACCTCAAGTTGTTACAAACCTGTATAAATGTTAGTGATGCACCGATGTATCGGCCACCGATATTTATCGGCCGATTATTAATGAATTTGAAACCATCGGCATATCGGCAATAGCACGAGAAAGGCCGATACCGATTGTTTATTAATTAACTGCATAAAGAAATCCATTATATGTAAAAAAATTAGTTAATGTCGTTAATAAAATAAATGCTGAATAGCAAAAACCACCTTTGAAGGTTATCATGCTGTCTTAGCTTAATTTATGCCTCTCTTATTATGTTGGTCAGTTGAATGTTAATTAGATCCAATCCGTGTTCAGGTAAAAATAATTTGATGCAGTAATAAACTAGCTAATAGACCAACTGTATAGTATTGTATACAAGTGTTTAATATCGGTATCGGCATCGGCCAGAAGTTGTCTGTTTAAATCGGTATCGGCCCAAAAAAATCCTATCGGTGCATCCCTAATAAATGTATTTGTTTTGTTGAACGCAGAAGACGATATTTGTAATCAAGCAGGAAACAGGAGCACCATTGACTTCCATAGTAGGAAAAAAATATTTCTGAGCACTCAATGGTGCTCAAAAACGGTCTGGTGACAAACATTTCTCAAAATATCTTACTTTGTGTTCAGCAGAACAAAGACATTAATACAAGTTTGTAACAACTTGAGGGCGAGTAAATGATGACAGAATATTTATGTTTGTCTTAAAACTAGAGTAACCCTAACTAACAACTAGTCAGTCCCTCCAGAAAAACGTGATTATGCGATTCAACGCATAATCAGCCAAAGTGCGCATATTTATGCGGGGGGCCACATTTTTTCAAATACGCCGCACTTTCGCCGCATAAATTGCAGATTTCTGCTCACAAAATATGCGGGGCTTGCATAATCCCTGCATTTTTGTAGCAAAAAGTCACATATATCTTAGCAGAAATTTGAAAAAATTTGTATTTACTTCACAAAGCGCAGCCATGTCCCCTGTTGGCATGGGAACGTTATTAAGTGACGCGATTATGTGACATGAACATCATTGAAAAGCTGTAAAAGCTGCATAAAATTGCATAACTATCCCGCATATTCCATCACATTTTTTAAGAAAACGTGCCGCAAGATCAAGGATTTTTGTCCGCAATACTCACAAAAATACTTTTTCTGGAAGGACTGACTAGTTGGTCAATCAGTCTCTTTTCGATTAAAATGAGACCAATTTACCTTTATATGCAACAGACCTAAAAAAAATTAGGGGTGCACAGATATATCAGCCTATAATCGGTATCGGCAGATAAAAGTTTTTTTTTACCATTATCACACATCAGTCGAATGTTAAAAAAGATGAATTATATTTTATAAAACGGGCAGTTCTGGTTCTTTATTCTGGTTGGTTGAAACGCGTTCTAAGCCGTGATAAAATACACCAGTAACCTCACGGTTCAGACCACTTTACATAAGTATCACTGCGCCACTGTTGCTGCGTACTGATTTATGAAAATAAACATCACAGTCTTTAATCATATTTTTAATTTGTCTACAATTGCACAATTAATGGCGATATCCAGATAAATGTCAATAAATATTGTTGAGTCATCTCGTCGATAAATAGAAAACGTTGTCTGGGGAGTTTATAACTGAAGTTCATACGTCCTCTATTATCCACTGGGTGGCGATCTTACCCAACTTAAACACTGACGCATTCACTCAACACTGAAAACACAGTGTGGAAGTTTTGATGGCTTTGAATCTGATCTCTTACATAAGATCTTCACAAAAATGGAATTATCTCCGCTTTTAGCTACAAATTTGAGAGGTGATAAGAGAACAAATGAAGGTAGGATGAAACGTTTTTTTGTTTGTTTTTGTTTGAAAGCGGATGGTCTGTTCTTTCATTTGATATTTTATGCTTATTTAAAGAAGATAATTTTTCTGCAAGGCATTAAACTAAAATTGGGTGGCAACTTAAAAAAAATAAAACCGCTGACGGGGAAAGAGTTCAGCATGCTTCCAAGCATATTTGATCATCACTTCAACAGTTGCACAATATAAATGTTAATGTATAAATTAGATGAATGGTGATTTATAAAATAAACACCACAGTCTTAAATCATATTTTCATTGTGTCTTTGCTGCATGTGTTGGTTGGGAACTACGCTCTGTTTCAGTCACACTTGATTCTGAGGAACTACTTTGTTTGGCGGAAGAGTAATATTTGTACTAATGTAATTACAACTTATTTGTGTTTTATTTTATAAAATCCCTCTAACGTTATGCATATGAAGTAACCGTTTTATAAACGCAATAAACCCCCTCGAAGCAGTGGGGTTACAGTGCATTTTATAACAGCTAAGGGGGTCGTGCCTACATAACAACACCCCTTAGCTGTTATAAAATGCACTGGTAACCCACTGCTTCTTGGGGTTTATTGCTTTATTATACACGCTGCAATTATATGATTTCGTGACATCTTAATTTGAAACGAGTAAAAGCACAACTCTTGGTATCTTTTGGTATCGGTAGATGTCATTCTAAGTAAGTAAATATCGGTATCGGCACAACCATTTTAGTAGGGATGCACCGATACAAAATGTCTATCACTAGTCTTAAAAGATAAACTTTGAAAGACTGACTTCGAAGACCAGATTTGTCCAACCGGCCACTAGAAATCACAATTGTAAAAGTTCCCTGATACTTTGCTGTATAAATTATATTATACTGCATGGCTATACTTCAAAAAGTATGTAAGATTATGTCAAGATAATAAGTTCAATTCCAAGTGAATGCATAAAATAGATAAATGTAAATGCAACGCAATGCAAGTCACTTTAAATAAAAACATCTGCCAAAAGAATCAAAGTAACATATCGGTACATAATACACACCAGCGTTTAAAGCAAAAAATACATCTAACCGAGTTGACGATTATCAAACACACAAAAAAAATCAGTACTTGCATATGTAATACTGATGTCACTTCCTGTCAACACAGGAAGCCCACCTTCACATTAACTAATATTATTCCTTTTAAATACTCACTGAAAGTTGCTCGGTGTCCCAATGTCAGCCTTTGTCAGTTTCTTCCTCTTCCCTTTGACCTTCTTTTCCTTCTTGTTAAGGCCACTGTGCACCATATTATTCATGTGGGAATTGTTGTGGAAGCGCATGTTGTTTATCTCCGGATTCTTGATGTCCACCGTCGCCATCGGTAAAGCGGGTCCTGTGCACATGACAACAGTTATCAGCTACGGCTTGAAAAACCCAAACCTGTTGTAAACATATCTCTGTGAGAATGACAGGAGTCCATGCTGGCTGAGCTCTGAGAGTTTGTGTTGCAACAACAGCTGATTTTCTCCATACGTAAGAGCTGCGGGGGCAGCGGTCTCGCACAGTTCATCTTTACAATCCACAATGAATGAATCCCACACATATTTTAATGCAATTCCCAATGCAAATGAGGATGGTGTGGTCATAATACACTGAGGTCTGAATGTCTGCTTCAAATGTGCATTTTTTTACTAAAAGTATTGTGCAAAAGTCTAAGGCCACCACCAGCTTTGTTGTTTTAGCAAAGTTTTAAAGTTCAGTTTCAGCAGTAACAACATAAACAAGCAGCTTTCATGGTCAACACATAGCTTCCGGTAAACTTTGCTAAGAATAAATAACAACAAAGTACTTTAAACTTAGTTTACTTATATAACAAGCAAAACAAAACAACACGTAGATTACTTAGGAAACCAAAACATTTGTTATTTTTGACGAGGTATTTGTTCAATTTAGCAACTAGTCAGACCATTAAAAAAACTGAAACCGAAAGTAAAGTTCGGACCAGACGCGTATCGCATCAACGCATGTGTGTCCGATAAAAGAGTCTATAACACACAGTGTTTTTACTTGCGTTAATCTTGAGTACCTAGGGTAGGGGTGTAAATCGGAGCGTTCATTGCGATACGGTACGGTTTCGGTTATTTCTGCCAGCAATGGGCTATTTGCCGTTGCATTAAACGTTTTTTAGATCCAATTACAATTCGATTTAATTATCGATAGTTTAATATTACGTGTCTAGTTAAGCAGTTAATTTGTTAATAGCTCGTTCATTTTATATATTTTGGTTGCATTCATGTTTAATTAAATTAACTTAAAAAGGCACAATCTCTGTTCCAATTTGGACATTTACAACAAGAAACAAAGAAAAAAATACACCTTTTTAAATGAAGAAAAATAAATAATGGGGAAAACATTTCACATTAAATCAAGCTTATGATGGTAATCTGTTTGTGCAATCTGTTTTTTTTTATACAAAATATTTTTAAACCCACGATTTGCGTCCGATAGCAGTCACAACGACTTCTGCATCTTTCTCTGTATTTTCGATGTTGCTGCATTGCATTCACTTGCTGACACAAGCACAATAAAATAAACAAAAATGCGCACTTTGGAAGAAAATGCGTAGATGACGTTACGTCAAGGAATGAGGATGAGGATGCAGAGTGTGTCAAAATAAAGGTATCTATATTGATATTTATGTGTGGCATCGATATATCATATAATCAGACATTTAATCGATGCATCAACCTATATCAATGTATTGTTACACCCCTACTATTGAGTAGCATTAAACCCGACTACCTAAAGGTGTACACAAACAAAACATTATCCCACTATCTCTGGATAACTTACGATTTGCGTCGTTTACATTATATACACTTAACGCATCGATTAGAAACAAAACACAAGACATTTGATGAAGTTTTACTTTCCATATGTGACTCATGACCCAGTTTGGACTGCCCCATTTCAACAAACACACACGCACAACTACACTGCTATATAAACAACAACTGCTTTTTTGACACTTGCCTAGGTTTATTATGAGGAATCCAACTCTTAAACTCTTTTAAGAGTTAATAAGTCAGAATAGTGATGTAGTTTTCTGATATCCGATTTCTGCTTTCTCGGACTTGTTCCTTCAAAGACTCGGTCTTGACTCTGTCTCGGACCACAGTGGGAGGAGAAGGACTCGTAAGTTCAGAACCGAGTCCTCGAGACCAACGCATTTGTTTATGTTCATATAAAAAAACCACACAACACATAAATATAATAATAAAATGCAATGTTGACGGGCATTATTTGAAAATGACATCCCATGGTGCAATGCAAAGATACTGCCATCAGAGCCGTTTATTTATCTCTAGAAAAATAGGCAGAAGATGATGCATGTGGTAGGGATTTTTTTAATGATAGTAAAAGCATATTAAGATGTTAAGACTGCTCCTCTAAACCAGTGGTTCCCAAACTTTTTCAGCGTGCGGCCCCCCTTGTGTACGGTGCATTCCTTCGCGGCCCCCCAAAGAAAATTTGTGACAAAAAACTGCTCAAAAACTCAAAATTTTAATAAAAAACATTAAATTATACAAAAAAGTAGTGCTTTTGGTTAGTGGCCTTATTTTTTTTTTAGGTTTAATTACACAGAATTCATGAAAAATTAATGTATTTCATAAAATGTCATAAAACTGGGGCCCCCTGGCACCATCTCGCAGCCCCCAGTTTGAAAACCACTTCTCTAAACAATTCCCAATCTAGCTTAGTTTGTAGGCCTAACTGTTTATTAACTGGGGTGATATTAAATCATGAATATTAAAACTGACATGTTTATATGGTCTTGGTCTCAACACGATCTAGACTCATAAAAGACTTGGTCTCGACTTTAACTCAACTGTATTTGAAAACCAACGGACTCGGTCTCGACCCTTCAAAGACTCGGTCTTGACTTGGACTTGGCATAGGCGGTCTCGTCCCCATCACTAAGTCAAAATGCATGACATTGGCTTAAAAAAAAAACAAATATATATATATATATACACACACACACACAAGTTGCATTTCATAAAAAGTAGTGATAGACTGATGTATCGGCCGGCCGATATATCGGGCCGATATTTAAGATTTTTATGTGTGTCGGCATCGGCAGATTTTTTTTCCGCCATTATTTACAGAAAGAGTGCTGGAAGCCGCAAGTGATTGCAGGTCGTGTGACTAAAAACAACCACCTTTCAATGACAACATCAAAAGATGGTTCCATAGCACCCTCACCTGTTTTTACTATTTGTTAAATATAGTTTTTTTTAAGTTCTGTACATGTTACTTTTTTAAAATTGATACTTGTAACATTTGGCATCATCATTGTGTCATTTTTGAGTGAGCAAAAGCAGTATCGGTCCAAATTTCGGCTGACTGTATCGGTCATCGGCTAAGGCTGATGAAACAAAAATCGGCATCGGCACCGAAAAATCCCTATCAGTCGATCCCTAATGAAAAGCAATAAATGGGAAATTAATAGTTCATTACAGCAATTTTGGTTGCTAAGAGAGTTTGTCTGTCCGTCCTTACAAATATTTACTGTAAAGCTTGTTTTGAATTTTTTTAAAATTTTTTTAATTAAATTAGAACCAACAATGCATGGTATAAATAAATAATATTTCATATTATTTATTTAAATCCAACAAACACGACCCCTAAAATAGATACAGCAGTTAGCAACACAGACGCAGAGGAAATACTCTTTAAATTATGACGCATACAATGTCATAATGATTCTCATCATAGAAAAACATGGAATATAAAGCCGCTTTCATAGCGGGAATGCTGTAGGAACAACAGGCTTTGTGTCCAAACTTTCCCCAAAACTACGAGCATTAGCAAGTAGTCACTTTCAGATTGTCAGACAGTTTCATTTTGTATATAGAGTATACAAATTTATAAGTAAACAAACACTAGCTTTATTTCTTTTTAACATATCTAATCATAACTTATATCAATTTTTGGACATTAATGACCCAATACCCATGAAAGAACCTCACAAGGCAGAGCTTCACACTATAAACTTTTCCAATGTCAAAATGTTTAAAATTCCCAAGTGAAGCTTCATTTGCATTCAACGTCCCAAGTTTTTGTGGTCTCAACTACAATTGCAAAGCCTCAGAGGTCTCAACTCCTTTTAAAGCTGATCTCCTCATACGCCTACCTTGACTGAAGGCTAAGACCATCATCCGATCTCTACGGACATAACCCAGAGCTTCTTCTGAATGGACGTCCTTTGCAGAGATGGAGGGTCTGTTTTCACGGCATTTCCAAAGTGTATTAACACCAGGTCGATGGAAAGATGCGTTAAGTCCATCTTTCGACAACATCAAGCATCGCAGGGGCACCAGGCTACCATCTGGCTTCGACATAACGTCCTCAGATGGGGCGGAAAGAAAGGTCGTGCAAAACATCATGTTTGCGTTCCGGCATCGAGGCATGAAACTGGAGGCCAGCTAGTTAACTTCTTCAAACAGCGAGTCACGTTACCTCCAACTGGCGAGACGCATCAAGTGCGGTCGCAGTCTCCTGAGGCTTAATATAGGTTTTGATAACCTGGCAGTCTACCAAACCAAACTAATCTAGTCAAACAAATCCCAAAACAAAATTATGAACGGAGAACAGAATATTACGCAAGTCACCGTTAATCCGGTTTAATCTTTGAAATGTGCCGTAAGCATTACAGGTCTATAGCCACCAAAAACACCAGGTTATTTATAACAAGTGCGTGTTTCTCTGTTCTTCAATCAGTTTAATTGATTTTTGTTGATTTCTTCGCATCACTAAACTAAAAAAAAATATTTATATTACACGGCACTGAGCATGCTCAGTTAGACACATCTGCTGCCAGTCAATCTCCTGACGTTACACAATGAGGAAGTGTACAGGTACAAGATGTGCTAGCACAGATAACATGGCTTTATTTCAGGTGGACTACAACACAAAAATACAGGATTTTTACCGGACTCATTACTAGGGCTGGGCAAAAAAATCGATTTTTCGATTAATCGTTTTTTAAAACGTGGTCGATTCAGAATCGATTCTCAAAGAGCAGAATTTTTCGATTTTTTTTCCCATATTTTGTTTTTGCAAACATTGAACGTAAGATTAACGTTAATCAAATTACTAGTCTTCTTCACTAGATTTCACACTCTTTTTTGCGACGTTGATGCTACCTTCACATAAAAAGTAAGAGGTATGGAAGCATTTTAGATTTTGCAAGCAAGACGACAAGGTTAGTGTTGTGGCTTTTAATTTCTTTTTATTAATTACCCACTTGTAAACTTATGTTCACTGTTATTTTTTATTAATATAGTATTTGTATTAAATCTATATTCATTGAGTTGAATCAAGAATCGAGTATAAAAACCAACCCGAGAATCGGAATCGAAAATTTAATCGAGAATCGGAATCGAATCGATTTGATAGCTTGTGAATCGAAATTGAATCGATCTGGAACATCTGAATCGATACCCAGCCCTACTCATTACATAAATCTGCTTTCGTTTTACTTAATGATTCATAGCATTTGTTAGGCAGGGGCACAATATGGTCGTAACAACAGCTATGAATTTGTAATATGAACAGATTGCAAAAAGGAAAAAACAAGAACACGCCTCCAGAGCTGCCATAACAAATGTAGGACAAATATGTTGAGTTATCATCTTCATGTTCAAGTAATGGGCCTGAATATTAAATAACATTTCAGTCTTGAAATAGTATAACGCAGTGCTTCCCAATCCTGGTCCACACAGAAAGTTTTAGACGTCTCTTTACTTAAAACACCTGATTTAACTCATCAGCCTCCTTCCAGAATGGTTAACACGTCTCTCTAACAAGCTGATGAATTAAATCAGGTGTTTAAAATAAGTAGACGCCTAAAACTTTCTGGGAGCGGGTAGTCCCATTTTCTAGTCTATAACGATTTTTATTGTAAAATTGTGATTTCACTGCATGTCGTGTTTGGTTGTGTATGTGACCAATAAACTTGAAACTAATGTGCCTTTAAAGGTAATGTCAAATTAATGATATGAAGAAATACTTCAATATTAAGGGAATAGTTCACCCCAAAATGAAAATTCTATCCTCATTTATTCACCCTTGTTGTTCCAAACCTGTATAAATGTCTTTGTTCTGCTGAACACAAATTAAGATATTTAAAAAAATTTAAACAACAAAACAGATCTGGGGCACCATTCACTTTCATAGTATAATTTTTTCCTACTGTGGAAGTCAATGGTGCCCCAGATCTAATTGGTTAAAAATATTCTGCAAAATATCTTCCTTTGTATTCAGCAAAACAAAGAAATTTATACCGGTTTGGAAATCATTTTAATTTTTCGGTAAACTATCACTTTAAAATGAAGAAATAGCTAAGTGTGAAATTTGTCTTTTTAATGCAATCAAATATATTGTATTTGAGAGCAAAACAAATTACACAGCATTTTTAAAATACAAATATTTTTTCAAGTAATAAGACTCTTAAAGTCTGCTTTTGTTTGCTTGCAAGGTAAGCTCAATTTCTTTAAGGAGTATCAACACCCAAGAATGAAGAAAAACCAATTTCTACAGATCACGGGAGTGACAAAAAGTCTATTAATGCACCCTCCCGAAAATCAGTTTGATAGTATGTGAGAACGACCCGGTTGGTCTACTTTCTCAGTATGCATCAGATTGACCCTTTCAATCACGAGACCACAAGGACAACTGAATTCAACAAGTGAATAAATAAAAGGGTGGTTTCCCAGACAGGGTTTAATTAATCCAGGACTTGGTTATATTAGTTTTTTTACAAACAAACCTTACAACTTTGCCCCTAGAGTTAAACATTAGATTTTTAACCCAAAAATAGTCCCCTTGGTAACTTTCAATAGCACGGGACAATTTTCAGGCACTGCGTAATATCACTACGCCTGCTGCAGCCATGTAACGGCAGCAAAGTCCTTTATTATTACGCCGGAATGAGAGTATAGTTCCTAACCATATCGGCCTAAAAAATTAACATTTAATTTTCAGTCGGTCTTAGTACCCCATCAAAGCTGATGCGCTTCTCCAACAACGTAGACAACAAAATGCCTCTTATATACGACGGCTTTTGCATTGACACTGCAGGTTACACCAGTAACATGCCTGCGGACACTGCCTACTAGCGTTCTGCATTGTGTTATTGGACGCAAAAGCACAAATCACACTTGACATAGGTACCAGGACATGAATTATACGCGGTTAGATTGTACTTGTTTAACAACACTGGAGTAAATATGTTTGCAGTTATTGTTAGTACATCATAGTTCGACAAACACACAAATGGTTGATATAATATGTCCACATACTGTTTAATCGGTCAACAAGCAGTTACTTCAACTAATTCAGTACTTTTAAGATCTATGTTAATAGGAAAAATGACACAGGCAGAAGTGATTATAAGCTCTAAAATTAGCGGCACAACTGCAACGCTACTATTTCAGCATGGTAATAACAACAAACTAAAATAATTTCTTCAAGTGTTGCCGGACCAACACCACATACTCTGATAAACGCCCATGAGAAAATCTTTAAACTAAGAAAAGAAACACGGTCTCTTGTGATTAAATAGGATAGAGATATGACCAAGCAGTCGCATGAAATGACACATGTGGCATACATATGGCCTTATAGTGCACTGATTAACCCCAGGCTTCCTATAAAAGAGCTGAACGCTGCTCTTATGTAGGTCACACACGACTCATATGCGTACATATGCCAACACATTCACGTGCCTTCATGTTTTTGTTTTATCACTCAAATGGGGGGTAAAAATAACACCAAATATAAAACGATTAGCAATGACAACATTAGAAATGTGAATGCAAGTACCAGCACACATACCATTCAGTGGGTCACGCCTTTTCTCTGTAAAAACAAAATTAACATTGTTAAAACGTGGAGGCCAAATTAAACGACTAGCGAGGTCAGTAACAGGGAGGAAAAGAGTCAGCAGGAAGTGAACCGGAGGAGAGGGGAAGCATTTATGATGTTAGTTTTGGAAAGGTTAAGGTAAAAGATGCCAAACAGAGAGGCCCTGAGCTTCTGCACCCTTTAATTAATGACATAAGATCTACAAATTAAATTAAGGGAAAGCCTTTCGCCATTATCCACCCTCGTGTTGTCGAAAATGTGCTACGTTTTCGTCTGTGGCACACAAAAGGTGAAGTAAAAAACGTAAACAATTTTTTTTTTTTAATATAATGAAAGTGGATGGCGAAAAGGGACATAAAATGCAAAAACAGCGGGAGCTTGCAAAAACTGCGGGAGCTTGCAAAAACTGCGGGAGCTTGCAAAAACTGCGGTAGCTTGCGGGAGCTTGCAAAAACTGCGGGAGCTTGCAAAAACTGCGGGAGCTTGCAAAAACTGCGGGAGCTTGCAAAAACTGCGGGAGCTTGCGGGAGCTTGCAAAAACTGCGGGCGCTTGCGGGAGCTTGCAAAAACTGCGGGAGCTTGCAAAAACTGCGGGAGCTTGCGGGAGCTTGCAAAAACTGCGGGAGCTTGCAAAAACTGCGGGAGCTTGCAAAAACTGCGGGAGCTTGCAAAAACTGCGGGAGCTTGCGGGAGCTTGCGGGAGCTTGCAAAAACTGCGGGAGCTTGCGGGAGCTTGCAAAAACTGCGGGAGCTTGCGGGAGCTTGCAAAAACTGCGGGAGCTTGCAAAAAACTGCGGGAGCTTGCAAAAACTGCGGGAGCTTGCGGGAGCTTGCAAAAACTGCGGGAGCTTGCGGGAGCTTGCAAAAACTGCGGGAGCTTGCAAAAACTGCGGGAGCTTGCAAAAACTGCGGGAGCTTGCAAAAACTGCGGGAGCTTGCAAAAACTGCGGGAGCTTGCAAAAACTGCGGGAGCTTGCAAAAACTGCGGGAGCTTGCGGGAACTTGCAAAAACTGCGGGAGCTTGCGGGAACTTGCAAAAACTGCGGGAGCTTGCGGGAACTTGCAAAAACTGGCGGGAGCTTGCGGGAACTTGCAAAAACTGCGGGAGCTTGCGGGAACTTGCAAAAACTGCGGGAGCTTGCGGGAACTTGCAAAAACTGCGGGAGCTTGCGGGAACTTGCAAAAACTGCGGGAGCTTGCGGGAACTTGCAAAAACTGCGGGAGCTTGCGGGAACTTGCAAAAACTGCGGGAGCTTGCGGGAACTTGCAAAAACTGCGGGAGCTTGCGGGAACTTGCAAAAACTGCGGGAGCTTGCGGGAACTTGCAAAAACTGCGGGAGCTTGCGGGAACTTGCAAAAACTGCGGGAGCTTGCGGGAACTTGCAAAAACTGCGGGAGCTTGCGGGAACTTGCAAAAACTGCGGGAGCTTGCGGGAACTTGCAAAAACTGCGGGAGCTTGCGGGAACTTGCAAAAACTGCGGGAGCTTGCGGGAACTTGCAAAAACTGCGGGAGCTTGCAAAAACTGCGGGAGCTTGCGGGAGCTTGCAAAAACTGCGGGAGCTTGCGGGAGCTTGCAAAAACTGCGGGAGCTTGCGGGAGCTTGCAAAAACTGCGGGAGCTTGCGGGAGCTTGCAAAAACTGCGGGAGCTTGCGGGAGCTTGCAAAAACTGCGGGAGCTTGCGGGAGCTTGCAAAAACTGCGGGAGCTTGCGGGAGCTTGCAAAAACTGCGGGAGCATGCGGGAACTTGCAAAAACTGCGGGAGCTTGCGGGAACTTGCAAAAACTGCGGGAGCTTGCGGGAACTTGCAAAAACTGCGGGAGCTTGCGGGAACTTGCAAAAACTGCGGGAGCTTGCGGGAACTTGCAAAAACTGCGGAGCTTGCGGGAACTTGCAAAAACTGCGGGAGCTTGCGGGAACTTGCAAAAACTGCGGGAGCTTGCGGGAACTTGCAAAAACTGCGGGAGCTTGCGGGAACTTGCAAAAACTGCGGGAGCTTTGCGGGAACTTGCAAAAACTGCGGGAGCTTGCGGGAACTTGCAAAAACTGCGGGAGCTTGCGGGAACTTGCAAAAACTGCGGGAGCTTGCGGGAACTTGCAAAAACTGCGGGAGCTTGCGGGAACTTGCAAAAACTGCGGGAGCTTGCAAAAACTGCGGGAGCTTGCAAAAACTGCGGGAGCTTGCAAAAACTGCGGGAGCTTGCAAAAACTGCGGGAGCTTGCAAAAACTGCGGGAGTTTGTGGGAGCTTGCAAAAACTGCGGGAGCTTGCGGGAACTTGCAAAAACTGCGGGAGCTTGCAAAAACTGCGGGAGCTTGCAGGAACTTGCAAAAACTGCGGGAGCTTGCAAAAACTGCGGGAGCTTGTGGGAGCTTGCAAAAACTGCGGGAGCTTGCGGGAACTTGCAAAAACTTGCAAAAACTGCGGGAGCTTGCAAAAACTGCGGGAGCTTGCAGGAACTTGCAAAAACTGCGGGAGCTTGCAGGAACTTGCAAAAACTGCGGGAGCTTGCGGGAACTTGCAAAAACTGCGGGAGCTTGCGGGAACTCCGGGAACTTGCAAAAACTGCGGGAGCTTGTGGGAACTTGCAGGATGATGTTCACGTCACAAACATGCACTTCATAATGTTCCCATGACAACAGGGGACATGGCTGCGCTTGTGTGAAGTAAATGCAACATTTTTCAACTTTCTGCTAAGATATGTGATTTTTGCAACGAAAATGTGGAGATTATGAAATCATGCAAGCCCTGCATATTTTGCACACAGAAATCTTCAATTTATGCTGCGAAAGTGCGGCGTATTCTAAAAAAATGCGAGAGTTTGGCATAAATATGCGGACTTTGGCTGATTATGCGTTAAATCATGCTATCACACAATCGTGTTTTTCTGAAGGGACTGATGCTTTTGAAAAGTAATACCCACACATTTGGCAAAGCACTACAATTTCAAAATCCACTAGCATGTTGCCTTAAACTTTTTCGCCTTAATTTGAATCAGTAGAGCATTGCATTTGCACCCGTAGCTACTGATCAAATACAAACAACGAGGTTTGTTTTAAATAGGCATACATGTAAATATAAATGTAAATGAAGATAAGGTCATAAACAGTTATTCACTAGGAGAACTAGACACAACAAGTGAACCAAAAGCTACTAAACATGTTTGCTTTTCATTATACCAAACGAAACCAGACACAAAGAGAGGGCAGACTAGACATAACCTAGATGTTTAAAGGCCCAGGGCCTCTTTAAAAACCAGTTAGTGCAGACAGAAGTCTAAACTTCAAAGCATGCAAAACAGAACAGGAAGTACTGGATCCCAGCCAGTAAATGAAAAGAGAGAGAGACTGCTGCGTTTGCAAGTGAGGAGCGAGGAGGAAAGGCCTACTATGAAGACTTTACGACACAGCGTACAGACAGAAGATACTTGCACACTTGCTATGACTACACCACTATAACGGATTACGACTGTACACAGAGAGGTACAAGAGGAAAGAGAGATTTGTAAAAGTGAAAATGGCAAGAGGAAACAGATTATCGACAAATCATAAATGAGCTGGTTAATGGAAGATTCAGATATGACAGAAAGAGTCGATTTCTGGGAGGCATAAATGGAAAGCATCCCTTTGATAACTATTAAATGTTAAGCATGTCGAGTGTTAAGGGGGTTGTTCACCTAAAAATGAAAATTTTTTCATGCATATGTCATCCCAAACCTGTTTTTACTTTTCTTCTAGATTTGCATAGTAATACTGTAATAACTGTATTATTACATAATGCTAACATAGGGTTTCTCAAACTGGGGTTTGCAAGGGGTTTGTGGGATGATGAAACACATTTAATAACTTACAATTAAATCATAAGACAAAAATAAATGATTTTGAAATTAAAAATCTAACTAATAAAATATAAGAAGAAGAACACTAAAGAAATGTACCAGATGAAGGTAATAACAGAAATAACTATGTAAAATACTACTGAAAAAAAACTTTAAAATGGATGAAAATTAAGTTAAAATAAATAAAAAATGAAGTGAAATATGCAAATAAATTACTGAAATATTTACTTAAAATTTTAGGGGGTACTTTAGGTAAATATTTAGTTAAAGGGTATTTGCCTGACAAAAAATTGAATGGTTGAATAGTGCAGATTAAGAGGTGTTATTATCCCCTTCTGACATCACAAGGGGAGCCAAATTACAATTACCTATTTTTTCACATGCTTAAGGAGAATGGTTTACCAAAACTAAGTTACTGGGTTGATCTTTTTCACATTTTCTAGGCTGATAGAAGCACTGGGCACCCAATTATAGCACTTAAACATGAAAAAAGTCAGATTTTCATGATATGGCCTTTTAAAACTAATTTTTTATTACATGTCTATTTTAAATAGTTTTTATGGACCCCTAGCTAGATACTATATCATTCTTTCATGTTCCTTAAAAGAAAAAGATTTCATTTTCAGGTGAACAGTCCTTTTAAGAGAAAGATTGGGAATAAAAAACCATTTACCCGTTTTCCTCTGTCGTCTGTTGAGCAGTTCGTTGAGTGCGCTCCGAAATCGCTTGGCTTCCTCTTCACTGGCAAAGTTGAGGCCCATCTGACAAGACTTAAGAAAAACACACCGTATGATCGACAAAGCCAGATCATATTCTCACTAAAACTGACAGCGGGATTACGAAAATAACATCAGTGACAAAATGTAACATGCAACTGATCTCCGGTTTCATGGTCAATAACATGAAATATAAAAATAAAAGGCTTACGTCTCCTGCAAAGGTAATGAAGTATGATCTTGAGTTATTAATCGCAAAGTTATTATAGAGCTCCTGCTCAAACCTTGTCTTCCCATCCTGCAAAAATAAGCGAAAGACGACACTTTAAGAAATTACTTTACAGCATTTTATTGGCACCAAGTATGTGAAATTATGCGAGAAAGACTTATACCGTTATTGACAACCGACCATGTGGGAGCTCACCTTGATATCAAATACACGGATAAAATAAGACCTCTGTGGGTTATCTTTCACCAAACACGCCACGCCGCAGCACCTCTTCACCCAAGATGAACTTCTGTCTGCTCCGTACACCTGGACCACTGCTGAGCACATTGTCTGTAAAGATAAACAAATCACAACTTCACTATAGGATGGGTACAGATGGCTTCATAAGTGTGCAAAACCAGATATTTATATAATGTGGTCAGATTTGAAAAGTCAAGTATACTAATCCAGCTGTAAACTGCAAGTAAAACCGATGTCATGTTAAATATACAGTTGACCTATCAAAGCACCCTGCCTGTGAAAACCTAGCTGAAGTCATTTTTTGTGATTTACTGTTGTCTACATAAAATCATATAAACCTTCACATAATGTAAAGTACATTTTGAGAAAATAAACTTGGACATTCCACTTTTTTTGAAAATTGCTCATTTTCCAGCTCCCCTTGAGTTAAACATTTGATTTTTACCGTTTGGGATCCATTCAACTGATCTCTGGGTCTGGCGGTACCACTTTTAGCATAGCTTAGCACAATCCATTGAATCTGATTAGACCAGTAGCATTGCGCTAAAAAATAACTAAAGAGTTTTAATATTTTGCTATGATATTACGGGGCAGCCGAAAATAGTCCCCTTATTAGCTTTCAATGGCATGGGACTATTTTCGGGCAGTGCGTAATATCATTGTGCCTCCTGCAGTCATTTTACGGCAGCAAAGTCCTTGATTATTACGCCAGAATGAGAGTATAGTTCCTAGCCATATCCGCCTAGGAAATCACGAATTTAAATTTTCTGTCGGTCCTAGTACACAATGTCACTACAGAAGAGTCAAGTTTTAAATAGGAAAAATATTGAAATTCTTTGGTTATTTTTTTAGCGTGATGCTAATGGTCTAATCAGATTCAATGGATTTTGCTAAGCTATGCTAAAAGTGGTAACGCCAGACCCAAAGATCGGCTGAATAGATTCCAAAACGGTAAAAATCAAATGTTTAACTCTAGGGGAGCTGGAAAATGAGCATTTTTTTTTTTTTAAAGTGGAGTGTCCCTCTAATATTGACAGAATGATCAAACTTTGATGCTGCTAATCTCATAATTAGATTATGAGACTTTAACCTGGATTTCCCAAACAGGGTCACATCTAGTGTGAAAAACCTTAAAAGACTTCAGATAGCACTGGCTTTTGAAGGCTGCTATTTTCTGAAATAAGTGATGGAAAAACAGAAAAAATGTGGCCCTGAAAATTCCATCCCACGTTATTCAATCCTAAAATTTTCCTGACAAAAATGGGTAAAACAGACACACTTAGGACCAAGTTAAACATATTTTAAGCCTCAAACATTAGCATATGCATGCATTCTTCTCATAATCTGCAGGGTGAATTTCGGCCTAACTGCAAATTCAGACCATGCACAAACTTTACAAATAAAAAAATCTGTGAATGAATACAGTAGGATTGCCTAAGGTATACAGTGCCCGCTGCATTGCATATAAAACACTGCTGTAATTTTAACTATAGACACAACTGAGAAACACACACACACACATACACACAAGTATGGGGCATTTTATTTCCTATCTACAGGGACTCATTCAGCTAGTGTGTCTGCGTTCCATGCACATGAGCAAATGAAACACTGCAAACACCATTTTTCAGGACGTGGGTTACCAAAGGGAAAAATAGGCCAGCGTCTTGGCAATACTGTCACACCCAGGACAGCCAAGAGTTCAGAAGATGAAATATTTTCCATGAAGAAGCATCACAGACACTTACGCCGAGCAATTATACGAAAACGAGAAACACAATTGTTGTTTTCTTGTCCTCGAAGACAGCTTTAAGTTGTTGCAAAACAGCATTTCTGGTTCATGCCACCACCATCTCAAATTATTCAACAAAAAATGCTAAAATGTTTGAATATAGTTCAAAGTATCTGATCAAACCCGCTCTACTGAGCTTTAAGATTTTTGTTTAATAGAGCTCAAACAAAAGATACAACACAAGTTATCGTCTCCAAAGTAAATCTCTTTTCTTGGACGACAACAAACACACGGATTGTAGGCAACAGTTTACTTTCTGGCCTTGTTGATGTAGACAAAACCGGCATTATCATTATTCCTCCCGCTTTGGACTCACAGGCTGTTAAGTTAACTCATGTTAGCATAGGATGGTGAGTGAATCTTTCAAACATGGTAAGGAGCGTCACATTTCCTGCTGACGTCAGTATTCAGGCCAATCACAATGTACAGATTAGCTGGCCAATCAGGGACACAGAGCTTTCAAATCAGTGCGTTTCAGGAAGAGAGTGAAATCTGGAGCTAAAAAAAGGTACGGTATGTGGAAAATAAACCACGCAAAAACATTGTATACTACCAAATACACAAAATAACATTGCTTTTAAGGAATGAAATAGGTGCACTTGAATGAAATAGTTTACAGAATAATTGATTATTAAAAATCATAGATTACTTGATAATCTGACATTTATAATTGACATACTAACACATATATTATGTCAACATTAAAAATAGAGATATTTATATGTTAATAAATGCAAGTAACATAACTATCAGATAGGGGGCTTTATTACTTGATAAAGTTGGTTATGAAATCTATTCAATCCAATTCTGACACATTGGTAAATCCAGCATCAATAAATCAAGATGAATTTAATTTCTTGTAATGTTAAACTAATTCCTCGTGCTCAGAAATGCATCTTTATTACCAAATGTACAATCCAAATATTTAAGACACCTGCACCCTTAAAATTCAAAAAAACAAGCCGAGTTTCCATCTCAGACACACATCTATGCCTTTTTCACATCCATTTATATTTCCCGAGACACTGAAACTGATACGTAAACCTATGTTTTGATCGATCAACCTGAATTCATTACACTAAATCGCAGAGAAATCCAAGGGTGAGAAAACTGGACATTTGCCAGGCTTTGCAGCGTTAACCGCATCCACATAGCATTCCCATCTACAAGCGTCTGCCAAGAACACATATATATGCATGTAAGACATGTTTCCCTACATTCATAAAGATCAGTACATTTATGTCAGCTTGCTTGGAAACCCGATCCCGGATCAGTACTGGCTCAGCAGTCCTATTCATTAAAGCTCAAATCTCCATGGAAAGGAGGCAGATTGGTTCACTTCCTGTCCTCAAAGACTGCTGATCACGCACCCCCCAATGTCTCTCTTTTTTCAATCTTTTTCCTACTCTCTCTCTCGCTCTCTCTGTGTTATGTGAACTGGACTCCATCCACCCCAGCCCTCAGTTTTCGGTGCTGGTTCGTGACACAGTGATGAATGAACCCATGACTGCTGGATCTTGGCCCCAAAACAACGTGCCTCATATTTAGTCATTCCCTGTGAAAGCCCACTTTATGGCCCGGTCTCTTGGCTGCGCTGCTTGCGTACGGACAATCTTCTCTTCAACCTAGTCATGGACAGGAAACTTAAGTAGGTCCGATAGGAAACAAAGCCATTTTTGTGAATTGAACACAGATAGCAGCATTAGCTACACAAATAAGCAAAATTTGAGCCATTTTAAGGTTAGCAACACAACGGTTGTCGGTTTGAATCGTAGGAAATGCACATATTGCTGAAAAATATACAACCTTAAGTCTCTTTGCAAACAGCATTTTACGAGAACATATAGGTCACACATGCAACGTGTCACCTGCCTGTGCTGCATTAGCAATTTCGGAAAAATAAGGAAGCACTTCCATTAAATGCTTCCTTGTTAGTGGTTTCCTGCCCCAAGCCCTACAAAAACAACAGGGTGAGATTGTCTCACTATGAACATTTCTACAGTTTACCTAGTGTGAAAGACAGCTGTATAAAAAATGATAAACGTTTGGATAAAACACTAATTGAATAAAAATCCGACCACATAAATTCACATGTTGTGATGCATCTGTGCAGTAAGTATACAGTTGCATATCTAACCTAGTGAGCTGCATATTCGGGCCTCAGAATCACGTGCCCCGTTTAGCTGACTAAAGTGCTGTTTAGTAAGGGCGCTCGTAAGAATTTAAAACGCAGCCTATGTATTACCTTACTCGAACAGACGGCCTTACTGAAGCTTGTACTCAGAAATTACAAGCTACGTATAACTACCAACTCACAAACGCAAAAACAACCCAAACAGCAGCCAAATTTTGTAACATCATCACCCATCTCACCAAGACACCTTGCTGATAATGCGCATCATACCCTTGACATTCCCATTGAGACATTTCAGACGTGATAAAACAACGTGCATGCTAGAAGTGATATCTTTGGTTTCCATTTGAACTTGTGTTTAAAGGAGTACAGATCGTATGCATAAGTAAACACAACT
Organism: Misgurnus mizolepis; assembly: GCA_025389145.1. Classification (NCBI taxonomy): domain Eukaryota; kingdom Metazoa; phylum Chordata; class Actinopteri; order Cypriniformes; family Cobitidae; genus Misgurnus; species Misgurnus mizolepis. Next base: position 13,166,508 of record JAIFKI010000012.1, on the reverse strand, counting down.
TACGATGCATTTCCTGCCCAGGTAGTTGAAGAGACATTCGTTCTCCTGCGGGGTCAAAAGCAGGGAGCCGACATTTGCCACCCTCCTCTGGGGCGGGTGGCCGCTCATGTTGACGGTGCAGGATGCGGATTAAATCAAGCGTTTATCTCGTGTCAGATAATTTTATGTGAAATGTGTGCAGCCACAGATCAACATGGCCTGCGCTTCGTGCATCCCGTTAGGAATTCCGCATACAAGTAGTTCCGACGTAGCGTATTTCTCACAGCGGCGCAGACGCGAATCGTCCAATCCCGTGAATTATTTATTCTTTAACGCGTCCACTTTTAACACACGGCATATTATAAACTTTCATCCCGAACTCCAAAAGCAATAACGATCCTTCAATCCAACATGGCAGCAGGACGGTAGAGTTTATGGAACAGTTCGGGAGGGGAATGATGAGTTTTGGTCGATTTTATGACCAGGTATGTTGCGACCAATAAACAATTTTGCTAAATATTGTTTGGTAATATACTAAAGATAATTTAGAATTAAAATAACTCATTATACTTTAAAATTACGTGATTAACTTAAAAAAATTGTCAGGAATGAAACAACCCACCCCCATCATTTCCCAGAGTGGTCTATCCCTGTTTTCTTCTGTGCCTCCTGCAGAATGCGGACGGGATGCGCACGGGATGGGCGGAGCCTCTGGAAGAGAGGGCGGAGCACAGCGGCGTCATTAGAAGAGAATTACAAAATTGAGCTTTTTTTAAGAAATGGGATAGTTAATGCTGATATAAATAAACATTTAAACTACAATTTATAATGCTAGGAAGCGTGTTTTCTTAGATTAAAGGCAAAAGTACACACAGTGGTTGCACGCCGATTTGGGCAGACTGCATAATAGCGTAAATGTTTACAAGAAGTTCTCTCATTAAAGAAATGCGGAGGAGCACAGTTTTAAAACGCCTTACTTAAAATAGACATTTTATAAAAAGCAAACGGGCCTCACCTACAATGAGACAAAAAGTATTTTGGACACATGAAGAACAACATAAGTAGCAATTAATATAAAAATAGCATTTCAAATATTTTACAACACAGTTGCTTACACAATATATATACAGCGGAAATGAAAAAAAAAAAAAAAAAAAACCGTTTCAGGGCATTTTCTGGTTATTAAATTGGTAAAACATCCAGGGTCACAGTAATGAGCTGATAAAGCCCTCTATATTGAGCTTTGTCAAACCAGCATGATCTACACACTATTATTATAGAGGAAAAACTGACTTGCCAGTCGTTTCTGTATAATTACCAAAAAGTGAGATTTAAATCATTGTAATTTAGAAACTTTTGAAGCCAAGGAAGTGACATCCACCCTTAACTGCTATACAAGTAGGGCATCAGATAACTGAGAATAATACACACAATTCGCAATAAATAGTTAGTGGTTAATAGTTGTACACAGGCAGCAGGGACAGAGTTTACCTGATAGGAAAGAAAAAGAGAAAATAGCTAACTTCAGTATGACATATACCATATACTGTGGCTTGTTTTTGTACTTTTCCCCACATACTTTTGGTTGCCATATATGTATTATTCGATTTGATTCTACAATTAAGTTTTATCACAGTGCTTTCATATGTGATAATTTTTTTGCAGGAGAGACAGCAGGAACACAGTTTCTGTGTCCTTATTTGTGTACTACCATTCTAAATTGTATTCGAATTAGTATCTCACAAATTTATTGTGTTACAATGAGTATTCTATTCTATTCGATGTGCAGATTCATGTACACTTTGAAGAGACACTGAATTAATAAATCAAATATGTAATACTTCACTAAAATAAGTATACATTGTGTAGAAAATGTTTCATTAGAAATAATAAATTAAGAAAAGCTTGCAAGGATTTGATGGATTTTGAAGTGTGTGATTGTTATCATAATTTTAGTCTAGGCCACAGTGGTCACATTTGTTACACATTAGTAGGCCTATATGTCTCAGTATTTGCATACTCTTTTGTTACTTACTCAAATGTATACTTTACATAACATAAACAGTACTTTTAGGGCATAGTATCCAATAAGCAGGCAAATTTGGCTGTTGAAACTTTAGTAGCTCAACACTGCTGTTCTAAATGTTGTGTAATTATGTGAGGACATCACGAGCAATTTCAAATTAATGTAAAAACAATTCATTTCAAAGCATAAACAAATAATGAAAATCAGAAATATTAAGAATTTCATGTTCCTTTACTTCTTGTTTGTATTTATTTACTTAAAAGACAACAATAGCATTTATTTTTTCATACTGTCGAGGTTTATTTAAAAAACAAATTTGGCTAATTGTACATTATCCACACAAATTCCTTGGAAACACATGCAACCAGTTTGTGCGGACCGATCGCTGTTTGACATCGGAGTATCGCGAGAGAACTTTCAACGGCACTTTGATGTCATAATTGGCCAGTCTGCCAGCGCTGCATGTATTTACGTCATACACGTTTTACTTCCGCCATGCAGACACGCCCCCAACTCATAACTTAAGGCGTTAAAAAATAATTAACGACGGCGTTTTGAACAGCATATTTAGAATGCGTGCTTTATATTTAAATACACACGCGCAGTGTAGTCAGTTAAAATGTTAGTCTCAGAAAAAGTGAAGAAGTTTGAAAAGAATAAGAGATTATTTGGCAACCTCAGCCGTCATCTCGTCAGCTGACCAGCGCGTAGGCAGCAGGCACTGGCAGCGCCAGCAAAGGCATAAGCAACAACGCATTTAGATCTGATGTATAATTTTTAATAAGCAAATATGAGCTCCGTACAGTCTTACAAACGCTTCAGTGATGAGCAGTACAAAAACTGGTTAAAAACCACAGAGAGTCTTTCAATACTGAGGACTCATATGCGGGACTTCATTGAACAGGAAACCGAAACTTATCACAGCTCTCTGCGAAATATACAGGCTCTCAAAGGATTGACCTGTGACAAAAAGTGCACTTTTAAGAAGAATAAGAATAAACAGGTAAAACATTTATAATAGTATATATACACGGTATCTAAATAATTATTTATTCTGAGTTATACTGTACATAGATAGTGTACAGTTGTTAACCACGCCCCCTTGTATTGTTTTGGGTTAATTTTTCAGACCAAACGCATGAAGATTGTACAATTTTATACGAAATCACTTACAAATCAGAAACAAACATAAATAGTTAATCATTAAGCATGTAACAACTTTGACAAGCAGTGTGCATTAGAAAATCTTACTGCATTCTGGGATACTATAAAGTACAAAGAAGGACAATGCAGAGGTGCAGAAAGGTCTTGTCTGGTGCATCTCAACCTTTTTGACTTCAAGCCCTTCAACACTCAATTTCTACACAACAAAATATTCTAGAGCTTTCCATAAATAGAAAGATGTGTATATTCATTACAAAAATATTCAATTTCATTTTCAATACAAATGTATTTCTATAGTGGCTTTACAATTTTGCATTGTAGCAAAGCAGCTTTACAGTCAATACAGAGTACCAAAGGCAAATATACAATCTACAGACCTCCCTTGGAAATCTATTTAGGCCCCTTGCTTGAGAAACAATGATCTATAGATGTTTTTATCTGTACCATTTTATTAAAATGTGGCTTGCTGCTACCCATAGGTACCTCTGTGCCCTTTGTGTAATAATTGGAAGAAGGAGATTCACAACAATCATGCTAAAAATGCTAATATATACTGGGAAAACTGCCAACCACCTCTATGGCCTACAAATAAATGGGAAGCTGCTAAAGTAAGTTACTGTAATTACTACTGCATTATTACATTGTTTGGGAACCTGATCACCATAAATTAACTATATTAACGCATATTCTTTCATTACAGGCATATATGCCACGTGGGCATGATAAGCATGGTACATTTGAAGAGTTTGATGTTGCTGCTATTTTGAACTTAATGCGTTCCTGCAAACACTTCAGTGGCATCCCAGATTCTTGTCTGCAAGGTGTAAGTGTTGCGAAATGCACCTTTCCTTTGTTTTTTCTTCAACATGCTCAATATGCTTTCCCTTACTTTAGGTACTAAAGGTACGTAACAGCGCAATGCACTCACCTGACTTCAAAATGAGCAGTGCAGACATGGAAAAAAATCTTGTCAAGGTCCTGGAGATGGCCAGGAAGCTTGAAGCAAGATTCCCAGAACTGAAGAACTTGGAGAAAGACTTGGAGAAAGATATAAAACAGGTGGATGGGCTATGTTCAGACTTTGCTTGAAATGAAATACTAGCTTACTATTCTTCAAACGAAAAACATTAGACATTAGTGCATGATAAACATTTTAAATAGTACAGTATACTACATGACAGCTGCTACACCAGCTTAGTTCATATCATCAAAATAAAAATGGGTATTTTTATTTTATTTTAAACAATATTCTGTTGTCTACTGTACATTATAACAAATGTAGTGGGGCAAAGTATACAGAAAGCAATGTATACATATCCATTGTATTATACGGCATACTATACTGCAGTAAACACATATGTTTTTTCACTGTTTCAAACATAGATATAGTGTTTAGGATAATATTGATGTTTTATTACATTTTTAAAAAAAGTCTTTCAATCTCCTCTACAGTTCAACAACATTCTGGACAAGAATTTCAGTCAGGACTCGCAGTGTGAGGTCGATGGCAAACAAGACGACATTGAGAACCTGAAAGAGATCCAGAAAGTTCTGGACCGGGAGCAACAAGCCATGAAGGAAAAGTTGGAAGGGTTTCTCTCGCACTTCGAGGGGAACAATGAAGAAAGTGTCAAAGAACAATCACAGGATTTTCTGGACTTTCTGGACCAAAACAAAGATCTTCTGGAGAATTTGGCCCCACAGGTCAACAAACTTAAAGAGATGCAAGAGAAAGTTGATCAACATGAGCATCAGCTCACCGACCTGAACGACAGAGTGGACTATCTGGAGCAGGTGACAACTGGTGGGTAAGAGGTGGACAATAACAATGTGGTCTTCGGTGAGAGAAAGTGAAAAAAAATACAAATGTGTACAAGATTATTAAGAAGTTGACCTAAGTATAAGAATTCTTATAATACAGTATAAATGTAAGTAAAGTGTACATTTAATTTAATACTGTTCTTACATTTTGAATTCTATATTGTGTCTCATGTCTAACCATTCCCATCTACAGATCCCGTCTTACCTGGCAAACCCCTCAGATTCAAGAATCATCTTAATGAATTTTGCCAAAAAAAAAATTGGCCAAACCCAAAGTTTACAGAAGAGCGAAAAGCAGATGGTAACAAATCTTTCATCAATCCACTTAAGGTCAAATGCTAGAAAGATAGATAGATATATAGATATATAGATAGATAGATAGATAGATAGATACACTCACCGGCCACTTTATTAGGTACTAGGGCTGGGTATCGATTCAGATTTTCCAGATCGATTCAATTTCAGTTCACAAGCTGTCAAATTGATTCGATTTCGATTCTCGATTCAATTTTCGATTCTGGTTCTCGGGGCAGTTTTTATACTCGATTCTCGATTCAACTCAATAAATATAGATTAAATACAAATACTATACTAATAAAAAGAACAGTGAATAGCAGGTTCCAAGTTGGTAATTAATTATTAAAATCGATGAAGCACCTGAAACCGCCATTTTAAGCACTGAATTAATAAATGACAGGCTTGCATCTCGCTCCTTGGTAACCTCGCGCAAAGCAAAAAATAGGGTGACATCTAGTGAAGAAGACTAGTAATTCGATTAACGTTAATCTTTCGTTCAATGTTTGCAGAAATAAATATGAAAGAAAAAAAATCGATTCTGCTCTTTGAGAATCGATTCTGAATCGACCACATTAAAAAAAACCCGATTAATCGAAAAATCGTTTTTTTTGCCCAGCCCTATTACAGTAGGTACACCTTACTAGTACCGGGTTGGACCCCCTTTTGTCTTCAGAACTGCCTTAATACTTCATGGCATTGATTCAACAAGGTACTGGAAACATTCCTCGGATATTTTGGTCCATATTGACATGATAACATCACGCAGTTGCTGCAGATTTGTTGGCTGCACATCCAGGGCACGAAGCTCCCATTCCACCACATCCCAAAAATGCTCCATTGGGTTGAGATCTGGTGACTCTGGAGGCCATTTGAGTACAGTGAACTCATTGTCATGTTCAAGGACCAGTCTGAGATGATTTGCACTTTATGACATGGCGTGTTATCCTCCTGGAAGTATCCATCAGAGGATGGGTACACTGTGGTCATAAAAGGATGAACATGGTCAGAAACAATACACAATGCTCAATTGGTACTAATGGGCCCAAAGTGTGCCAAAAAATATCCCCCACACCATTACACCACCACCACCATCCTGAACCGTTGATATAAGGCAGGATGGATCCATGCTTCCATGTTGTTGACGCCAAATTCTGACTCTACCATCTGAATGTCGCAGCAGAAATCAAGACTCATCAGACCAGGCAACGTTTTTCCAACTTCTACTGTCCAATTTTGGTGAGCCTGTGCGAATTGTAGCCTCAGTTTCCTGTTCTTAGCTGTCAGGAGTGGGACCCGGTGTGGTCTTCTGCTGCTGTAGCCCATCCGCCTCAAGGTTCGGCGTGTTGTGTGTTCAGAGATGCTCTTCTATATATCTCGGTTGTAACGAGTGGTTATTTGAGTTACTGTTGCCTTTCTATCAGCTAAAACCAGTCTGGCCATTCTCCTCTGACCTCTGGCATCAACAAGGCATTTGACCCAACAGAACTGCCGCTCACTGGATATTTTCTCTTTTTCTGACCATACTCTGTAAACCCTACAGATGGTTGTGCGTGAAAATCCCAGTAGATCAGCAGTTTCTGAAATACTCAGACCAGCCCATTTGGCACCAACAACCATGCCATGTTCAAAATCACTTAAAACACCTTTCTTCCCCATTCTGACGCTCGGTTTGAACTTCAGCAGATCGTCTTGGCCATGTCTACATGCCTAAATGCATTGAGTTGCTGCCATGTTAGAAATTTGCATTAAAGAGTAACTAGACCCTAAACCAACTTTTTTTAGTTAATGACCTGTAAGAATGATGCTTTATAAGTGCTGTTCATTGATTTTAGTAACTTTTTTGACATTTAGATATAAAGTGTTTCAATACTGCAATATATGGTGTAAAAACGTCTGAGTGCTGCCCTCTTCAGGTTGAACGGTGGCTATTGCAGTTGAATTTTCCTATTGGATGTTGGGTCCAAGAAATGACTCGTGACGTAAGCAGTTTCAAGCTCACCACGCCCTTGTTACGATCTCACCACACACTAAGTTCGTCCCCTCTATCTCTGTTGGGATCTGCCCACTTTTCTTGCATTTTTCAAATATTGCCAGTGGGTGGAGTCAGGCTCTGACCAGGGGTTTAGTTACTCTTTAATGCGCAGTTGGACAGGTGTACCTAATAAAGTGGCCGGTGAGTGTAGATACTGTAGATAGATACATGAGATATATAGATACACGAGATAGATAGATAGATAGATAGATAGATAGATAGATAGATAGATAGATAGATAGGTAGATAATTTAGATAAATAGATAAATTACAGCGGGGAAAATAAGTATTAGACACATCAGCATTTTTATCAATTTGACTCATTTCACTTTATTTATTATGATTCAACTTGTGTACTTAAATGTTCTGATTTCTTTGTATGAATTCAATATTTGGCTTGATGGCTACATCTGGTGGAAATTTTGTGTCAATAGCCCACTTAGAAATCCCCTTACTGATAAAAATGCTGATGTGTCAAATACTTATTTTCCCTGCTTTAGATAGATTGATAGATAGATAGATGTAGATAGATAGATACTGTAGATAGATAAATGGGATGGATGGATGGATAGATTTTGCATACAAATATCTTTAAGACAGGAACTACTTCCTTTTCTCTGTGTAGGTTATAAGGGTATTGTGGAAGTGAATGGAAAAACATTTAAGGGGAAAACGGTGTGTAACAGCATAAAGACTGCCCATCAGGATGTAGCGCACATTGCTCTTGAATACCTGGAGTCAGAGGTTGAAACTACAGAACCACAAACAGCATTAACATCGACTGAGATCTCCAGTTCATCACGTAATAAAACTCAATGATATACAGTAAACAGTAAAGCACAGTGCTGAACCAAAATTAAATTAGGATATCTTGTACTAACCTTTGACATTTCAGGGACCCACTTTGGTAAAGTGACTGTAGTTCTCGATCAAGAATTTACATCTGGTGGATGCTTTTTAAAAGAGGAGGAAGCTGTTGAATCAGCTTATGAGGATTTATGGAAACAGTTGCAAGGTGTTATGGGTCCAGTGAAAGGTAATTTTTTCAGAATTTATTGATATTATGTAAATCTACATTTTGCCATCATTGTCATTTTATATAAAATTATTCTATTGAGGTTTGTATGGTTTTAAAATGTTTTTCAGAATTAACCTTTGTTTCCCACAACAGAACAGACATACAAGTTGGCAATCCTGGATTATTTCAACAAACTTGATTTCCCAATACCAACCGTACAATTTACTCAGAATGATGACAACACAACCATCTGTAAACTCAGACTGAGCGGCTCTTTTACTTTTCATGACACAGGTAACTTTAAGCTTGTATTCATTAATTAACCTATTTATTTTAGGTTCCCAAAAGGCCTTTTATTTTGTCTTTATTTCAATCGTAGTTGGCTCCAGCAAGAAGAAACAGGCAGAGCAACAAGCAGCTGAAGTTGCTGTGAAACATCTGTCAAAGATCCTTAACTGTGGTCCAATATCAGACACTGAGAAAAACTTCAAAGGTCTCCTAAAGGAGCGTCTAGAAAACCTGCGTCTTAAAGCTGCTGAGTATGACACCGAAGAAGGTCCAAGTGGAACCAGACCAGAACCTTCAAGCCGTAAGTTTGTTTCTGAAGTAAAATTATTTCTGTTCAGATTCTTGCAGCTATGACATGTGCTCATTATAAAAGCTTATTCATTCATTTGTACGGCATTATTTCTATAGTATGTGCATCAATGAAACGTCCTTCAGACCTGGAGTCGGAAAGCATCTCTACAGCATCTCCGCTGCCATCATGTCCGAGTCATGAGTCAGTCAGTGGTCCTGTTCCTGTATCACTGGATCCTCAAGAATCATGTTCTTCATCTTCACAGAGAAAAAAGGCCAAGATTGATACTTCAGGTAACATATCAGTACTGATTAATGGTGCATAGTCCTGTGATGAGATGAAAATATGAAATTAAATTTTTGTTTTTCAGCGCTCACCTTCTTTGGTAAAGTGACTGTTTTCCTTGAACGAGAAATTGTATCGTATGGAGGATGTTCAGAAAAGGAAGCAAGTGAATCAGCTTATAAAGTTTTATGGCAACAGTTATGCATTAATGCTTCAATTGAAGGTAAAGTAAAATAGTTAGGTTCACTTTTAAAGATTTCATAGAAATGCCAGTAGTTTTGACTTTAATTTTCACTAAACGTGTTAGCTTTTTACATAATCTTTCAATGTAAGTAATATATAAATAACAATATTTGTGCAAATCAAATACAATGTTTCGATAACACGTTACAATAACGTTGTAATTGTTAACATTAGTGAATGCATTAGTTAACATGAACTAACAAACTTCTATTTATCATTTTAATTAATGCCAATACAATTCATGTTTACAAATACAACTGTATTGTAAAGTGTTACCGTTGTTTTTATATAATTTCCACCAGATGTAGCTATCAAGCCAAATATTGAATTCATACAAATGATTTGAACATTTAAGTATACAAGTTGAGTCATAATAAATAAAGTGAAATGACACAGGGTATAAGTATTCAACACACTTTATTTAATACTTTGTAAAAAAAAGCCTTTGTTGGTGATTACAGCTTCTAGACACCAATTCAATATTTGGCTTGATGGCTACATCTGGTGGAAATTTTGTGTCAATAGCCCACTTAGAAATCCCTTTACTGATAAAAATGCTGATCTGTCAAATACTTATTTTCCCGCTGTATAAACAACTTTTTTGAACAGTAGAACCTTGTTTTTATGTCCTCATTGAAACAGGTAAGACATACAAGTCCACAATCCTAGATTATTTCAAAGAAAATGATTTCCAGATGCCAGCAGAAGAGTTTAATCAAAATGATGACAACACAACCATCTGTAAACTCCGACTCACTGGCCCTTTTACCTTTTATGACAGGGGTAACTTTGAATTTGTATTCATTAATTAAAAAAATCACATATATTTCGTTCACGAAAAGCATTTATTTACGTGCTTTTCTTATGTATTTTCTGTCTTCATTGTTTCAATCGTAGTTGGCTCCAGCAAGAAGAAACAGGCAGAGCAACAGGCAGCTAAAGTTGCTGTGAACCATCTGTCAAAGATCCTCAACTGTGATCAAATACCAGACACTGAGAACTTCAAAGGTCTCCTAAAGGAGCGTCTAGAAAACCTGCGTCTCAAAGCTGCTGAGTATGACACTGAAGAAGGTCCAAGTGGAACCAGACCAGAACCTTCAAACCGTAAGTTTGTTTCTGAAGTTTAATTAATTCTGTCAAAGTAATATCAAGGTAATAACATTTGAGATTGCCATCTAAATGTCATTATTTGTGCAGCATCTATCATTCAGGCAACAGTAAAACAGCCTTCAAACCAGGAGGAGTCGCAAAGCATCTCTACAGCATCTCAGCTGCCATCATGTCAGAGTCATGAGTCAGTCAGTGGTCCTGTTCCTGTATCACTGGTTCCTCAAGATTTAAGTTCTCCAGCTTCACAGAGGAAAAAGGCCAGGATTGATACTTCAGGTAATGAATTTTTTTTTGCTATTGCATAAATCAAAATCTAACATAAATAAAATAAAAAAGCATTCCTTTTAGAGTTATACAACACAGTAATTTTCATTTTATAAAACGGTTATTTCTGGTCCTTGATTCTGATTTTATTCACATCTATGAACACTGGATCCAATCATTCTGTGTAATACAGCACCATTAGCAATGTTAACAGATGTGAAACACGTCTGAAAAAGCTCTAAATATCTTATACATAGTCTTTCATGTGCACCCCTGTACCTGTGCTTCATGTATTTTGCAGAAATTGATGCGCTGCTTACTGTATGGAATCTGAAAGCGCCACATGTGAAGGTTGAGAACATCCAATATGATGAAAATTTCAAATGCACCATGGAAATCAACTTGGAAAATTTTACTTTCACAAACAAAATAGGCTACGACTCTAAGAAGGAAGCCATTCGAAAAACGTACCAGTTATTCGGCTGTGCAATGGGAATTTTTGAACCTGGCACTGCAGGTAACTTGTTGTGTACAGTATCTATAACCATTTTTATCTATATTAAATGAATGCTTTTTTACTAAACGCATCATTATTTTTGTATATCTCTACTTTAAGATGAAAAGACAGCCAGTGCTCAGGTGAAGCAGCACTTCTCTCAGAAATCTCTTCCTCTTCCCCAGGAAGATTTTGAAGGTTCTTCAAAACCATTCTGTTGCTCAATAAAGAACATAAGTTACAAGGTTGTCTATGAAGAACAAGGTTAGTAGTTTACAAATGATGACAGAATACTTAAATAAAATATTTGGAGATGCCAACAACGCAGCGCTGGTTTCAATTTTATGGCGTCATGATGCATAATCTACTTATTTTATTATGGATCAGAGATCACAGCCGACCAGTTGAAAACCACATTTCGCCTGCATGTCAATGTGTGCTAACAAATGGTCTTTTTTAGGATCTTCAGAGAGCGAAGCCAAGTTACACGCTCTCCAGAAAGCCCTCAGTTCACTTTCACCTCTATTTGATTATCCTTCACTAACCGGAGCTAATAGTCTTGAAGATGTGGAGAATCAACTGGGCTGCATGCTGAAAGGGGCAGGTCAGAAAGATCCAGTGATCTCGCTGCACGGGCCGCTGGTGAAGACCTCAATCCAGCTGTGTTTTACTGAACATACAGTCAAGTGTACATGCAAAAACAGCAAAAAAGCCGCTCGTAATCATCTCAGTTTACGTATACTGAGCCTGCTGGGAGAGAAGACAGGTCAGAGCAATGGACTACCAGCATTATCCTAAATCCTAGATCAAATCTGACTCATTTAGAAAATCTGATCAAAGGATCTTGATTTATAACTTAAAGGAGCAGTATGCAGGTTTGACTGTACAAAATAAAAAAAAAATACTTTAATATATTTGTAGATCTTTAGGAAACAAGTTCACGTATCTGTTTTTCTAGAAAACAGTGCTATAGCCAAATGCGCGCTCCCGTGTCGGAATGCTTGTTTTTGTTGTGGTCTGTGTGATACAGCCCACTGCCAATTCACCCAATAGTGTATTTTGACAGCTTGGTTGCCAGTTATTACCATCACTTAAATGAGACCACAATGGCCCATTAATGCGACCTCTGGAGGATGCAACCTCCGAAATGACCTGCAGATTGATACAAATCCATGAGCTGGTTTGTAATTTGCAAACGACACATAAAAATGAGCAAAATCCGGAAATCCGCAGAAGTTCAGATTTTTCAACTAGCATGTTTCTCGCGGGAACGCTCAATTCGCGCGTACCGCCTCTACAATTTGTTTATCACATTAACCACATATGGCGACTGCAGGCTCTGCCTACTTTTGGCTTCAAAAACACTCAGAACCCTATGAGTGATGTCAGGAACACTACATCCATTTTTTACAGTCTATGCTGGCGACCCATGTGAGTGTTAAGTCTAATGGTGCGTTCTCACCAGATGCGGAAGAGGCGGCAAGCACGAGTGATTTACATGTTAAGTTAATGCAAAGACGCGAATAGGCATCCTGCGGTGCGGTAAGCGCGAATGGCGAATTGAGTTGAAAAATCTAAACTTTTGCGGATTTTCGTCCCGCGTTAACCAATCAGGAGCTTTCTCTAAGCAGTGACTTAATTACAAGAAGCGAGCGGAGGCAGAAAGACAAAACAACAATGGAGGACAATCATTATCACTACACGGGACATCTTCGTACTTTTACAGGAGTACTTCGTACTTTGTGTGGAAAAGTGAGGAAATCGAACAATCTGGTAAATTTACTCAATTTGAGCTCACATGATGCGAATTTCCGCATGAATGTCTCAAATGACTAGAATTTCATGTGCAAATGAAGCGAGTAAACTCAAAATGTTCAAGTGTCCAACTACGGAGGATGGTGCAGGAAAAAATGTCTCCAATATTTTGGTTTAGACTGCAGAACCAAGTTCAACCTCTAGATGTCAATAATACATACTGCTCCTTTGAAAAAGAGGAGTAACAGTGTTGTAATCCATTTGAATCCCATTTTAGGGTAAAATACTCTATTAAAGGTGAGGTAAGATAAAAAATACCCATTTTAATCATATTCATCTGGAATGAATATGGGAGGATGAAAAAGTGTTTAAAATCTAAATCATCAGTTTCTTTGGCACAATATCTTTACTAACATTTTAAGTGGAACCAAACATTTATGGTATGATTCACATATATCATTAAAACACCTGACCTGTCATTTTGTATCTTTAGATTCAGGGAGTACATCTGTGAGAAACTGTTTAGATGATTGGTTTAAACAGAAGAATCTACCACAGCCTGCGTTTGAGGACACAGAAGAAGCCCTCGGAGCGAAAGCTACTTTCTCTGTTCAGTTCACTTGCTGTAATCCAGGTGACATACATCCTTACAAATACTCTTATCATGTACCATATCACATTCATTATCCTTACAGTGCTACAGTAGTAAACTACATTTTAGTTTTGAAAATATCTGTATGTAATAATATGAAATAATATGGTTTTATTTTCAGCTTGGGAAGACAACTGGGACACGGCAAAGAAGAAGCTGGTTGAAGAACTCAAGCAGAGATTTCAATTTCTAAACGACTAAAGCACTGAAAATCAACGTATTTCAAGAGACACAAATGTCTTGTATGTCTTACTGTACTAGTGGTGGGATTGCAATTACTGTATATGTTTTAAAGCGGTGGGATTTTTTTAATTTTAAATTATGGTAAAAGTTTACAATAAGGTTAAAGTCATTCATTAGGAACAGACTGGTTGCTGAGCTTTAGCAACTGTGTCAACTAGCCCTATTCCCCTCGATGGATGAAATTTTAAAGAAACTCAACTGTACATTTCTAAAATGTACGCAAAAGGTATTTATCCATTCCAGTGTCATCAACAGCACTATAATGCATCATATACTGGTGCTGAAAATTTGTAATACTAAAATGCAGCAGTTGCACTGATCTAATTTTAGACAAGAGTGTTTAGGTAGAAATTGTGCAATGTGTATTTGATGAGTAATGAAGCATATAATGCATTTTGCTTTTTAAATATTCATGTAAATTCTGAAATATGAACTTTGATCTCCGTTGCTCATTAACTGTATGTTGTAATCATGGACTGTGCAATTTTGTTTGTGTTTACTAAATATATAAAAGTACTATTAAATAAAAGTGATTTATATATTGCAGCAACAGCATTATTGTTTTTTTCTACTGAATTGAACTGTACACACAAATACAAACATAAATCAATTAAACGTGAAAGTGATGTAATGGCCAATGTATGGTATCCCACCCATACTTGGAATGTGAACTCTGTGTTTAACCCATTCCACTGACTAGTAAACACACACCTTGCACCTCGGTTGTTACCTCTCTTTTTTGGAAGGTCGCTCTGTCAGCGACCTTCAGGTTACAAGCCTGACTTTAGCCAATAAGCATTTCCATTTCATGCATGCTAGCGTGCATCTATTCGGTTTACATTAACACTTTGAACATATATACATATATATATATATAAGCAGACAATAATTTTTTCTACCTCTTAGGTCGTGCATAATCTACTTATGTTTATGCTTTGTTCTGTAAAAAAAATATTTTACACTGCAAAAAATGACTTTCTTATGTATTTTGTCTTGTTTTCAGTAGAAATATCTAACCATTTTTAAATCAAGATGCATCTTCTTGATGAGCAAAATTAGCTAAGAAAATAAGTTTAGTTTTTAGACAAAAAAAAAAACACAATTTAAGTGAATTTGTGCCTAAAACAAGCAAAAAAAAATCTGCCAATGGGGTGAGAAAATCTTATTTCAAGATTTTTTTTCTTACCCCATTGGCAGATATTTTTGCTTGTTTTAAACACAAATTCACTTAAATTGTATACTTTTTTATTTAAGAACTAGACTTATTTTCTTATGTCATTTTGCTCATCAATAAAAAGTATCTTCATTTTAGAATTTTAGATATTTCTACTGAAAACAAAAATGATTTTTAAGAAAAAATATTCTTAGTGTTTTTTGTCTTGTTTTCAGTAAAAATATCTAAAAATTCTTAAATTAAGATGCTTTTGTTTGATAAGCAAAATGACCCAAGAAAATAAGTCTAGTTTTTAGACCAAAATATCAAATTTAAGTGATTTTGTGCATAAAACAAGCAAAAAAATCTGACAATGGGGTAAGCAAAAAAAAATGTGAACATTTTTCTTAAACACTAAATTCCAGAAAGAATCAAGAAAAATTTGCTTGCCGCATTGGAAGATTTTTTTGCTTGCTTTATGCACAAAATCACTTAAATTTGATATTTTTGGTCTAAAAAGTATATACTTATTTTCTTGGGTCCTTTTGCTTATCAAACAAAAGCACCTTAATTTAAGAATTTTTAGATATTTTTACTGAAAACAAGACAAAAATACTAAGAATATCATTTTTTTGCAGTCTATATATTTTACATATGTCAAATCCAGGCTAAAGTCTAGATACATCCAATGATGAGATTAAGAACATCAAAGTTTGATTTCACATTGATTTCAATCTTTGACATGACCTTACTCAGCCAATATTGAAGACATAAAGATTATATTTTAGTCAGTAAATTACTTCAAATTGACTTTTTTCAAAGCTGGGTTTTCACAGAAAGTTACTGTAGCCGTTTCCCAATGTCAAGGAAGGATCCTCGGAAGCTAGAATTTCGAGGATGCTACGTCATCGACGTCCGTCGAAGGACTGTTCCAATGTCGAGGATCCTCGAAATTTCAGCCAAGGACTGAGTCCTTCGTTCGACAAATATCCCATATACAGGAAAGGATGCAAATTTGTATCCTTCGCGCTCTTCACGCGCTGAAATCACCCACAATCCTCTGCGCGCAGCACCGAAAGCACACCTTTCAATCACGTAATGACGTAATGACGTGCACTTGCTAGCCTGTTCCATTTAACGTGTTCTCCGAATGCTTAAAAGGAGCCTCGCCTCGCCTCTGAAGGAAGTGACTTGTAAGGACTAGTCCTGCCAAGGAAGTATCCTTGACATTGAGAAACGGCTTGTATAGTGAAGTGCTATTTCATAAACTGACCACTAGGTGGTAATGCAGCGCTATAATACATCTCTGGATGTTTTTTGTTAATGATGGTAAGTGTTGGAATATATATCAAATTTGTTTTTTTCAGGCTTTCTGCTCTTTGGGTCAGGATGTTCTTTCTAAATGTTCTCTACAGCTCGACCTCAACTGCAAACACATTTAGGAGAAACTTTAAATTAGCAACTTTCAGTCACACATCACAGGATGTCTCCTCACATACTTCCAGTGAAATTCAATTAGATTTTACAAGTACACAATCTTCTATTCATTGTGTGCATGATTAATTTGGCACAGAAATGATGCTATTTCACTTATTCTGCATGCATTTATTATTTTCTCATGCACCATGAGTTAGGGTGTCTTTGCTTAACAAATGCTAACGTGTTTTTACAGATAAAACAAAACATGAATGCTAAATGGCAGCCAACACCTGTTTTGAGCAGAACACTGGTTTAGTTTTACTGACATTTGTGACCCTGCTTGTACCAACGACCCAGCAAAAGTGATATACTGTTTTCTCAATAAAATCATCCTATATAATGTAAAGAACATTAAGTGAAAATATAACTTTGATAGCTTTAATATTGACAGAGTAAGGTCATGTCAAAGACCGGATTTCACAGACAAACTCACATATTTGTGTAAACATTTGTAAACATTCTTCGTTTCCGTTTAATTTTACATTCATGAAAGGGAAAAACACTAATCTTTCGGCTCAAAGCCTTTCTCAGTGTGCAGTATATTTGTAGAAAATGTAAACTTAATCTACTGACATATGCATAGGATCAGTATATAAAATGCTAGCTTTGTGTCACATAATTCGGTATTATTGTTTTTGGCTAAACTTTCTCTTTATATCACCCGTTCATATCAGGTAAGGGACTAAAGTTCATTTTCTCTGATCTGCATGTTAGACACAAGCCTGAAAATCTCACGGTCCTACTGTTATATTTGATTTTCATTTTCAGTACAGAAACATTGCACATACTGTACACATTAACATGCAACAAAACCACAGTCCTTGATCCGTCTATGGAACCACATTGTGTTGAAATGTGCAATTTTCATGTTTTGCAAACAGAGGAAGGGAAACTTCCTCTGGTCTCCAAATTCCCTGCCCTGTGTGGCTAACAAAATCAGATAAAAATTGACAGGAATGCAGCATTAGGCTTTCTCCAATGGCTCGCAGTCCTGTCATAACACGTTTGTTCAAAGACAAAGTACCTTGTATCGTATTTTAAAGGAACTGTAAATCTTCAGGAATGTCTTAATGATAGATGCATGTGCGAAAACATCACATTTACAAGAAAAAACTGGCAGGTGATTCTGAGATACTGGTTCCCACCCTGTCATGTAGTCTAAATATTTGTGTCTGAAAAGTCTAACATCCATCAAAACCGACTGTTTTAAAGGATTAAAAATGATATTGCATTACTTTAAAAAAAGAGGTTCATGTTTTTACAGCTGTTAAAATACAAGAAAGACTATAAAGTGTATCTCGTAGTGCTGTGATAAGCATGCACACACTCATTTCAAAGGTTAGGCTATATATAATTAATAGGGACATTTTACAAGACTTTTTTTAAAAATGTCAAATCTTTTGTGTTCCCAGAGTACATATGTGCAGTTCAAGCTCAAAATACCATATAGATCATTTATAATAACATGTTAAAATTGCCACTTTGTAGGTGTGAGCAAAAATGTGCCGTTTTTGGGTTTGTCCTAAATGCAAATGAGCTGATCTGTGCACTAAATGGCAATGCCGTGGTTGCATAGGGCAGATTAAGGGTCGGTATTATCCCCTTCTGACATCACAAGAGGAGCCAAATCTCAATGACATAAATTTTGACATGCTAGCAGAGAATGGTTTACCAAAACTAAGTTACTGGGTTGATTTTTTTTACATTTTCTAGGTTGATAGAAGCACTGGGGACCCAATTATAGCACTTAAACATGAAAAAAAATCAGATTTTCATGATATATTTCCTTATGCTGCGTTTACACTATCTGCGTTTGAGGGCGTCAAAATCGCGTCTACCGCGCCTTGTTTGTCGCTTGAACAGTTTAAATGCATTTGCGCATCTAGAGCGAAGTAGATGCATGGAAAAAGCTATAGCATTTATGTGCATCAGAGGTGAAATCCGCGTCTTGTGGGAGGGGCAAGTGCTATGCGGTTGTCTGTTTGCAAGATGACTGATGTTGATTGTGCATTATTGAGAGAGTTACCGGTTTTTATTTGGTCACCTTACTATAGGGGGAAAATAGTTTTAAAAACGGCGGGAATGCCGCGGGTCGACTTACGCCATGTGACTCAAAAGTGAAATGTATATTTACATCTCACCAGGTTGCCCAATGTCCTCACTGACACTCTTCCAAGAGAGGTCCTTATTATTCCTGTCTCCTCTATAGAAATAAGAACTTGTGTCGTATAACTCCAGGTGACAATATGAAGCGTTCATTCATGTTCATAACCTGATTGGTTAACGCGGCACTAAAATTCGCCAAAGTACAAAATTTTCAATTCGGGCGTCAGCCGCAAATTCGCGTCAAACGCAAAATGCACAAAAACCACCATTCACGCGTACCGTGCCAGACGCTCAATTCGCGTGAACTAGGCGCGCGAATGAGGCGGAATCGCGTCTGCCGCGCTAAACGCCTCATTTGCACTGCGAGACCTCCAGACGCGCGTCTTCACATTGACTTAACATTGAAATCACTTGCGCTTGACACCTCAACCATGGCTGGTGTAAACGCAGCATAAAAGAGCTTCCCGCCTTCAATTTAAAAGAACCAATCAGCAATCAATAAAGACTGACAATTCTCTGGAGGTGGGATTCAATGACTTTCAGTGAATTTAAACTATTTATTTTTATTATTAAGTATATGAACCCATGTATTGCAAACACAATACTCAACCAATTGAGCTACACGGTAGCTCGCTTCAACTTGAGGCCTTGCACAAAACTCGCATTGTTAACCTGAATGCAACAAAAGCAAAAGAATGTCATTGTAACCGAGCCAAAAATGACTCCGGACATGAATGTAATCCTGTATCCACACACAACACTTTGGCACGTTATCATCTCTAATTGCTATTGATTTCATTTTGAGGCTTGGTGAGGAGGAGCCGATATAATTAACAAAGTATCCACAGAACACAGAATGTATCAAAACCTGATAAACTGTGATATACATCCCAGCAAACCACCTCGATTGGATATTCAGTACAATATAAAAATAATCCCACTGGATGTGATTGAATGCCGAGAAATCCCAGGCTGGAAAAGGTGAGTGCAGAGTGTTTATCGTATAAAGAGTAGCATTTATCTTTATCAGGTCATGAATGAAGTCCTGACAGCTTTTAAAGGTCATGGTTTTGTAAAAATGTATAAACTATAATGTTTAAGGTTAAATTCCAGGAACTTGGCTTTAGTGTTTGTTTTCATGGAACTTTCACTGGACCCGAAACTACTGACCGCTATGCCAGTGGCTTTACGTCAACTGAAGATCTACCAACTAATATTGGCGCAAAATAAAAAAAATTAAACACGTTTTCAGTCAACTCAGCATTGCTGTAAAGCTCCTGTGGTTGCATAAGATATTACCTGGCATAGGTTAATGAAATAACTTTTTTGATGTGGACTTAAGACAACTATAACTGTTAAATGTAAGCTGACATAACATAACATGGCAGGGTAAAGGATTGCTGATGAGCTTCCTGGTGGCAAAGCATGTGCGTAGATCAAGTCCCTTTTCATTAGGATTAAAGAAAAACAGGTTCACCATGGCATGCCTTCAATAGCTGCGTACCTCACCAACCTCAGTTTCACATTTATTTATTGTGAGGGGAATCTGTATTTTCCACTGTAGCTTAAATTATAATATATTAAATATATGAGTTGTTTGAATATGAGTTTGAATAGCTTACATTGCATTTGATTGAAAACATGCATGCAGTTCCTCATGAATTTTATGAGTGTCCACTGAAAGTGTTCACAGTGCCAATTTTTAACTCATATTTGGCACTTTATTCAGTGTTCACCCCACGAGTCTTTTCCATAAGGTACATTTCCACATGTTAACCTCAGCAGCCAAAGGACCTACATTTTATGGCCCTTGTTAAAGCATATACGTCTGGTTTCCCGGACAGGGATTAGTTTAAGCCAGGACTACACTGCAAAAAATGATTCAAGAAAAAAAATTAATAGTATTTTTGTCTTGTTTTCAGTAAAAATATCAAAAAATTCTTAAATTAAGATGCTTTTTCTTGATGAGCAAAACGACCCAAGAAAATAGGTCTAGTTTTTAGACCAAAAAACTATCGTGTGCTTACGTGAAACTATCGCGTGCGCACGTGAAACTAACGCATTAAGTTTCGCGTGCTCACGCAAAACTAAACTTAAAAAAAATCTGCACATGAAGGTTTCGCATGTGCACATGAAAGTTTCACGTGAGCATATGAAACTAAACTTTAGATTTTTTTAACTCCAATGTCACCTTATTGATGCTTTCACACCGCCACCGGTGAGAGCCTCAATAAAAGCTCTGACTGCCCTGCCAACTATGCTTAAGTGGACGCTCTGACGCTCAAATGCATTCTCTGAACTCCCCTCAAGTGGAGGTTTCCGCCTTCCGATTGGTTGCTGCCAAACATTTCTGCCTTCCGTTTGGTTGCCGCCGAACCGCGTCATAGCTCATTACCATTAAAGGAATAGTCTACTCATTTTCAATATTAAAATATGTTATAACCTTAACTAAGAAGAGTTGATACATCCCTCTATCATCTTAGTGCGTGCACGCAAGCGCTGTCGCCTGAAAAATCCGCTCCCCTTCTCCCTCTCATAATGGGAGAGGGAGAGTGTTACTGCGCCGAGTCGAAGTACTCCCAAAAGTGCTGTTCCGCCATACAATATAGTTCCTCTTTTAAATCCGATTAGAAAAGCGCTATGTTTTATTTTGTACCACCAAACTTGCTCGTATAACTACTCGTCTTAAATAGGAAAAACGTTGATGTGTTTGGTCACTTCTAACTTTATCTCTGAGTGGTACCATTGAATGAATGGGGCTAAGCTAAATGCTATCGAAGTGTCGCAGCGCGCCCCAGCGCTTACGTGCACGCACTAAGATGATAGAGGTATGTATAAACTCTTCTTAGTTAAGGTAATAACATATTTTAATATTGAAAATGAGTAGACTATTCCTTTAAGTTGAACTGATTTCAACTCTTCTTAATGCTCATGCTGTACATGACGCCGCCGCGTCACTGCTCGCTGGAGTTCGCAGCTGGCTTTCATTGAAAATAAATGACTTCCGGCCACTTTGAGGCTCTCGTCGGTGGCGGTGTGAAAGCACAGTAAGGGGCTCAGTAATTTTGTGCATAAAACAAGCAAAAAAATCTGTCAATGGGGTAAGCACATTTTTCCTGTATTTAGTGTTTAAGAAAATTTTTCAAGATTTTTTTGCTTACCGCATTGGCAGATTTTTTTTTTGCTTGTTTTATGCACAAAATCAATTAAATTTGATATTTTTGATCTATAAACTAGACTTTTTACTTGAGTCGTTTTGCTCATCAAGAAAAAGCATCTTAATTTAAGAATTTTTAGATATTTTTACTGAAAACAAGACAAAAATAAAAAAATTTGCAGTGTAGTTTAATTATGGAATATTACTACTGTAGTTTTAACAAAAATGTCTTACAAAAAAAATTTTTTGTGTACATTTTGATGCAAAACAAAGGGCACTGATGTATTTTAAGATATGTCAGTGCAAGTTGTTTTCAGTTAGGACAGCTCTTACATTTATTTTAATCTAGTCTAATCTCTATTCTGAAAACCGCCCCATAGGGTTCCACATTCCTAATTTACATTCTAATCCCGATGAAAACCACGTAAGGTCCAAAGTCCGAAACCATATGCAAATTATATTCACAGATTTAACATGAAATGCTTTTACAATGAACATCTGCTGTAGGCCACAGGGACATGATGGAATCGTCTGGAGAGGAATTTCACTGTCGAATTGCATGCAAAAGTTCTTGTTTAGAGTAACATCAGGGTTTGTTAATGTCAAAAAAATTAGGTCACTAACTTTACAAGAATATTGTTCTTCAAGAGAGTACTTGAAGGTTTAGTGGGGCATGGGGCTTACATTTATTTCTGCCGTGTCGTAAATTTTTCAAACAGAAAATGCAAGTTAGAGAGAACATGCATTATACATATGCAGCATTTCTGATGGGACATGACCCTTACATTTATTTCAGTTGCACACATATGGTTACAATATGAAGTAAATATTCTGGGTTTATTGCGGAAGATGTGTTGGAGTCACTATATTATAATATTGAATATAGCTGTAGCAACTTTTTCAAGGGAATTAGCCATGGGATTGCGTTGCACATATACATACATAAACTATGAAGTACAATGAATTTACTGTGAGATCCAAAAAGTATCAACCAACTAACAACTAGAAAAAAGCATAAAATTTTGCATTTTTAATACACACTCAGAAAAAAGGTACAAGAAGGTACAAAAGTTGTCACACAGGCGGTACTTTTTCAAAAAGTACACTTTTGTACCTAAAAGGTGCATATTGGTACCTAAAAGATACATATCTGTACCAAAATGCTACATATTAGTGACTTTTTTACCTTTTTTTAAGAGTGTATAATGCAAAATGTTACCCAATGCAAAAATTAGCATACATTTCACAATTTCTTAGTTTTACTCTCTATTATTTAAATAAAAAGTAGAAAACAACTTTCTGGTGGTCTCAGGCTTTAAACCACACTGTATTTGACTTTCACAATACAAGCCAAAAAGCATACTGTAAAGTTCATGATGGACACCTTCTCAGTCAGTCATCTGGATTAAATTAGTTAATTTAAATATAAAAAAGTGAAGGGGGAATGACTCGACTCTCATGTCTCTTCAGCATGTCTCTGTCTTTATGTCTCAGACGTGTGTTTTGGGGGGTCTTTTTTGTGGTTGGGCACTGTGGATGGTTGTGGTTTATGAAAAGACTTGGCGACTTCACTACGCTGTTGCTTTTGGAAATAACTGGGAGTTTCGGTGCCAACGAACTGAAGGAGGAAATGCAGATTTTCCAGATCTGCCTTAAACGACACAATCCATTATTTTATTCAACAGACCCTCACAAATTTGTGAAAAATTATCCATTAAAAATGCATTAAAGTCTCCTCAGACTTCAATTTGATATTCCTTTTGAAAGAGGGAGAACATTTTACATTTTAAAAGACAGACCTGTCTTAATTTTTTCATTTCGTTTAGTAAAACATGTAAGAGAATTCGTTAAAAAATAAATAGGCCGATTTCATTTACAAGACCCCTCGGAGGGCATAAGATCTCACTCAAAACCCATAAAGAGGAATTTCACAGAGATTAGCAAGGAATTTTAATATAACACACATGTCATTTTCAAGTTGGGAGGAAAAACAGATAAAAAATATAAATGAGAAAACTCCCATATATTCGATTTGTCAAAACATTGCTATCAAAACTAAAATATTTAAGGGTAGCCTTTAAATCTGTCATTATGTGATTGAATAAAACTTTTAGTATGCACACTGTCGTAGTACCCAGACAACTTTTTAGTTCGCATTATTGAAACATGCAGCTTGTTAATGCATATATTTAATATAATATTATGTTCCGGTAATGATAATTTTTGATAATGATAATCTAAAAAAATTTAAATAATTCTATAAGAGATATTTTTTAAATCCTCTTAAAATAATGGTTATGTAAGTTCAGACCTTAATCTTATATGTGCAAAAAATAGGCTTCAAGGGCTTTTTAAAAAAACCTGATGCTGCCTCTGAAAAACAAGCTGAAGTCTACATAAAATCATCCTATATAATGTAAAGAACATTGCGTGAAAAAATAACCTTGATATCATTACTATGGATGGAGTACAGTCATAGATCACATGATCACAGTCTGAAATCAATGAGTGAAAGCAAACTTCGATTCTCCAAATCTATAAATTATAAGACTTTATCCTGGGTTTCACAGATAGGTTCACATATTATTAATATCCACAAATCAAAAAGGAGCTAAGAAAATCAATTGATTAAATAAAGACACAAATCATTACACGTTTAAAATATTTCCATGATAAGCAGACAACAGTGTGTCCTATTTGCATGAATTACTTTAATGACTATAAATGAGAGGACAGTATAATTGGGTGAAGGACAGAGGATCATTGTGCTGAGGAATCTGGAGTGCCGCGGCTCACAATCCCTGGCTCTTTCAACAACATCTGTTATTATACTTGCCAAATGACCCTCGAAATGTAATTCTGTTTTTAAAAGAGATGTAATTTTTCATTTTTTTTCTCTCTTAGTTGTTTTTCAGGTTTTTATATGCTGGCTGATTGATCCATGAAGGCACTCAGGCTATGGCACGGATTGGCTTTCTAGCACTGGCAGTGTACGGATTGGTGGTTGCCCGGGGCGACCAGTTAAAACAGGCCCGCACACCTTTGTTGCCCCATCGGCCGTTTGTGGTCATGTGGAACGCGCCTACCGAATCCTGCCGTCTACGATTCAAGGTCAAACATGTGTCAATAATCTAGAAATCGTTAGTCCAAACACTGGAATGTTGGAAATGATATTGTGTCTTTTTCCTTGCCAGGTGGATTTGGACCTTAGTGTCTTCGACATAGTTGCTAACCACAACGAAACCCTGAGTGGTCCCAACGTGACTATCTTTTACCATAGTCACCTTGGTTATTACCCCTACTACACTGGCTCTGGATTTCCCATCAACGGTGGCCTTCCTCAGAACCAAAGCTTGAGCAAACATCTCAGCAAAGCTCGAGCAGACATTGACAAGCTCATACCATTCAAGGACTTTCACGGGTTGGGCGTCATCGACTGGGAAAACTGGCGTCCGCAGTGGGTGCGTAACTGGGGCTCGAAAGACATCTACCGGAACAAGTCCAAAGAGCTTATGCGAAAATTGCATCCGGGTTGGCCACAAAGCAAAGTGGAGAACGAAGCCAAGGAGGCGTTTGAGAGATCTGGACTGGCGTTCATGAACTCAACGCTCCAATTGGCTGAAAGTCGGCGTCCACACGGTCTTTGGGGTTTCTACCTATTTCCGGATTGTTATAATTACGGTTACAAGCAGCATCCGTCGCGTTACAGTGGAGAATGTCCTAATGTCGAGCATGTACGTAATGACCACCTGATGTGGCTGTGGAAGGAGAGCACAGCTCTCTACCCTTCCATCTATCTTGACTATGAGCTCAAGTCTTCACCCAACACGGTCAAATATGTGCACTATCGTGTCAAGGAGGCCATGCGGATTGCCTCGATCGCCCGGAATGATTATACATTGCCAGTTTTTGTCTACTCGAGGCCTTTTTATGCCTATACATTTGATGTACTGTCAGAGGTGAGCATCTTGGTAGTGCATTGATTTAGCACTGCACTAGCTAGTAGTTGTTGTTGTAGTAGAAGTCGCTTGGATATAAATGTTTGCCAAATGCAAGTACATAAATTAATAGTTGCACTACTTGCTTAGTGTACTTCCACATTACTAAAAACACAATTTCAAGACTAAAATTGCTAAAATAAAGGCCTCTGCAGGAAACTGTCAAACACATATTGTTTAACTCACCTGTCAAATACTTGAATGACAGACCTGGCCCATTAGCCACCCTCTTCTTGGGCATTGTAAATGCCAGAGATACGCTTTAAACACTCAGCTGTCACCTAATTATGAGTGGAATGCTTTAAATCAAACTTTGCAGTAGGTCTTAAGTCCTGCCTTCAGTTTGATGGGACCACCCGCCTTTGAGATACATCAATAATGTACATATAACTAGATCGGGTTACAGCTAAACGCTTCCATATGTTTATTGTGATGGTACAGGCTCAATGTCTAAGTTTAAAAGAGCTCTACAGTATTGTTGTGTTTATGTAGCTCAACTGGTATAGCATTGTGTATTGCCATGGGTTCGATCCCAGGGAATGCACATACTGATAAAATGTATGAACTTGGATAAAAGCGTGTGGCACATGCATATATGCATAAAATCTTAAATTTGAACCAACAGAGCCTGCCAAATGATACAATGGTGGATATAGCTACATGCGAATGTAAGAAAGCTTTCACTTCAAATTAATTTCTAAAGAGCTTTAAATTGTTGCAAACCTACAGTTTTACTGTAATTCATACAGTATTAGTACAAGCAGTATAGACATAAAAACGTATAAAATATATAGAATACAAAATAGAGATCAGTGGGGGTGTCACGATTCTCCAAATCTTCGATTCGATTACATTTTCAATTCCAAGGTCATGATTAGATTCTCGATTATTCCTTTTTTTAAAAGAACAGGTTGCTCTGCCATTTTTAGACTAGACTTTTTTGAAATATAATATCTGACGTTGAACCCGGAGATGCCCTGCCATGTTAGTCATGCTGCCAGTGGAAAAATATGGTACACGCACATACCTGATAAAACGAAACTTCCTGTCAGATGAACATCTGTCACCTTTAAATGCGTTTTTATTACTGTAATACAAGATTGTGAGACTATTCAACAATAAGTCATGTTTAAATGCTGTTTTCATAACTCTTAAGCGACTGAAATAAGTTGTTGTGAAACCTTGATTGAGTTCAGCTGAAGGCGGGTGGCGCGTGCTGTTTTTTGTTTCCCATGTAAAGAGCAGCTTGCATGGTGTCTCCTGCATCTGCCATGCTATCTTTTAACTGACTGTAGCTAGCAAAATTAGAGGAGGTTGACTCGCAGCACTCAGTACGTGTGTTTTTTTCTGCTTGGCAAGCCGACGGACGTGACATGGGGGCGTGACGGGATCGACGGTTCCATTTTTTTATTTGAATTTCGAGGTTGTGACTTAATTTCGATCGATTTAAAATCAAAATCGGGACACCTTTATTAATATCATTATCTCATTTCCGTCGAAAATGAGATAATGATATCAATCGAATGCTTGACATGTATTATACGTTCATGAAATACTTCAAATCTGCTTAATCCTGACCTCAGGACATTCAGAAATACCACTTTGTTGGCAGAATCAGTTAAACACCACAACGATTTTTCTTTATTTTTGGAAGTTTGAGATTTTTACATGCACTTAGCGGGTTTTGCAAAGTTTGTTAAACAGCAATGAAATAACTAAATTGACATTTGTGAAAATAAGGACTAATAACTTTTCATTGCCATTAAAGAGAAATTACTGAACCTAAACGCATAAGAGCATGATTAATGCTATTTTTTCATCTGAACCAAGGAGAATTAAGCAAGTTTTATAACATACATGCTTGAAATAGTAGATGACTTGGTCTGTTGTCTCCATTATATTGCATTAACAGAAATATTTTAATTACACAGAGCGATTTGATCCACACTATAGGAGAGAGTGCAGCACTGGGAGCTGCTGGTGTGGTGCTATGGGGATCTTCTGAATATTCAAGATCTGAGGTGTTCATCGTCTACATAAAAGACTTGTCTCTTATTTAACCGTTGAGTCAATAATATCCATAAAATTAGTTCAAAATTAAATAATCTTGGTCTGGTAATGATGCTGGATTTTTTAGATTACTTGCTAATATTAGCATCCATAACTAAATCCATTTAGATCCACTTATGGATTAGCATCTGCTTGCAATTTAATAAGTTTGAGCTTAAGCAGATGAGCTGGTATTAACCAATATAATTAGGGCTGAACGATACATCACATTTTCATCGTCATCGTGATATGAACTCACGCGATGAACACATCGCAACAGACAGCCTTGCCGCGATGAATGAAGGGAAAACGGTAATTTGTGAGGTGTCAGTTGTGACGCTGTGCCTGTTAGCAAAAACAATGGTGGAGGAAGGAGAGAAGAGTAAGGAAAATGTGTTGTCAGATGAAGACCTTGTGGTGAAAAGGAACAGCACTTCAGTTATATCATGGAATTATTTTGGATTTAGGAGAGATGACGCCGCAAACACAGGTACTGTGGAAGCGGTGATTCACATATTGCGTCTATTGCGCACTCAAGTATATTATTTCAAATGTAGGCGCGCAGTATGTGCGCTCTGGAAGCGCCGCGGTCGCAACTCGCACGCGGTGCGACGCGCTCGTTTTTTCCAGGCTTTTCAAAAACATTTTAACTTTTCAGAATGACACAAGCGCAGCGTGCAGAAAAATATAAAATATTTATCGCAACTCACATCGGCATCGCAACATTAAACAATGTCACCGCACATCGCAACTTTTCCTCACATCGTGCAGCCCTAAATATAATGTATATTCTTGTAGCCATGAGATCACGTTCTTGACTGTATTCGGTGATATACAGCACATTGAGATACTTGGTAAGCAAAAAAGTTTTGAGGATTTGACTTACAACATGTTTGTCTTTCTGTAGAGAAACTGTCTTATAATCAAAAACTACATTGACGGTCCGCTGGGTCACTACGTGATCAACGTGACCTCGGCCGCTAAACTGTGCAGCAAAGCCTTGTGCAAGAAAAACGGCAAATGTGTCCGTAAGAGTCTTGAATCTGGGGCCTATCTGCACCTTAACCCACGTTTCTTCAACATTCAACTCAACCGAGGCATCCGTGGACCTCGCTTCTACGTCAGTGGCCACCTGAACAACCTCGACATCTTGGAAATGAAGCAAAAGTTCACTTGCCAGTGTTATCAGGGCTGGACCGGCATCTACTGTGAGATGCCTCAGGAAGCACAGCCTCTCGCCCCACACCAGACGGACGGTGTCCTGGGAGAACTACTGGTGGTCTTGTCTCTGCATTTCTCCTGTCTGTCTGCCATCATGTTTTTGGGGCTTTGTCTTATCATTAAGTGTCTGATACTGTAAGACGGACGTTGGGTTTATATGCATAGAGTGAACTAAATATTTTTATTGGGCTAAAGGAGTGGAAACGTCTAATAGCTTTTTTGTACAGAGGATGTATCTAGAAAATTGACCTTTCCTGCATTTTATGTCGCTCCAGCATTTTTGTTTTAGATTTAGAACACACATCCATATGCATTAAAATAATGAACAGATCACAGAACGTTCTCTCTTTTAAATTTTTGGACAATAATATATACAGTATTTTTCCGTTTCTAATCTCAAAATCTACACAAAATTATTCATTTTCCACTAGGGCTGTCACAATGATTAAATAATCGTCTCATCGCGATTGTTTGACCTCATCATGATGTTTTCAAATCACCGCAATGATTGCATATCTCTCTAAAAAACACAAGGGGGAGCTGCAGTGCCTGTATAACCTTGTAAAAGATTTAATTTAAATAATCACAACAATGTGTGAAAATTATTTCACGAACAAACAAAAAATCTATGAGAATTAAACGTCATTGTATTGCGAACACATTGTATTCCAAATACACAAATTTTTTTTTTTTACCAACTAAATAGGTGCTCTTTAACTGAAAACAAACTCCAAGGCTGGAAAGTCTCAAAACCTCTGAAGTTCATAAAACAGCTGTGGGTTGGATTTCAATATTTATGTGCATTTATGTTATTTGTTGAACCTGGAACGTCGCGGATCATTGCACGCGTAGAAACGAGAACACAGTGTAAAGTTTAAAGCTACAGAGGTCTCACATAACACAGACACACCTCACAGCTGCTGAGCCCAGGAAACACTGAACACAGACCTGGAACCTGATCTATAGATGGAGGAATTCCTGGAGTTTTGGGTGAGACTGACATATCCAACACAAGCACCTCCAGACCCCTTGCCGGGAAGTTTAAAGAAAGACAACGCCCACATAATAGGGAGAGTGGGTTCATTCAGTGCTTGCTTTACAGGAAACCGATCAAAGGCAGTACAGTATGTACTACATAGTACAATATGTACTATAGTATGTAATACATGATGTGCACAAGTTTAATCAAGTTGGTTGTATTTGGGTATTCGCTTGCTTAATAGAAAGCAGGGCTGTATTAACTCTTTCCCCGCCATTGACGAGATATCTCGTCAATTAAGAGAAAACGCTTCCCCGCCAATGACGAGATTTTCCGTCTTTCCGCAATACCGCTATTATCCACCAGGTGGCGCCCTTCCGCAACTTTTTAAAACCGGAAGTATTGCCCTATGGCAAGCTGCTGCATGTCCGTGTCTGTTTTAAAGATCGCTCTGAATATGATCTCTATGAAAAATCCGTCATAAAAATGGAATTATCTCTGCTTTTTGCTCAAAATATGGTGTTTTTGCAAAAACCTACCCATATTCAAAAGCTGATTGCAAAAGAACCACTAAAGGTAGGATGAAACGGTTTTTTTTGTTTGAAAGCAGAGGGTCTGTTCTTTCATTTGGTATATTGTATGTTTATATATTTAAAGAAGAACATTTTCTGGAAGGCATTAAACTTTGGTGAAAATCATGAAAAACGCTGGCGCTGGCTGGCAACTTTTTTTAAAAATGCTGGCGGTGAAAGAGTTAAGTGCAGAAAAAAACAGTAACACTTTACAAAAAGGTTGTATTTGTTACAATTAGTAAATGCATTGGCTAACATAAACTATGTTCAGATTAAACATTTGCAGCTATCCTAATAGACCAATTGGTTATAAATGTATGCCCTTTAACAGATAACTTGCATCGTTGAGAGAAATATATTAATATAATTTTTCGTTTGTTTAAAGCATAAATTCTAATGTATTATGAATTTAAAAGTACTAAAAATATGTCTTGTCTTCAAATATTTTATTTTGTTTCTCAACAATATCTTGTTTTAAAAGGCATTCTGATGTTTGTACTGAAAAACATAATCATGATGGCGATGAACATACTCGGTTTTACGAAGATTTCATTGTTTAGCAAAGCATTCCTTAATCATTTTTCTCCAAGCCTAACAAACGCTATAATTTTGGGAAAAGATTTCTAGTCATTTAGAAATCGGTCATGCCTTTTTGAAGTGCAGGGGTGGACTTTGATGTTAAAAGTGATGTTAAGATCATGTTTTAGCAATATTGTTTTTCCATTTCCAATGTGCTCCACTCCATTTAAAACATTCATACCCTCTCTTTAACCTTAAATCATGGATGTATTCATTTCTTAAACAGCAAAACATATTATTGTCTACTGGGCAATGACCGTGTCTAAATTCCCATAATTACCAAAAGTTCTTTACCTCACTGGTGACGTCTTCTTTCCCATCTCCAAAATTTCCCACAAACTAACAGTGTACATTACACCACTGTCTCCCCACAAATAACAGCTACAATGTGCCACAAAGTCTTAACTTACTAACAGAAATTGATTAATACCAATATATGTCACCCGGGACCACAAAACCAGTCATAAGGGTCATTTTTTTGAAACTGAGATATATACATAATCAAGTGCTGTATAAATACACTTTCCATTGATTTCTGGTTTGTTATGATAAGACAATATTTGGCCAAAATACAACTATTTAAAAATTTGGTATCTAAGGGTGCTTTCACATATACACTGTTTAGGTTGGCCCAAATGACGTGTCGCTCCGAGTACGGTTCGTTTGGGTCAGTGTGAACACAACAGCCGCACTCGGGTGCCCACTACACGGCCGCTCCGAGACCGCTCTAAACCTGTGGTGTGAACACGGGCCGAACCAAATACAGGACGTTCTCCACATGTTTGAGCCACTGGGCTTCCATTGTGACGTGAGCCGGGTGTTATATTGTGGGTTAACAACAAACAAGCCAATCCTGGTCCGTTGCAGAGATTCGCTGTCTCCTTTACAGTTGAGCTGATGATTTTATAAATGCATAGCTGTCCTCCACACACAAATAGTGACATTACGGGCTTTTTAGAAAACGGCTCTGTGAGAAAGGCTTAAATAGAACAGCTACGCAATTTCGCGTTAAAGCAAAGAAACTTCGCAAAGACGTGCATCGTTTATCTCCACATCTTGATAGCGTGGGGGTGGTCATGAGACGGTAAGAGCTGTCAGAGACCAATGACAGCGCTGACCGTTGTCACATGGTGTATGGTGCGGCATTTCGAGTACAGTAAAAAAAATATGTGAACACGGACCGCACTAACTGAAAATTGATACAATGTATTTTGGTGAGCTCCGAGGCCGCACCACGGTGCGCATGTGTGAAAACACTCTGAGGGTGCAAAAAAATCAAAATATACAGAAAATTGCCTTTAAAGTTGCCCAAATGAATTCCTTAGCAACACATATTACTAATAATAAATACATTTTTGATTTATTTCCGGTAGGAAATTTACAAAATATCTTCATGGAACATGATATTTACTGGATTTACATTGCAAATCTTGAAGCCCAGATTTGATTTGTTGCCTGTGATTTTTTTAACAACCCATGTCTTCTTTTAAAAGCGACTCGTATCCGATCTCAGCATTTAACCTAAACACTTGGCAAAACAATTAGAGGTAGACATGCTGACCTGGAAAAGCTTAAACCACAGAGGAAGTAATATGCAATGTGTCCATTGTGATATGCAATGGACACAGACAAAATGATTATACAAGAATATACAGCTTTATTTCTGTAACAAGACATAAAACTTCAACATTAATTCACTGAGCCGTCATCCTCTATTGCGCTGCTATGAAGAGTCATGAGATCGCGAATAGTGTCCAATTAGTTGACGTAATTTGCCAGGATTGCATTTTCAATGGCATGGGAATATCCGACCAACCACTTACATTGCAGACGCGAATACATGTATCAGATTCATATCGGATTTATTTCCACCTATGAATGAGGCCTGAAACTCTAAAAGTTAGCATTTATGTGATCTACACTGTATAAAAACTGTTGTTGACTTAAAAAGTCAAAAATAAACTGGATGTACAAGTTATTACTATACTCTGCTAATAGTAGAAAAAAAGAGTTTCGGTCATTTATGCAATTTATTTTAAAGGGGACATATCATAAAAATCTGACTTTTTCCATGTTTAAGTGCTATATTAAGGTCCCCACTGCTTCTATCAACCTAGAAAATGTGAAAAAAGATCAAACCAGTAACTTAGTTTTGGTAAACCATTCTCTGTGAGCATGTGACTGAGAAAATAGGTAATTGAAATTTGGTTCCCCTTGTTATGTCAGAAGGTAATAATACCACCCCTTAATCTGCACTATCCAACCACAGCACTGCCATTTAGTGCAGAGATCAGCTCATTTGCATTTTAAATCTTTTTGCTCACACCTACAAAGTGGCAAATTTAACATACTATAATAAATTACTTCACGTACATACTATGGAGACACCAAAGATTTATTTGACATCTTAAAAAAGTCTTGTAAAATGTCAGAAATGTAAAAACGGAATTTTTAAAATAACAGTATATTGTGCACTGTCCAACAAATATGTAAAGAAAGTCAAAAGTTCATTGGTTAAAAACATGAGACAATTGTCTGCACATGTTCCTTGAGTGTGAATGGCTTCGACATTGTTCGGAAGTTTATTATTATGATTGACAACTTACTAAAACAAATCTCTTTGACAGTTTTAATCTCTCTTGATGCTGTCTAAAATAAATAAAGCACACAGTATTCATGACATGGTACTGAGAACAATACAATGTTTTATTTCTAAAGCGACCAGTACTTTCACGTTACATAAGCTCTAGACACCTGTCAGGGTTACCATGGCAACCATATACACCCTCATTCATAATCCGGGTGGAACACCTCTGACTATAGGAGCATAGAAAATAGTAACGTGCCCTGTGTGAACTAAAGGCATGAACAATGCCGTATGGGGTGTGTCATAGTGATCTATCATCACGAAAACAAAGTTAACGTGTTAAATCTTTGATCAGTGGTCTTATGTAGATCAACATTTACGATGAAAAAAATACCAATGCCCAATGTTTCCAGTACTCACTGCATTAATCAGTACAAGAACAGCTGCATAAATGATTCATCAGAAATGTTTTACATTAACGCTCTTTTTTAAGTAAGAGAAGCTAATTTTCCACACAATTATGCTGTAATTTCTGGTGCCAAAAGCTACTTAAACGATCATTCAGGGTACTGGAAGAGACTTTATTTTCATTGCGGAGGTTTAGATCACATGCCTGCCCGTTGCTCGTAAGACGGTTAGATCAAAGAGCAGTTCATACCCAGCATGTTTGTATGGTAAAGATCCCATCAGAACAAGCCAATAAATGTTAAAGTACTGTTAAATCAACAGTTGGGTTGCATTTCCCAAACGTTGGTTTAATAAAACAGACCTCCGGGTTGCTATGGTTTTATTTTTTATAAAAGGACAAATGGTGTTCGACAACCACAAAAATCACACGCCAATCATAATATAACACAATAGCGTCCAGCAGTATGTTGTGGGAAAGACTTCCAACATCTTTTTTACAGACTGTTTGGTAACTGTGCTACAAAACTCACACTTGGTTCATTTTTATTTTTGGTTCTTTAGAGAGATGGACTTTTGGACATCCCTTAAACTTTCTTTTTCACAAATAACCTATGCATACACATCTCTGCAGCCTGCATTAGCAAGACTGTTATAATGAGTAAGGTGTGTCTCACACAAACTAATTGTTGCTATTGTTGTCCAGGAGACAGCAAAATTGTTATTTACTCACTCTCCGAATAAAACTAAAGGCTAGAAAACTAAACTAAACACTCTATTGCCATTCCAAAGTCCTTTTGTTAAACATTTAACAGTCAAATCTTGGATCCTAACCAGAATGACTAAAACACATCTGTTGCCATGGTGTCACCCCATCTGCAAAGTTACAAGTCAATGTCAGATGAACATTTGTGGTTTCACTGCCCTGACATTATGTTCTCTCGCTGTAATCTTTTAAGGATTGCACACTAAAATTTAAACCATTAAGCCATTCCCAAAGGAAAACTGTGTAGCTCTTTTTAAGACGTTGGGGACTTATTGGAGTTCTTAGCTTAGATTCGGAAAACTCACCTTAAAAATGAAAGTAATCTACCTTGTAAAAATTCCTTTAACTTTCTTAGTAAGGAGTTTCTATAAATTCAAAAAAAAATAAAGTTTCAATAACTTAGACTCATTCAACTTTTTCTATATATCAACTCCTCACTTTTCTCACTAGAGAGTTGAAATTAATTAACTCGTTTCCGAAAACCAGCATGTTTTGTGATTTTCACAAAAGATTCACAAAATGCAAATTTTCTTCTATAAATATATAAACATACAAATATATCAAATGAAAGAACAGACCCTCTCCTGTCATACAAATAAAATGGGAAAAAAATGTTTTATACTATCTTCATTTGTTCTCTTTTTATAACCTATTAAATATGTGTAGGTTTTACGGAGCCCCTAAGGGAACATGGAGCAAAATTAAATAAAGTTTAGTTTCATGTGCTCATGTGAAACTTTCATGTGCTCACGCGAAACTTTCATGTGCTCACGCGAAACCTTCATGTGCAGAATTTTTTTTTACGTTTAGTTTCTCGTGCTCACGTGAAGGTATCGCGCGAGCACGCAAAACTATTGCGTGCTCACATGAAACTATCGTGCGCACGCACATGAAAGCGAAAGTTTCACGTGCGCGCGCGATAGTTTCACGCAAGCACGCAAAACTAAACTTAAAAGAAAATTCTGCACATGAAGGTTTTGCGTGAGCACATGAAAGTTTCACGTGAGCACATGAAACTAAACTTTAGATTTTTTTACCCCAATGTCACCTGAAATAATTGCATTTTTGTAAAGGAATTTTGGAACGATTATCAAAACATACACAGAGTTAAAAATTAAAAACACATCAGGAAAGTGTCATTGGCAAGAAATTTTCTTTTAATTAACCCGTCAATGGCAAGGAAAGAGCTAATTGTAAATTGTAAAAGTATATTAATCATACTAATTTAAGTGCAACAAGGATTTTTTTTACAGTGTAGAAATAAAAATAGACAAATCAACACAACCTCATGGCAATTTATACGCATTTTACAAGGTAAAAACAAGGTCATATTACTTATATGACCACATCCGATTTTCTTTTGCCACCTGATGACTGTGTTAAGGGTTTCAGTATTGTTTTTTTCTAATTATCGTATTTTTTTGTGTGATTCTTTTTGTACAAATTATTACAAATTAGTCAACTCGCAAAAAACATACAAATTCCCATGAGATGAGACTGGACAAATTAGATTTGATTAAAAAAAAGACAATTGTTGACCTACAGGATGACTAAAGAACTATAAAATTATTTTGGACAGCATACAGTAATATTTCAATATCTACTATCGATATTTAGACAATTTAATAATCCCACTGTGTGCGTCAAACGACCTCCTCCGCCGCTGCTGTAGTTGTCCCTGTCCAGTTGTCTGTTATATACGGCCAATTTCTCAGCAGTTAGCGGGAGTGAAAAATTGCAGAAAATGTAAAAACACCTGCAGCTTTTGTGTGGACACACTTTGGCTTTAAAAAAGTATGATTAAAAAAAGAAATAAAACCATTGCAATGTATCGCAACATGCAACATATTGTATCGTATCGCGATACATTGCAACATGGCAAAATATATTGTGATATGTATTGTATTGTGAGGCCCTTGCCAATACCCAGCCCTAATACAGTATCTTTTGGTCCTGGAAGAAATCGGTAAGTTCAAAATGAAATCTCTTTTGATTTCAGACCAGGACAATTTGAACACATTATTCTCTAAAGAAAACATGCGAGACTACTGGGATCTATTCTTGAAAGAAAAAATTTAAAAAACACAAAACTTTACCAGAAGACTTCATTTGATCTGCCTTAGAGAAACAATAGGAATAGAAAAGAAAAACTTAAATAAGATCTCTTTCATATGTGTTCAATGGCAAAAATTTGTTTTAAACATGTGGGGGTGCCATGCCAACTTTACATTATTTTCAGTCATCAATTTATAAAAAAAAAAGGGGGGGGGGTTATAAATGCTAGTTTTGTATTTGGGGGGGGGTGGATTATAGCAGGCATTTGCAGCAATTTAAATAGGGAAGAGAAAGTGAATTTGACAATGAGAAATATGTTAGTAAAGTGCCAGAGAAACGAGTCCCTGACCACTTGGTCTGGCACAAAGCCCTGAGGTTTGGAAATTTGATGATTCTGCTTAACAAGACCTTACTGGTTTCTACATATCTCTTTATCCACATATCTTTTTATTTGGCAGATGCTTTAATCTGACTATCAGTGCATTCATACATTTTTTCACTACGAGAATCAAAACCCCAAACCTTGCTGTACCAATTGACTTACAGGAACATTTCTTAGCCACCAAAATATTTCTCCATGTGGAATCATAACTTAATCTTTTCTTTTTACTAGCTCGACATTTTGGTCCAAACTAGGCATGCTTATCTAATACCCACATGTGTTCAGTCTCTGGTTTGCCATAAAGAGAGCTAGATATAAATGTAAATGTGACCAGAGGGGGTTATAAATGCAAAACATTTGACTAGAGAGAAACACATTGGATCTTCAATTTAGACCTAGTTTGAACCTCCAAAGTTTAAACACATTTTCAGAAATAATAAAACGTTTGGAAGTGAATATGTAATGCCATTTTCATAAAAACAGGAAAGCAAATTTCTGTCCCTAAAGATCTGTACCAAAACAAGCTTCAAACAAGGTTCATCCAAAGACCAGGCCAAAGCAAAGCATCTGCCCTTTTCTCTAAGGGCACCAGTGATCCACAATGCCTGGCCAGCACAACCTTCCCATTCCTGCAGCTGTGGGAATGTGGTTTTCAATCATAGCACTCCAACCACTTAGTCTTCCACCACCACCTCTCCCACCGTTGAATAAACTCATCAAAAATAAATTCATTTCCACAGAGGTGAGACATCGGCGAAATGCCTAATTCAGCATCTGGCAACCCATAGATCAACCTTTGCCTGATGTCTTGGTGGTCCTGCTTAATCATCATCATTTAAAAAGTAATAAAGGTAGCAGTCAAACGATATGATCTTAATTTCTATGTCTTTCTATATCGACAAAGCTCATTGGTTAGTTGTTGAATGCTCCTATTTTTAGGAGCTGATGCACAAAACAATTACACAATAGCAAACGTAAGAATGTGTCATAATGCCAGTATGAAAATTGTATACAGCAAGACAACTGGCCTCCAATAGTCCTACGCACAGACACAGACCCTATCATTATGCTTTACGCCTTGCAAAGCGGATGAACTGGAGACTGCTGGCTGTCAACAGGGCACTGAGCTGACTACCTCATGGATGGATAACAACAAGATATTGCTGTCACACCAGTTTGACACTGATAAGCACTATTCCAGAACCGAAACAACTGTTTATGTGATATTCAGACAGTCCAAATCACCTGTTTATCTTATATGCAAGCTAAGCATCTCAAGCAAGCAAGCAAAGGGGTGGATCCTAGGCCTTGGTTATATTAGGACATTTAAGTAGTTTATACAAATAAACTTTACCATAAACCAGTGGTTTTCAAACTGGGGGCCGTGAGAAGGTGCCAGGGGGGCCCCAGTTTTATGAAATACATAAATTTATTGTGAATTCTGTGTTATTAAATAAAAAAAAAAAATAAGTCTACTAACCAAAAGCACAATTTTTTTGTATAATTTAATGTTTTTTTATTAAAATGTTGAGTTTTAGAACAGTTTTTTTGTCACAAATTTTCTTTGGGGGGCCGCGAAGGAATGCACCGTACACAAGGGGGGCCACAGGCTGAAAAAGTTTGGGAACCACTGCCATAAACAATACTGGTGTGCATCTTGAGACGAAACAATGGCACTGATATACATATGTTAAAGGAAAACACCACAGTTTTTCAATATTTTACTATGTTCTTACCTCAACTCAGATGAATTAATAAATACCTTTCTTTTTTCAATGTGTGCACTTTTAATCTTTGTAGAGTGCATCATGAACGTGTAAGCATTTAGCCTAGCCCCATTCATTTCTTAGGATCCAAACTGGGGTGAATTTAGAAGCCACCAAACACTTCCATGTTTTCTCCGGGTGTGCCTCATAAAGGGCGATTTATAGTCGTGCGTAGGTCCTACGGCGTAGCAGCGACGGCGTAGGTTCCGCGTCGGTTTTCATTTATACTTGTGCGTCGCCGTCCGCGTCGACGTGCAAACACACGCGAAACCGCTGGTTGGCAGTAATCACGCGTGTAACCACAGTGGCAGCAGAAGTCGTCAGAGAAGAAGAAGCTAAGCAAGTTAACCCACAAACGAAGAAGAAATAGCAACTTGTTGTGTATAATTTGAGAAGACCAGCAATGATGGAAGTAAATAAACAGCGACTTATGTTGCAGTTTGAGTTAAATCACTCCTCAACTTGGCTCATCTTTGTTTTCACCGTCTCAACCGGAAATACCTATGACGCAGTTTTTTTACCTGACGGGAGGGGTTCTGGTGGACCAATCACAGAGCTTGCGGTCCGCGTAGAGCCGACGCGCTGTTAGGAATTTTGTGAGGTGCGCGTCAGGCTACGCAGAGCTACGCACAGGCTACGGATAGCCTACGCCGTACTTACGGCGTAGCACCTACGCACGACTATAAATCGCCCTTAAGTCTTGATAAGTCTTCAAAGAGCCTCTGGCTCTTTGATCGCCCCCTGGTGGCTGGCTGCAGTACAAGTCATAAACCCCGCCCTCTCCATTCAAACGAAATATTTACACTTCCAAAAAAAGTTTCCAAAAGATGGTTATGGTACTTTCAGGTAGTTCATATCATGCTGATATATGTTCAATTGTTCTTTTTTGTGATACGTTTTATTTTAGTAATTTGATGCTATAGAAACGGGCGTGTCATTATGATTGGCGTGGTTGAATTGGGTGCGCGAGCATTTGGGCGGAAGTTTGATACCGCCGCTCCGCCTCTGGCTCCACAGACGATTCCTTCTGCGCATGCATTGGCTCCAAACTGACGTTTTTACGTAACATGGCGGCGACCATGGTCGGACATTTTTGGCTTCAATTCATTACAATGGAGGGAGGGGACTTCGCATCGTCCATCTTTTTTACAGTCTATGGTTTTCCCTATTTAAAGACTGTTACATGTGTGGTTACGTGAGTAATTATTTTGGCACACAATTAAATTTTTGTTTGGAGCCATAGGAATGAATGGGGCTAGGCTAAATGCTAACACATTCATGAAGCTCTGTACAAAGATTAAAAGAGAACACATTGAAAAAAGATAGATATGTATTCAATCGTCTAAGTTGAGGTAAGAACATAGTAAATATTGAAAAACGATGGTGTTTTCCTTTAAAGGGATAGTTCACATAAAAATGTTGTCATTATTTAATTACCCTCAAGTTGTTACAAACCTGTATACATTTTTTATTTTGCTGAACACTGGAGAAGCAGAAAACTGGACCACCATTGGCTTCCATAGTATGTAAGAAAAATACAATGGAAGTTAATGGTGCTCAAAAACAATTTGGTTTTAAAATAGCTTTTTTTGTATTTGGTAACAACGTAATAGTGTGTAAATGATGAAAAACTTTCATTATTGGGTGAACTATCCCTTTAAGATATGTCAGTACAAGGTGTTTTAAATGAAGGCAGTTCAAACATGCATTTTAGTCTGGGACTAGGATAAGCCCTGTCCAGGAAACCGCCCAAAAGACCTTTGTTTTTAAATTAGAGCAGGAGGGAGTGCTTTAAACTTTTTTAAAATTTAGAGACTGTCACTTTCACAAAGTCATTTAGCCAAAGGAATTCGACACGGACGCCAGCTAATGCTTGCAGAGGACAACTCTGCAGTGCATCTCTAATGCACCTTTATTATACTGCCTTGAGAAATATACATTTACATTTCTCAATGTCTACACTAAAACCACAAAAACATACAGTGACTGTGTATGAAACCAAACAAAGACAATCACAGGCCAAGAGGGACGGTCTCATGGGCGGGAATAAGCTGCATGCCAGCGTCTTGGGTATTAACACCCCACGTAAACTCACAACCAGGTGACTGGGGGATGAAGAACTGGATCAACACAACTAATGCTGAGTGATGCATGAGTATTAAGACACTCCCACCGTGTATGGTGTCTAGGGAAGGGATCATACTGTACACGACAGCTCATTCAACTGGATTTACTCTCCCTTTGGCTTTACGCTAATCGCAGTGTTGTGGTTTTTCTGCTGAGGCTCTGTGGTCGTCTTCTCCTCCCTCTCTCAGGAAACTCAGTCTCTCTCTCTCTTCGCCGTGTATATAAGAAAGTGTTGAGTAGGCTGTACAGCACTCGGGAAGAAACTATCCAAGCGTATTGTAGATGAGAGGTATGTGATTCGGGCATCGGCGTGGGATCTACAGGTGAGTGGGCTCTAGTTGTGCTATATATACACACACAGCTCATGAGACCCTGCAGGGTCTGCTATGAAAACAATGTGTGTGGTATAAATAGGCACATTTAATCTACTTATAGTACTTTTAAAATAGTTGTTTGTGTTTTGTGTCTGTACTCTGTAATTGAGTGTGCTTTCCATAGCATGCATCTTTTCTAGTAGATGTTTTTGAATGGCTATAGGTATTAAAGCACAATGTGTGCTAACCTGTAAATGAATATTTCCGTCTGGGTGTTTGTTTACATTTTGGAAATAGATGTCTTTTTTTTGTGGTGCAAAGGTAATGGGTTTGATTCCCAGGGAACATACAGT
This sequence comes from Misgurnus mizolepis, assembly GCA_025389145.1. Classification (NCBI taxonomy): domain Eukaryota; kingdom Metazoa; phylum Chordata; class Actinopteri; order Cypriniformes; family Cobitidae; genus Misgurnus; species Misgurnus mizolepis. The sequence goes on along the minus strand of JAIFKI010000012.1, from coordinate 13,124,495 downwards.
TAAAAATCTGTACTTAATTGAATGCTTTGGATAAAAGCATAGCCAAATGTGTAAAAGTACATTTTAACAAATTATTTTCCTCATTAATAGGCACCAAAGATATATTCATGGGCTTTCAATGGACAATGAGTGTATCACTATAGTTAAATGGGTTTAGATTTGGAAATGGCAGGGCAAGACATCACCTCAACTGTTTGAGAGGAAAACCGAATTAAATAAAACGTAATTATCCCGTTCCAAATTTAGGCAGACCTCAAAGGAGGTTTTATTTAAAGATTTACTGTCAGGAAATGTGCCAAAGCACCGTTGAGTTCTTTGAACGGTGGCTCTGTAAATATTTTGAAGGGACTTAATCAGAGGGAAGGGTTTGCTGATGAGATAACGTATTTCCGTATCAAAATCTTCTCCGGGAAGGCGGCCAATATGCTCCCACACTAGAGATATGTAAACCGGCAGCCAAGTGTTATGCTGCTGTCATCTATTCAACTTTAATGTCTTCAGGCAGATCATCAAATATATATTGTGATATAAAAAGTTTTGGCAACAAGGTACTTTTACAGGGTTCCCACACCTTAGTTAACTTCAAATTTAAGGACCTTTCAAGGACTTCCAGGTCCAATACCCTTAAATTTTAAGGACTAAATGTGGGGACACATTTCAAGTGAGAGCAAGGTTACATTGCGTTACATTTAAAGATCCACAGTTACAATTCCCTTTCGAGGGAACTCGCGCTGCGTCACTGCGGTGACACTTTAAGGATGCCTCCAAGGGTAAGTGCGTCTGTATGTGTATATCAAATTCAACCAATGGTGAGGCTTAACGATAAAAACAGGGTAATGCAGGAGCCGGGAAGTATATCGCTATCGGAAATATTGCCAAAGACGGCGTTACAGGGACGCAGGAAGTACGGCAAGGGAGATGCAGCGTCTCATTCCCTTCTCAGGGAACAACAGTTACATACGTAACCAGAGACGTTTTAATGTGTCAAACACAACTATGAGAAAAAGCTTTTTGTTATGAATCAACATTCGCATACAGAAGATATAAGCATTTAAAGCAAACAGTTTAGCACGTGTGCTTAAAAAGTCTAGAATTTTTATGATATTATCCTACACTACACAGGGAATAACATCTTGCATAAAATAGATTCAAGCACTTTCAATGACTTGTATCTATGTATGTAGATTTTCAAAAACTTCCCAGGACCTTGAATTTTCTTACCAGATTCACAAACTTTTAAGGATTTCAAGGTGGGAACCCTGCTTTTAGAAGTAGCTGTCCGTGAAATGTTTTTTTACAGAGGGACCCAGAATACCAACCTGGTGCTATTTACTTATCTAAGCAAAAATAGTCTACCTCAACCTTAAAATAAGCTGACACTGTGTCCTATTTTGGGTATGTTTATGTTTGCCTTTGAGCATCAAAGGCAACAATAAGTTAAACTTCTTATCTGTGATCTTGCAAAAAAGAGAAAAGATCAAAGAGAAATTAAAGCAATGGCTGCCATGGAAAATCATCTCATTTCATTTGAGACAAAGCAAAGATTAAACATGCATGAAAGGGGAGTCACATCGTCTTCCTCAGAGCTAATAAATCACAAATCTCTTCTGGAACTATGTGGTTCCCATTTTGCCATTCGAGAAACCTCTCTGTCTCCTGTTGTAAATGTAGCTCGGTCGTATTTATGTTTCCAATTTGGATCGAATTTTCATTTGGATGGAACTGAACGAAGGCGCATCGGCGTGTCACCGTCAGGTCGACTCCATGCCTTTTGTGGTTTCTCTGAACCCATTGCCTGAAAGTTTTCTACAAAAACCACTTTCACTATCCCACATGTATCTTAATTATTGCCAGAGAGGGCTGAGGGTTTGGGGGAGCTCGAAGATAAATAAATCTACAGTATCTGAAAACCATACAGGCATATATCCTCAATTCTTTATGGTTATGTAAGTTCTCATGCCTCAGTGTTTTCATTTATGGCTAAACCGTAATGATACATGGAAAGTTTTATTCATCCCCCCCACACTTTTCTCAAATACTGCACATAATCACATGAGGGCTCCTTCCTCCTCTTCATATTTAAAAACCTTTGTTTGAAAAATGTCTTTTGGATTCAAGTTTCTTTTATAAACATGCATTTACCCCAAGTGATTTACAGTGCATTCAAAGTATACATTTTATCAGTTTGCATGTTTCCTGGGAATCGCATTCATGATCTTGGCAATTATGGCGTTATGCTCTACCAGCGGAGACACTGGAACAGAAAGAAGTTTGGTCAGTGTGTTAAAGCCAAAGTTAATAAATCAATCTGTTATTATCATTACTGTAAAAACAAAATAAGCAAGAATAAAGTCTGTTTAACAAACATTGTTTGAAATTGTTTCCTCAAAATTTCCATGATCTTTCATTAGTGGGCCAAACAAATAGCCCCCCAAATAACATTACTGCTTGACCGGTCATGGCACATAAACAAAAAGTAATGGTTTGAAAACACCACAGTGTTTATACTTTGATGAAATCAACTTAATTGCAACTTACTACAATATTTTTAATTAAACTAGGAAATGTTTTTATACCATGAAACAAAACAACACAGCTATACACAACCTATGCAAGGTAAACAAATACCACGAAGAACAGTCCAATAAATCTATGATGCTTAATTCAAAGCAGTGGTCTTATTATGCAGGAAGTGGTTTAATTCTTCCCCTCATGGCACGGGCCCGGCGCCACTACTGAGGGGGAAAAAAGACCCGGTACTTCCAGACAGAATCTTTCCACTCAATAACACAACCACCAAGGGGCTCCACGATTTGCTTTCATCCGCAACATTCCATGCTGTACCTCATTTTTCAACTTCAGATTAAGCACATGACAGGAATAATAACCTACAAATACAATTTTTATTACCAGGGTTACTGATGATTGATATCATGCCTTATCTGACCTGACAGGACATCCAGTGACATTTTAAAATGACTTTAAGTCATTCCTTTATTTAAAATATTTCTCAAAAAACTAAATTTCTGGTTTTAGCTGTTTTATTAGCATTCATGAAAAAGGAAAAAAAAATGCCTAAAAGGGACACTAATTGAACCTGCTGTGTTGATTGGATCTTAACTCTTTCCCCGCCATTGACGAGTTATCTCGTCAATTACTAATCAAAAACCATGCTGCTGTAACACAGCTGCAAGAGTCGCAATGATATTACGCAGCAGCCGGAAATAGTCCACCTGGTTACTTTCAATAGCAGGGGACTATTTTCGGGCATGGTACGGCAGCAAAGTCCTTGACTATTAAGCCAGAATGAGAGTTTAGTTCCTAGCCATATCTGCCCAGAAAATCGCAACTTAAAATTCTCCGTCGGTCTTAGTACACAATGGGTCTCATTCATGAAACATTCGTAAATATATGAGTAAATATGTGAGTGATTTGCACGTAAACAGACCTTCCCGAAAACTCTCCTCCTGATTCACAAATACTTCGTAAACGTCAGATTTGATAGTTAAATGTGTGTATTTGTTAATGAATTCCAATCAGTCGTACATGGGACGCGCGTGCACGCTTATTCTCAATTACCATAAATCCCGCTCATTAAATCCGACTGACAACTAAATGGGCATCATATTATGACACCAAACGAATGATTTCAGCATGTCTTCTTAAAAGCAAATGAAAAAGAAAAATGTATCAGATGCAGAAATTGAAGTTTTATTATCAGAAGTTAATTCAAAAAGCCAAATTTTATTTTCAAGCATACATAGTGACGTCTCGGGTCCTAAAAAAAGGAAGCTTGGCAGCACATTGAAATTGCTGTTAATGAAATTTCATCTGTTAATCAAACAGTTCCACATTAGTTAACTATGAATTAGTTAACTTCGAAAAAATCTTATTTAAAATAAAAAATATATAATTTTAGAGGAAATACACAAGCAGTTTACATTTGAGCAGATTTAACTTTTCACAAAAGAACTGGTCTGGGTAGCATGAAACGACTAATTAACCAGTCTTCATTCTCGGCAAGTAAGTCTGCGCGGTCTCTAAAAATACGCCTTTTGCGCAGCGCTCTGCCAAATCTATATATTAGCCATCGTAAATGTGTTATGCCTGATTTTGGCCATTTTATAGGGAACAATTTCCTTAACAATTTCGTTTGCCCAGCTCTATTGAAATCAATAATTTATTTGATTAAAGTGTTCCGTTTGCAGATGCTATTACTGGAGCTTAAGTTAAAAGAAAAAACTTATATAATTACTGTATAATATTTTTTACAAAATGCTGTGTAATATGTACATGATTACGGTGAATTAAAATACAGCCTTATTGATGAGCAAAACGTTCGGATGTTAAACACACAATTTACGCGTGGCTGGGAGCAGGTATAAATTTCTTTCGTACCAACTAACATTTGGAAAATACGAACATTTTCATGAATCCGAAAATGTACCCCAAAAGGACTTTACGAACGATCTACACAAAAATTCGTTCTGCTCGTGTTTCATGAATGAGACCCAATGTAACTACAAAAGAGTCAAGTTTTAAATAGGAAAAATATCAAAACTCTTTGGTTATTTTTTAGCACGATGCTAATGGTCTAATCAGTTTCAATGGATTATGCTAAGCTATGCTAAAAGTGGTAGCGCCAGACCCGGAGATCGGCTGAATGGATTCCAAAACGGTAAAAATCAAATGTTTAACTCTAGGGGAGTTGGAAAATGAGCATATTTTTTTTTTTAAAGTGGAGTGTCCCTTTAAGAGAAAACAAAAACTGCCTGAAAAAAAAGTGATGAGTTTTTATGGTAATCTGTAATACCGCGATTATCCACTCTTTCCCAATTCTCTTCCCCACTCTTTCTTTATTTGTTATTTTTACACTCTATGTATGTTTTGATAATCATTCTAAATCTGATCTCTAACAAAAATGCATTTATTTCAGCTTTTTGCTCAAATTTTTTGAAGAAAAATACAAAATGTTTAAGAGTTTATAAACAGAGAAAAAATTTAAATACGATGAAAAATTTTTTCCCCAGTTTTTTTGTTGTAGTTGTTGTTTGTTTGAAAGCAGAGGGTCTGTCCTTTCAATTGATATATTTGTTTGTTTATATATTTTTAGAAGAAAATTTTCCTGGAAGGCATTTGTGAAACTTTTTTAAAAATCACAAAAAATGCTGGTGGGCAACTTTTCAAACAAAGGCTGGCGGGGAATGTGTTAAAAGGGTTAACATCATTAAAATCACTAAAATCTCAGCTTTCAAAAGATATCTGACATCCTGTTTAGCTTTTTGTTTTTAAGTTGTTGTATGTAATGAGGTTTTCTGTCAAATAATACAGTGTTCCTCCCACGGTACATTGAACTTTATAGCCCCCTTAAAGTTCCAATGTACCGTGGGAGGAACACTGCATTATTTAGTCTGTCTAGCTGTCTCGTGCCATGTAAACCAGCAAGACCAGCCTAAGAGAACAGCTAAAACAACAACAACAAAAAATTGCTTTGTTTAAGCTGTTTTTATAGCAAGGAATGAAATAATAAAACCCACATGTGAGTTTTACAGTACATAGGTATATTGACTGGCATCACAAGGTACATTATTGACTGTAGGTTTTAGAAACATACATGTAAACGCATAACTGGTGGTTTAAGCTAATTTGTCTTTAAATGCTTTAGCGTGCAGATAGGATGACTTGCGAGGGCAGCTGTGATTATGGGTAGGTGGGCGCCACATTGGTGAGTGTGGCTGGATTTGGTCATTACTCAGTGGTTTACTGCTCGTGTGACTGCAACTCCCAAAGTAACAACTGACTCATCATAAAACCAGACAGGATCACAAAATATTGTGTTTTGTTGGCTTCTCCCTACATTTAACTTGAGGATTAGGGCCAGGGATTTCACATCTATCTTAAAACAAGTACTACATGTAGGTTATTCATCATTATGTAAGTAGCTACCATTATGATATGTGTTTTTGGTTAAAAATAATATGTAATTCACACTAGAATATGTTAGTCTTAAGTATATATTTTTTTACCAATTTTAAAAATCTCTCACTCCACATGCCCCATCCCAAATTCCTGTTTTAGTGGAAATTATATCATTATATTTCAAGGCCCCTTACTGGGTCTTTACAACTGTCCTGCATGCATGCAAACACTACTGAAATGTTTTGCCACCAGATTTGATTACAATGTTGTTACTTTGTTAACCAATCACATTTCTCCTCACAGGATGATTGACAGTTGCCTGTGCTGAGTCACACAGCAGAATGCCCGGTGTGCCCTGCGGGGCCTTGCAACACCACACTGCGCCTGTAGCCTGTGCGATCATCTGCTCCTGGCTTTTGATCCTGGTCCATCCTGCCATTTGCCAAAAACCTGCAAAGCTGCCTTTGGTGGGCCGCAAGCCTTTCCTGGCAGCCTGGAATGCCCCGCTGGACATGTGTACGCTGAAGTACAATATCAACGTCAGCCTTGATCTTTTCCACATCAGCGGAAGTCCACGGGCAGTCCACACGGGTCAGAATGTCACCATCTTCTATGCCAACCGTCTGGGCCACTACCCTTTCTACAACGAACAGGGCGTTCCCATCAACGGAGGCCTACCTCAAAACTGCAGCCTTGAAGCGCATCTTCGCAAAGCCAGAGAAGACATAGCGCACTTTATACCTTCGGAAGACTTCCGTGGCCTGGCTGTAATCGACTGGGAGTTCTGGAGACCGCAATGGAGTCGAAACTGGCACAAGAAGGACATTTATCGGCAGCGTTCGCGTGAGCTTATTGAACAGGCCTACGTTAACGTAACCGAAGACCAGGTGGAGGAACTTGCCCGCTTGCGCTTCGAAAAGAGCGCCAAGGAGTTCATGCGGGACACTCTGCAGCTCGGCACGCAAACCCGTCCGCAAGGACTCTGGGGTTTCTACCTGTACCCCGACTGCCACAATTACAACGTGCATGCGCACGACTACAACGGCACGTGCCCTGAACAGGAGACCTTTCGTAATGACCAGCTGGATTGGCTGTGGAACAGTAGCACTGCCCTTTTTCCTGCCCTGGCTATACGCAAGGGTCACACGGACAGCATTCGCAACCTGCACTTCTCGAAAAATAGGGTGCTGGAGTCGCTGAGGCTGGCCTCCAATACCTCACTGCCCTATGACCTGCCTACATATGTATATACACGCCTGGGATACAGGGATGATGCTATGGCATTTCTGACCCAGGTAAGCACATGCTTACAATTATATAAATTGAAGAAATAAATGCTGCTTTTAAGTTTCTTTTCCTGACCTTTAAGCCTTTACAAGTTTTTAACGTAATATTTTTTATTTATTTATTTTTTATTTTTATTTAATGTTTATTTGACATGGACATAAAAATACAAAGTAGATGCAATGCATACAGGTTTATAGCCAAGACTAATTTGCAAACCCTGTCCCTGGTTAGGCTTGTAAGGTTAAAATAGAGATTACAGAGTATTGAAGCACAAATTTATAGCTATTAAATACAATAAATACTTCACATACATAAAATAAGATGAACCTCCACATCAATTACAGATCGATTCTTCTATAGCTGTATTAGATTTAATATATATATATATATATATATATAAATCTATATATATATATATATAAATATATATATATATATATATATATATATATACACATACACACATATATATATATATATATATATATATATATATATATATATATATATATATATATATATACATACATACATACATACATATATATATTTTCTATTATTCTTCAATGGGTCTTGGTATATTGTCTAAAAGAGCTCCATCTTGTGGTCCAACAGTACAATAGACTCACTTACTGATTTTATAATACAGTACAAGCTGATTATATCCCTAGATGTTATTCATTCATTCATTTTATTGTTCATTTTTATTTCACAGAATGATTTAATACATACAATAGGAGAAAGTGCTGCTCTGGGTGCCGCAGGTTTTGTCATTTGGGGTGATCTCAACCTCACATCTTCAAGGGTGAGTTTTTTAAAGCACATTTATTTACAATGTATAAACTACCATATAGTTTATATTTTTCATATTTTATAATAGTGAACTCATCAAAACTGTAAAAATGCAAAAAATTAACTACAAAATAATAAGAAAAACTTATTAAATGAAATATTTTATCTTCAAAGTTTGTCCTGAATGTAATGAACCAGCGTCTTGAGGTTAATTTTAAAAAAGTGAAAAAATTATATGAAATTATACAAACTGCAGTATGTTGAAATTACTTGTAAAGCAAAACAATGCGGATCTGAAAAAAAAATTTAAATAAAAAATTATATCCTAAGAAATTTAAGTCTCATTTCTCTGTACAGCAAAGCACCAATGAGATAATATGACATTGCTACGCTGTCAGAAAGTAAAATAAAAAGAAATTGACCTACAGTAAGCTGTCACTTGGGCAGTACCCTTTAAAAATGTCCTAATTTGTACCATTTTGGTACAGATACTAGGGGTGGGCGGAATGACCAAAAATCTATTCCACGGAATGAGTCATTTTATTTCACGGAACGGAATATTTGACGGTATACATGTTTTTCAGTTTATATTGTTTTTTGATGATAAAAATGTACAGAAATACACCACTCACTATAGCTTTTAACTAAATGCTCACCACAGTTTTAAAGCAACACTATGTAGTTTCCATGTAAAAATGACTTACAGCTCCCCTATGTGGTTGAAAAGCGCAACAGTGTTTGATATCAGACACTCTTCTGCAGGCAGGGGGAGGGGCGGGGCTGTGTTTCCTACCCTCCACCGCCACTTTCAGTGTGTGCTTGTAGCAGCTAGGAAGCTGCTCAGGTTGCAGCAATAGTACAAATTGTCCAGTTAAAAGTTGTTCTATCACTGAAAAAATTTTAGAGACATTATTTAAAGGTAAAAAAACTACATAGTGTTGCTTTAAAATATGAGCATTGAATCTTGTTTTTAATTGAGTAATTAACTTTATAGACTATTGAAGCTATAGTATGGCTTCATTGTATTTTGTATTTATGCATACATTACATTAAACATATGCATACATTACATTAAACATATGCAATATGTAAAATGAACAGGTATAAATATATGCAAAAACCTACAGACAGGATAAATACCTGTATATGAGAGAAGAAGCTCTAGATATTATAAATGTGACAGGTGCTATGATGTGATGATCATAAAGTTTGTTTTAAGGTCTTGACGCCCTTTACCTTCTATTAGACCTTAACATTTGCATCTCTTTCTCGTCTTTAAGATCAAATATGTTTGTACAAGCAAATGGCGTGTCAAACTACATCGCTCCATCATCGCACGTGTCACTGATATAAACGCGAGTTTTGTCTTAGCATGCTTAAAGTTCAGAAAACTTTACAACTATTAGCATTATGTGCGAGAAGAACTCTTTATTTGGCGTCGCAGCTCCTTGCGCTTGCCTAGAGAGACCTCTGCAGGCGAGAGACCGGCTGGCTGCTGCATGAAGCTATGTTGAGGAGAGAGAGCGCGCGCGCGCGAGAGAGCGCGAGAGCGAGCAAGCAAGAGTCTCGCTGCGTGACCCGCGGTGGATTCACTGGCACTTATTATAAAAATTACAGAAAAAACTCGTTCATTTTTTATAAGTGAACTATTTTACATGTTTCTCCGTCACACTCAGTCTAACATGCTGGAGGGCAGAGTTAGCCACGCCCACTTATTTGCATTCCGCGGAATAGACGAAATAGAAAAATCTGTTACGTCTGACATTTTATTCCGCGGTAACGGAATATACCGTCATACCGCCCAGCCCTAGATACTATATGTATATATTTGGTAGCAGTGGCGGCCAGTGACTTGTTATTTTGCGCCCCATGGATGAGCAGTCACCAGCCGCCACTGTTTGGTATCAACATGTACCTTTGTGGTACTATGCACTTTTTGGTACCAATATGTACTACTGAGTTACTAATATAAACTCCTTATGCATACTTTTTGAAAGGGTACTGCCCCAGTGACAGCTATAAGGACCAATTTTTGACAGTTTTTCTGGTAGTGTAATGAAAATTCATACTGATTTTGTTTTTAACAGGTTCAATTTAAACCCTAAACCTACAGTCACATTAGCTACAAAAGTGAACGACACCGAGCGACACACACTTGCTTGATGGTCGTTCCTTGGCTAGTTTCCAAAAGCGGTATCAAAAGTCACTTTAGAGGTATTGTTAAGTTACAAGAACGGTGTTTTTGGATTTAAAAGTATTTATTTCTCGATAAAAGTAACAAAATATATGAGATAAAATTGAATTATTTTATCAGACTCGACCACAGACCTACTGCTCCTTCACTCCGATTGGCAATCGCTTTGTCGCATCGCTCAGCATTTGCATAAAATAGCCGGCTTGTCTATTTTGGCCCCGCCTTGCTCGCGCAGTGGCGAGCTCGTCGCTTGTCGCTGGCAAACGGCCACTTCCATTGAAAATGAATGGTAGCCTGTCGCTCTATCTCTGTCGCTTGTAGCTAATGTGACTGGGGGGTAATTCCCACTTCCGGTATGAACTCACTTTGAATTTGTTTTCCCAGCACAACTGTTCCAAAGTGAAGGCATTTCTGAACCACAGACTGGGTCAGTACATCACTAATGTTACCCGGGCAGCAGAAGTCTGTAGCGACTACCTGTGTCAGTCCAACGGACGCTGCGTCCGTCGAGACCCAGAGGAGCCGCACTATCTACACCTGAGCCGCGGGAGCTATCGGATCCACTCCAACCGGAACGGCACATTTACTGTGACCGGCGGGGCCTCACAGCGTGACCTCAACCTGCTGACCAAGAGGTTTCGCTGTCACTGCTATCAGGGGTACCAGGGCGGCCGCTGCGACAGCATAGAGCCAGTAGAGAAAGAAGAAGACAATATGATAAAGGAGGACATGGAGGAGGTGTGGGAGGAGAAACCGGAGGAGCCTGAGGAGACGAGGGATACGGCTGTGCCTTTAGAAAAAGCCTTCCTTCTGACGGTTCTACTCCTTTCGTTGAACTTAGCTTAAATTTAAAGGTGAACTGTGTAATTTTGGTGCCGCTTGGCATCCCTTAAACCAAAAGCCCCAAAACTGCACCACTGGCTGAGCTGACATTGCTGTGACAGGCTGTTTGAGATGCTTAAAGAAATAGGGGAATGTTTTAAAAATGCTACGGCTTTTACACCACATTTTTTACATTTAACTCTTTCCCTGCCAGTGTTTTAAAAAAAAGTTGCCAGCCAGCGCCAGCATTTTTTATGATTTTCACAAAAAAATAATGCCTTCCAGAAAATGTTCTTCTTAAAATATCTAAACATACAATTTATCAAATGAAATAACAGACCCTCTGCTTCAAACAAAAACTTTTCATCCTACCTTCATTTATTCTCTTTTTATCACCACCATGTTTCTTCAAAAATAACACATTTGGTGCAAAAAGCTGATTGCGTTTTAATAAGAGCACCATCTGGTGGAAATATGATTGGCAGGAAATATGTTTTCTCTTAATTGACGAGTAAACTTGTCAATGGCAGGGAAAGAGTTAAGATCATTTACCCCAAAATTAAAATTCTGTTAAAATTTGTTTACACATTGGAGTGAATAAATAATAACAGTATTTATTTTGGGGTGAACTATCCATTTTAACTAGGATAGCAGAAAATATTTTACATTAACTCTTTCCCCGCCATTGACAAGATATCTGGTCAATCAAGAGAAAACGCTTCCCCGCCAATGACGAGTTTTTCCGTCTTTCCGCAATACCGCTATTATCCACTAGGTAGCGCCCTTCCGCAACTTTTTAAACCCTGAAGTATTGCCCTATGGCAAGCGGCTGCATGTCCGTGTCTGTTTTAAAGATCGCTCTGAATGGGATCTCTATGAAAAGTCCGTCACAAAAATGGAATTATCTCTGCTTTTTGCTCAAAATGTGGTGTTTTTGCAGAAACCTACCCATATTCAAAAGCTGATTACAAAAGAACTACTGAAGGTAGGATGAAACGTTTTTTTTTTTTTTGAAAGCAGAGGGTCTGTTCTTTCATTTGGTATATTGTATGTTTATATATTTGAAGAAGAACATTTTCTGGAAGACATTAAACTTTTGTGAAAATCATGAAAAACGCTGGCGCTGGCTGGCAACTTTTTTTTAAACGCTGGCGGTGAAAGAGTAAAAAATTACACACGTCACCTTTTGGGGAATGTGGCTACAAAGCCACGTGATGGCACATCATGACATGGTCAGGTTTCAATTTTTGTGATTTTATATTATAAAAAAACATTTACAGTGGTGATGTATGATGTAGAAGAGATACAAGCATTTGCACAAACTCACAAGATTCATATTGCTGTCTCAGAATGATTTTTAACCATGATATGCTCTGTAATATGAACTTAATGCTGGATTATTGTGCAAGTTTGGATTTAATCTATGCAATCTGTTTTACAAAGCACTGACACTAAGATGCTTCATCTGACTTTTATTAGCAAGCCTATATCTTAAAGACCCTCACTGCATCCGAAATCCTGTACTGTGACAATAAGTACTGAATTAGATGAAGCAAATTATGCTCAGTTAAAATTTTTCTATCTACACAGTGACCTAAGCTGGTGCGGTGCTATTAAGTAACAAGCTATATACAGTAAGCGTTAAAAGTTTTTGTGAAAACCGGCTGCAGTGATACGGCACGAACAGTGGCGGCTGGTGAATTCTTTTTTTGAAGCGCACAATGCGAAGTTCGTCACAACATGTATGTAGCTTGTTGTGTGTGTGGTTTTTTTTGACTTTGAGAGATCGTGTGTGCATCACGTGTCATGCCAAAATAAGTGCCTGCTGCCTTGAACGCGAACTTGAAAAGAGACGCTCGTGTTTGCCAGATACTCGCATAATCTCATGCGTAATCAGAGTTTACTGTTAAGGGACTGTCTTGCGTGTATTTAGGGAACGTGAGCGTCTCTTTTATCATAAACGGTTTTGACGCGTGTGCAGCAGGCACTTATTTTGACAAAACACGTGATGCACACAGGATCTCTCCACACGCAGGACAGATATTTTGAAAAAGGGAACCACACACTTGACAATTCGAACACTTATTTTGAATTAGCGCATCCTCGGAAGAGCAGTCACGAGACGCCACTGGGCACAAATGGTAGGATGTTTTGCCTAGTTTTATTTTTGTGTTGTAGTCCCGCCCAAAGCTAAATTTCATGGTACAAAATTCTATTATAAACTACAAATATCCTAATAATATTAAGGTGTGGTTATTTTCTGCCTGTGTAATTTTGCACAAAACTTTTTGTTATTTTTTAGCACGATGCTAATGGTCTAATCAGATTCAATGGATTATGCTAAGCTATGCTAAAAGTGGTAGCGCCAGACCCGTAGATCAGCTGAATTAATTCCAAAACGGTAAAAATCAAATGTTTAACTCTAGAGGAGCTGAAAAATGAGACTATTTTCAAAAAAGTGAAGTGTCCCTTTAATAGTTTAAATACTCTACAATACAATTAATGTATTCAACAGATTAAAGGGTAACTAAACCCCTGGTCAGAGCCTGACTCCACCCACTGGCAATATTTGAAAAATGCAAGAAAAGTGGGCAGATCCCAACGAAGAAAGAGGGGACGAACTAAGCTCGTATCAAGTGTGTGGTGAGATCGTAACAAGGGCGTGGTGAGCTTGAACCTGCTTACGTCACGAGTAATTTTTTGGACCCAACATCCAATAGGAAAATTCAACTGCAGTAGCCACCGTTCAACCTGAAGAGGGCAGCATTCAGACGTTTTTACACCATATATTGTAGTATTGAAACACTTTATATCCAAATGTCAAAAAAATTACTAAAATCAATGAACAGCACTAATAAAGCATCATTCTTACAGATCATTAACTAAAAAAAGTTGGTTTAGGGTTTAGTTACTCTTTAACAATTGAACAACCTCAGCGAACACAACCAGATTTAAAGCTACAGTCATTTTAATACAGCAACTGTATAAATGGTTCATTTTTCTTCAAAATAACTACTTCTAAAATGTTTGTTAAGCCAAAAAAATATCAAGATGTTTGTTTACACCTTTGTTTGCATTTGCAAGTGATGCTACAGAAGGCTGTGGTGTGTGAAATTCATAATGATTGTATGTTTTAAACTGTACTCTTGTCTTTATGAAGCAATTCAGCATCACTGATTATATGAAGGTATGTACTGTACTTCAAAAATATTTGGAGCAAAATCTGCAAATTGTTACAAACTGTAATACATTTGTCTACCACCAAGTCCAATTTCAGGTTAAAGGGTAATTGGACCATATTTTATCACTATTTTTTGATATTTTACAGTAATAATGCATTCACAGTTTTATAAAATCGTGTATTTTCGTAGCATTTAGATGAGTTTGTATAGGACAATATTATCGGAGCCTGCAATGTTTGTGTTGATTACCTCAGTGCTAAACCTTGCCAGTCTCTTAATGTGTCCATATATTTTTTATTCATCTCAAAAACATATGCAATTATATGCAATGTGTAAGAAATTACTTGACCTTTTATACATTCAGCAATACTATTAACCAAATACTCAATGAAGACAATGCAATGTGCAACAAATGTTGCTTGACTTATGCACTGCAAATAAAGATTGTAACTTGTAACAATTTTCTTTGATGTGCTAATAAATGTATGTCAAATATCATCACGTATCTCACATCTACAGAATACGATTTCATATTAAATGAGTCTGCAAACCCAAGAGAGTGATTGGAGCTGTGTACACAAACTGTTTGCTTTTAGTGAGTTTAGTCACTTTTTATTTTGACACAATCTTTACACCAAATATGTAGAAAAAACTCTAAATGTTCATAAACCCCTATTCCAGTCATACTGCATAAACATCAGACAGTTGTGTGTCTTTAAAACACTGACCTCTGCTAATATTTAACCAGAAACTGACCAAAGCCAGATTTTTCATTGCTACAGAAGAAACATGTCAAGCTTGGTAAGACATACATTATTTCTGAATCCTAATCCCTATTTTAAAAATCTTTAAAGTGTATCCTGTTATTACTATGATATACTCTCAAAAGGTTTTACATTGCACCATATTAATGCATTAGGGCCAAAAAGCTACAGGGTTAGGTTACAACTGGGGGTACAAGAGGCACTAACACAACTGTATAGCCACACTGTATATGACTTGAAACCCCTAATGCAGCTTACTACCTCATTTTACCATTAATTAACACACTAATAATATTAAATAATACAGTGTTACTTCAAATATTATGTACATAAAAATACAAACTAGCACGTGGGCTGATCGTAGCCTAAGGAAATCAACATCATCCAGTCAAGATAGAAAAATCATTAAGCTTACCTTAAAGTACCCTAAACTGTTTTCTGCGAGTCTGTCGATGTTTATATTCGACATCCATGTTTGTAACATCAAAGCAGAAGAAACTTTTGTAATGTTGTATCTGTCATAGTCCTCAGTTTAACACGTCTGCGCTGGTACATCGCGTTTTATTTAACTTATGCGTTTTATTCTCACAGTGTAGCTTTTTTCTGCTGAGGGCTTTTTTAAGACGACGCTGAGAGCCTGAGTTCAAAATAACTGACTTGATTTTGTATGTACCTGTACTGGTATTCACTACACTGCGCCGATCTATCAGCGTATGACATCAAAATACCGCGAGAGCTCCTCGAAACCACAACTCGTCTCGCTCTCGCGGTATTGCGATGTCATAAGCGGACCGGCCTGCGTAGTGCCGCATGAAGTCGCTTTAGAACAACGTCGGTCTGTTTCTTGAAAAGGTAGCTATCCTTAGTTCAGTTATCTTTTTATTTAGAAACGAATTACAGTCACACAGACAATTTTTTTTTTAAAGTTGTTACCGCTAATATACATCTTATGAAACACATACACTGTTAAATAGCACCATGAATATAAAATATTAATAGTAACATTTATTCTATGTATTTATTATATAGTAATTTCGGAAAACGAAGTATATAAAACTTAAAACTAACTATTTTCGTAATGTTCTTCTTTATATTTATTGTCACAACTGGTAGGTCTATAGAATTTAATTTTGTGATTAAATTTAAAAAAAAAAAATTTTTAAATACAGACAACAGATGAAAAACAAAAAATAATTTTTTATTGAAATATTTATAAAAAAAACACGTTCAATGTTTTCAACATTTACAGCTTTTAAAATGAAGTTTATTTTATTATGTTCTGAAGGAGCATGGACATGTATTCCAACCAATCAGCGCAAAGAGGTGTATATAAATATCCATTCCTTACCTCTTTTCCATGACAGTTTTTGCAGCATCCCTTCTCCACCCCATCGCCTCACAACTAGTACATCTATCCCAGTTAAAGAGCGGAGAGGACTGGGGCGTTCAGGCTAAAATTCTGAGCTCGGAGCCCTCCACTCAGACAGCACACCAAATATGCTTTATCTCATTCCCTATACATGTTAATGCAAACTCGTGGATTTTCATATTGTAATGCGGCCTATAGTTACGTTGTAATAGCCTACAGTCTGGGGGCACATGCATATAGATCAGTGTTGTATTTTTCATATAAACATTCTCACATTTTGTTCTCAATTGAATTTCCACAGATGCACTGTAAATAATTTTCGTTGTTTTCACAGTTTTTTACTGTTTTTCTCGACAGTTTCTTACTGTATAAGTTGTTTACAGTTTGTTACTATAGATTTGTTGTTTCCACAGTATTTTAATGTATTTTCAACAGTTTTTTACTGCATAAGCTTTGTACAGTAGGCTACTGTAGTTTTCCAATGCATTATGGGAAATATTACTCTGAATACAGTATTACCAACCAACTGCAAAACACAATGACAAACGTCTATTTATATCTTAAATGCTTATTTTTTTTGTGAGATATTTGGTTTAATGTCTGTTTTCACATCAGATGCTCGGTGTGTTCCTTTAACATAAATCAGGTGCCTTTTCTGAGGCTTTAATGAAATCACCAGCCAATTCAATAGACATACCATCAGTTCTTAATATTGTTGCCTCTGGGTCACAAAATGTATTTTTAAGATTAGTTTAGGCGATAATATATATGTATAATCTTCAAATAACAGTCGATTAGTTAAAAAAGCGCTAATTTTAGAATTTGATTAAACAAATGCGGAGGGTTCAGGCGCGAGTCGGTCACGTGATGTGCTCCTCAGTTCTGTCAGTAGGGGGAGTGGGAGAACGCGTGTGTGTCGTCGTATCTGTTCTGAACTTCTGCTCATCTAGCGCGTATTTCTTTATTAATATCTGCTGGGTGAATATTAATACGTATATGCTAACATTAATTTTGTGACCACAAAATGACAGCGAGCTATTATACGAGATATTGTGTCGTCGTGTTTGTCTTCACTCACTTCATCATTATCTGGTAAGTGCTATATGCAATATCTGGTATGAGACTTTATTGGCACTAAAGGGTTCTTTCGGCTAAATTTTACTTAATTTCTGTCATAACAGCAAACAACTTCTGCAACTACACAATGATTGTCTGCCTGTGTGCAAAATAAAGCACGTTCACTGTGTAAAACCCCGCGCAGGGCATTTTCAAATTAACGGTCAGGGCGAGTCTGAGCTTATCGTGTTGTGTTGACAGAGACTTTGCTGAGGTAAGTAAGAGAAAGAAATTAATGTGTTAAATAAATAACGTTATAAACTTGAATTATGTTGTGCCAGAATACGTTGTTTAATGAATATCTGTGGAATAGGTTTAAAATAATACATTAATGACTGAACGTGAACTTGACTGAACATTATGGCAGCTAGAAGTATTGAAAAGACGTATAATAGATTTAACAATGTTTTATCTTCTTTATTAGTGTATGTAAATCTGGGCTACAGTCCACGACAAATTTTCTACGGTAGTTTTACGCCTGCATGCTGGTCCTTTCGTCTATCGCGGGGATATCATCACTACAGCGGACATCGCACTGAAGAGATCCTGTGCTTGCGTGGCGGTGTGTTTGTGTGCTCACTTGGATTGAGACCAGCAGTGCTTTTTTAAACAGTGGGTGAGTACTAACTTATTATTGTGTAGTTTCATAAAAGCCTTACTCTTTTCAGTCACATAACTTTTGTTCATCTGCTAATAATAGGACTATCCATACACAAAGATGTATTGTGGATTTAAGTAATATCTGCGAATATTTATGTGAAAATGTATTAGTGTTCTGCTGACATGAGATCTGAAAATGTGTTCTAGGACCTGATATGGATTAATCCAATGATCAACGTTTTCCTTTGTATCCCTGTTTTGTATACGCTGCCATTACATGATGGTCATATGTCCCGGATGATCGGGAGAAGTCACGTGGTTCAATTATTATTATTTTTTTACGTGGTTCAATTATCTGTTAATAAAAATTTTTTACCATGCATTTAGCATCAGGCAAAGCCTGCAATCAATCTATTAAGACAGAAACAATATCTTATTATTATGTTGTTATGACAATATCATGTGATCATCTGAGTTAGAACAAAATCTATTCATTTTCAGGTATAACTGTGCAAGTGCCCTGAATCATTCTGTTGAAATGTTATGTGTTTAAGATTCTTTATGACATCAAGATGTGGTTTGGGAAGGACCTTCATCTAAATCTGAAGACAGGACATACTGGCTCAAAAAGGTATAATTTTTTTTATACCCAATTTGAAATGTTGAACAATTACTTTACTTTACTTTACTGTACTGGACTGGTCAAGCGTTTGGTCAGGAACTGCCTATACACTTGAAAAATGCACAGAACTGGAACAGCACATCAGTTGGGAGCACATTAACAAGGATGAAATTTATCCAATACTTAGTACAGTATATTTTAATCAGTGTGGCAATAACTTGTGTTTTATTTTTATGTTTACACAGGTGTTTCTGATATGGAGAAAAACCCTGCACTGCTCATTTTATTTCTTCATCTTGAGAATACAGCAAGTTTACCTTTTGTCTGGAAAATGTAAGTTTTGAGTTTGGCTAACAATAGAGGTTAGATTTTGATGCAATTTATTACTCATCTCTTTAACTTGTATTTTTAGTTACTCAGTACATGTTATTTTCACAGGATTCAGCAAAGCTAACACCAACAACAATTTTTCATGGCACTTTAAACCACCTTGATGTGAGGAGCCAGCATCAGAATGGATGGTGTCAGTATCCTGAAAGTGGAGGTAACAGAGGTACTGTATCTCTTTTTTGTCTCCTTCAGTGTAGCATGTCCAAACCCATCATTGCACACTAAACGTTAAACATTTTTGGTGACTACAAAAGACAGTCTATAACACTTCTAAAATTGTACAAACAACGTATTTCTATAAATTGTTTTGCCATAACAAACCTTACTTAGTGGTAATTGGTTCGTATATAGTTTTGTGTAAATTTGTTCATTTAACGTCTTAAGTTTGGAATGGTCTATACGGAAATAGTTTTGTGTTTATTGATTATAATTATTATAGTTAACACATTTATTTATTTCATACACCAGTTATTATTTATGGGTAGGGGTGTGACGGTCATTATATAACCGTGAGACCGACGGTTATAGTTGAACACCGTCATTAGAACTCTATAACCGGCAAAACCGTGTTATTAAAATATTTTTAAAAACATTTTTTATCAAAGAATTTTAAAATACTAATTAAAAACAATTGTTAACAGTCTGTGTTACACGCCCCCTCATGTTCTCACGCAGTGAAAATACAGAGCGGAGCAACACTGACAACGCGCTGACATACAGGACAAACCAGGTTACTTTTCGGTTACTTTTGAGATTAAACATATTAAACAAAGTCTCACCTTTCAAATCATCTCTTCCGTCAGTACACTCCGCTTTTCAAGTTCAAATCCTCCCATGCTTACCTACTAACTCTCCTGAACGCACATTCACTGCTTGCTGTTAATTTTAAAGAAACGTAGAGCAAGTAGCTAATCAGTGTCTAGTTTATTCAAACGCCGGGTGAGCACTGTGCAGCGCGTCTGTGGAGAGCGTTTGCTGCACGTGGCCATTGTGCTTTTACACCGGTTGCGTTTGCAGCGCATAGTGTGCAGTTTAATAACAATCTGAAGTTCACATTACTTTCTTTTACCTGCATTTATGAGCAAAACCTCTTCAATACGCTTTAAATCCACATTGTTTTTGTGCTGTTTTGTACTGACAGATATATATAGACACAATTACAGACATAAAAAGCCCATGGCACAAATTTGTTTCTCTAAAGATTATTAAGATAGATGATAGATAGAGGATTAATTTATGCTGGGCAGAGAGTGACAGCGCAGTCTTCTTGCAATAGTGTGTTTTTTAAATATTTCATTGCTTTCTGTTAAATTGTTCAACATTATTACTGTTTGAAACACACTTGGCATAACATTCATGATTTTATGGTAAAATGACACTGTCCCGTCAATCCACGAGCATTTAAACGAGCAAAACACACCCCACCGACAGTTATGTTACGAACCGTCACATTTGACTCATGTCATAACCGACATCACCAATTCTGAAACCGGCACACCCCTATTTATGGGTAATAATTGTGTCATGTTTTAGTCACTGAAATGTGTAAAATCGTGCAAAAATATTTAATAGTCTACCTGTAGTCTATTAAATATTATTTATTCAAAATGTAATTCTACTTCGCAGTGGTGGCTGGTGACTTCTCTCCTAAGTGGTGCAAATTCAAAATATGTGTTCAGAGTGTAATGTGTGTTGCTCATCATGTCAAAGTATGCGTTCGTTGTGTCATGTTAACCATGTGCATCTTGCCTTATGTGAAAATACGTGCCTGCTGTAAAAGCGTCAGAAGGGTTTATGATTTTATGACACTCACTTTCACAAAATACTCGCAAGACACTAACTTAACACTAAACTCTGATTACACATGAGATTTAGCGAGATCGTTTATAATAAACCCCTTTGAAGCATCTGCAGCAGACACGCATTTTGACATGATGCGTGATACACATAAGTTTACATGACGCGCTAAATACATGTTGTGACAAGCTTTGCATCGTGCACCCTTGAAAAAGAAGTCACCAACCAGCACTGCGACTGGGTTATTTAAGCTTTCAGTAATGTTATTGTAACATTCTCCGTAATATTTTCTCTGTTCTCTCAAGGTGGATCTCGAGACTTGGCCATGTTCTAGATTATAACTGGTGAGCTCAAAGTACATTATTGCTAAAAACAAGCATTTTAGATGATTAGTTAATTTTTTGACTTATTATTAATTTGTTTTATCATTTGTTACAGGATTATCACAAGTGCTGTCGCCCCTGCTGTATATGACGCCCCCACCACCTACACCAGGTGTAGGAAATGTCGGTCCTGGAGTGCCGTTGTCCTGCAGAGTTTTGCTCCAGCTCTAAACAAACACACCTGAACAACTAGATCTGAAGAGTCACCAGAAAACTACAGGTAGGCGAGGTTTTATCAGGGTTGGAAATGAAATCTGCAGGATTTCGGCACTCCAGGACCGACGTTGCCTACTACTGACCTACACCTTCATCCTGCCACCACCACCCATACTACCTACAAAAAACTGTATTGTAATTATGCTTTTCACTGTATTGTATGATGTGGTTTTCTCATTTAGGGTAACTACACTATGGCAACAATTGGATACATTGATTGCTGACTGATTTTGTTATTTTTTCTTTACTTTTTGTTTAAAATCTAATCATTTTTTTGTTATTTTTGTTAATATTGTTACAAATATACAGTTAAAACTGCACAATAAATTTTCTGCTTTTAAAGATATAGTTGTTGTCTTTATATTTAACATCAACCAATAAAATAACAGTATTTAATTTAATCTTAAAAAATACAGTAGTATATATTTTACACTGTAAAATAAATAACAGTAAAATTGAAAAAATACAGTAGTATATATTTTACACTGTAAAATAAATAACAGTAAAATTGGAAAATACAGTAGTATATATTTTATACTGTAAAATAAATAACAGTAACATTTCCAGTATAACAGTAAAATGCTGTATGTTGGATCTTACAAAAAACAGTATAATACTGTTCTTCATTTTGCAGTATCCTTTAAACTACTGTCATTCTTTCTACAGTAATTTTACTGTTGTTTGAAATACAGGAACTACTGGATAATTGTTGCCAGTAAGTTACTGTTAATTTGACAATAAACTTTTTACAGTGTGGGAAACCAAGGAAAGTGTAGTGTGTTAACATTTTACACCATTTACCTCATCATATTTGTCTCTTCTTGCACATCATCATCTCCTCCATCAACATCCGTTCCTCTCTTCAACGAAAGACCTTTTGTGCTCTTATGGAATGGACCTATTTCCAAATGCCAACAGTTAAAAATCCCTCTCGATTTATCACTGGTCCAGGCAGTCACAACACCTGCAAGGGTAAGCAATCAATCCCTGACCCTGTTCTACAAAAACCGAATTGGGCTTTTCCCCTATGTGGACGTTCAGTCCTCCAAAGAGTATAATGGTGGCATACCGCAAAGAGGTAATTTATCTGCTAGTCTAAAGAAAGCTAAAGACGAGTTTACCCAGTACATACCCGACTCATCTTCTGGGTTGGCTGTCATGGACTGGGAAGAGTGGCTTCCGATGTTTGACCGAAATTTGGACATAAAAGAGATCTACAAGGACCTGTCCATCAACTACACCCTGGAGCATAACGTTTCCCTCAACCTGCAACAGGCTGCCAGCAAAGCTAAACAACCGTTTCAGAAGGCAGCAAGAAGTTTTATGGAGCAAACTTTAAAGTTAGGGGTCGCTCTTAGACCTCAGTACCTGTGGGGCTACTATTTATTCCCAGATTGCTACAACTATGACTTTGAGGTTCAAAACTACACAGGTGTTTGTTCAGAGCACACAAAACAATTGAATGACAAACTTTTTTGGCTTTGGGAGAGCAGTACAGCCCTTTATCCATCAGCATACCTGCCGGCAAATATAAGTGGAAGTAAAACCGCAGCGCTGTTTGTTCGTCACCAAGTGCAAGAGGCAATGAGAGTTGCAGCCTTACCGAAACATGGCTACACTGTGCCTGTTTATGTCTATTTACGCCCCCTTTTACGGGACCAAAAGGAGATTTACATGAATGAGGTATTGTATGAATACTTACAATTGAACTGTATAGTCCAAGGTGTCTTGCAATAATACTGTATTTTTTTTTTAACTCTAACTAGAATGACCTGGTCAGTAGTATAGGTGAAAGTGCAGTTTTGGGGGCATCCGGATCTATTCTTTGGGGGGCTAGTGCCGATTATAATGACAAGGTAATTCACATTTACATTTATGCATTTGACAGACGAGTGCTTTTATCCAAATAAGTGAAATAGTTTTCACACATTGGTGTGATTATTTAATAAAATCTTTTGCAGGGTTATACAGGCTCTGGAGCCCTTGTGTTTTTTAGAGAGATATGCAAACATTGCGGTGATCTGAAATCATCAATGCGGTCAAACAATCGCGATGAGACGATTATTTAATGATTGTGTGACAGCCCTAACGTGCAGTTCATTCAATATATACATTTTTTGTCAGTATGTGTTTTCATTGGGACCGAAACCATGATCTCTGTGTTGCAAGCACAATGCTACCAATTGAGCTACAGGAACATTATTCTTCTCTTATAGAAACAATTAAACAATTAACCCAAAATGAAAGAGATGTCAATGCTTATGCATTCTCATTTTGTTTATGATGTAATGCATGAGTTGCATTTCCATGATTTCCACAAATACAGAACAGGATTTTTATCATTATACACTGTCCGAAAAGATGGTACCCTTGTCTTTATATGTACTTTTTCGGTATTAATATGCACCTTTAGGTAGTGCTTGGTGACACTGTAGTGCCAGTAATGGATTTAGGTTACCTAATGTATTTTCAATTCTTTCTTTCTTTGCAGGCCTCTTGTGAAGGTTTATCTGCATACCTGTCTGACACATTAAACCCCTACATTGCCAACGTCACCGCTGCGGCTGATTTCTGCAGCAAACGTCTCTGTCAGGGCAGCGGACGCTGTGTCCGCAAAAAGTACAATTCGGATCACTATCTCCACCTCAGTTCAGAGAGCCACCAAATTAGAAGGATTGCTGGGAAATATGTGGTCTCTGGGACCCCATCATTAAATGACCTCAATGACTGGGCAGACAAATTCACCTGTCAGTGCTACAGAGACAGAAAGTGCTCAGCTAAAATCACCGTTTAGACATCGGACATCTTCAAAAATTTATTAAATTAATATTGGTAAAAAATTAAATTAAATGATGTATTATGTGTTACTTTAACCAGAAATAAGTTTCTTTTGGGTACAAATTTGTTCTCAAAATTTAGTTTAATAGACTAACAGCCAATAATATTAACTTGCATGAAATGAACATCCTGTAGAAGAATGATATGTACTAACTTACTGTAGATATTGTTCTCCTACAAGATGTTAATGTCATGTAAGTTCATGGCAGATAAGATAATCATGCGTCATCAGTTCCAAGTAGATTGATAAATCCTGAATTATCATCAGAGAATAACTATATATAACTCATGTGCCCTTGTTAGTGTACTGGTCTTGTAGAAAACCAGCTGTAGTTGCTTAATCCAGTTTAATCTTTTCTCAGTACGTCTTAACAGGTTTTTCCTTTTAGATGGCAAAAATCCAAGATGACCTGCCTTCACCTCAACATTACAACTAATATAAAGTGTGACCAACAAAGTTACAGCACATATTTGACCTTTAACACAGATGTGTCAGATACTGATGTACAACAATCTGTAAAAATGTGTACAGAATATCATCTTACTGTAGATCCACTGTCAACTATTAATAAATCATCGCAAGATTAAAGTCACAACCTATCAGACTATCAAATACTTTAGCAGAAAACGGCAAACGCATGTTAACCGCTCCCATGTTATCATAACAAAACAAGAGGTTTTGATAAGATTTGCTATATATATCCACACATGTAACATATCTTGCAATAACTAAAATGCTGCATGAAGATAAAGGTAAGAAAAATGTGTTTCAATATTGCTTAAAAAAGATTTCTTAGTATTTAGAATAGTATTTTTGTTTGTTTTCCAATGCAAATATCTAAAATGTTTAAATTAAAATAATATACTTGAGAATTAGAATGACCAAGTAAATTTTTTTACCCCACTGGCAGATATTTGTGCTTGTTTTAAGCATAAACTCACAAAACTTTGATATATTGTTCAGAAACAAGCCTTACACTGCAAAACATGATTTTCTTACTTAGTATTTTTGTCTTGTTATATAAAAAGTCTTAAATCAATATGTATTTTCTCAATGAAAAAAATCACTGAAGAAAATTTTAGACAAAAAAATTACAATTTAAGTAAATTTGTGATTAAAACAAGCTAAAAATGGGTAGGAAATGTTTCTTGAATTCTTCTTGAATTAAGTGTTTTTAAAAAAAGTTCTTACCCAATTGGCAGATATTTTTGCTTGTTTAAACCCTTCAACGGGATGTTTGGCAATACATACAATAATCCTGACAAACTATGTAGTTTTCATATTTCATCACCATTTTGCAAAAAGAATGACGTTGTAAGAAAAGAATTCCTGAAATGTCTCAGACCAAGAGGTGGGCCCAAGGTATTGTTACATATTTATTTTTACATATCCTATAAACCTGAAATAATCTTGACAAACGATAAATTGTTGGGAAGTTCTAAAGATTTATTAAGATTTAAAAATTCAAGGCCATTTGATGATAGAAATTTAGTAGTGACAGTCATTTTGTCACTGACCCCGTAGGAGTACATATGAATTTGTATATTTTTATAATTCTAATATCCATCAAAATAAATCTATACATTTTCAAAAATCTTGACAACCTATATATAATTGGAAAGCTATAAGAATGTAATTTTATTTATATTTTAAAAAACCTTTTTGCATTAAAATAAATAAAAAAACTAGACTTATTTTCTTAGATCATTTTGCTCATCAAGGAAATGCATCTTAATTTAAGATTTTTTTTTTTAGATTTGTACTGAAAAAACAAAGTAAGAAAATAATTTTTTGCAATGTCCATCGCAAAAAAAAAAAAATGAATTTCAAGAAAAAAAATTCTTAGTATTTTTGAAAATAAGTCTAGTTTTTAGACCAAAATTATCACATTTAAGTGATTTTGTGCATAAAACAAGCAAAAAAATCTGCCAATGGGGTAAGCAATTTTTTCTTGAATTAGTCTTGTATTTAGTGTTTAAGAAAAATTTTCACGATTTTTTTGTCTACCCTATTGGCAGATAATTTAAGAATTTTTAGATATTTTTACTGAAAACAAGACAAAAATACTAAGAATTTTTTCTTGAAAATCATTTTTTTGCAATGTGGCTTCATGTAATTTTGCTTCTCACGTAAATGTATATTAATTTAAGAATTTGTAGATACTTATAATTTTTAAAGATGCCTCATAATTCCACAAAAAAAAAAAACATTTTTGGCAGCATTCCAGAAAGAAAACTACAAAAAAACTTTATGAAAGGTATGAAAGAAATGGTTCTTCTAGGAACCTTTGACTTTGGGGAACCAAAAATGACCCTTTGTAGCGCCTTCATTTTTAAGAGTCAAGATTTAAAATGACGCATAATTATGTTTTTCAACAAACACTGAATTACACAATTAATATCTTAAGTGGTTTACAATTATTTCTGTTGTGCACATTTTTCATTTATTAATATGACATTGACAATGCAGATCCATATTCCACAGATAATTCAGAAATTTAACAAATTTGCAGAAGCTGCAGCAATGTTGTTTTCCATTCATCTCGGATCACCTCTCCATCAAGCTATTCTGATCTCCCTTTGGGGCTTTCTTAACTTAACATTAGCTCTACCACCAACCATGCCTCCGATCTTCAAAGACACACCCTTCTCTGTTATCTGGAACTCCCCTACCCCGGTATGTGAGAAGCTTGAAATCAATTTGGACACGTCAGCGTTTAATGCCGTCACTACGCCAGCCAGTGTCCCCAACCAATTTCTGAACCTCTTCTACGCCGAACGTATCGGTCTGTACCCTTACGTAAAACCGGACACCAAAGAGGAGTTTAATGGCGGCATTCCCCAAAAGGCCAACCTGACAGCCAGCCTGTTAAAAGAACTTGACGATATCAAATATTACATCCCATGGTTCTCCCCGGGTTTGGCCGTGATCGACTGGGAGGCGTGGCGACCGCTGTGGGCAAGAAATTGGAGTTCTAAACAAATCTACAGGGAGCTCTCCATTCAATATGTGCAGGAGAAAAACCCAACTCTGTCCTCCGATGAGACTGTAGCTTTGGCCAAAAAGCAGTTTCAAGCGGCCGCTAGGGCTTATATGGAAGGCACATTAAAGCTTGGGATCGAAATGAGGCCAAACTACCTCTGGGGCTATTATTTATTCCCTGACTCTTACAATTATGGATGGGAGCAGCCTGGTTATACCGGTGAATGTTCAGAACAAGAGCAGATGTTGAATGATGAGCTCCTTTGGCTGTGGAATTCAAGCACCGCATTGTTTCCTTCGGCATACCTGCCGCTAGGCCTTCAAAACAACCAGAACGCAGCTTACTTTGTTCGTGGACGAGTACAGGAGGCCGTCCGGGTGTCTGCTTTGCCAAAGCATAGCTACACCTCTCCGATTTACGTATACTTGCAACCTCTGTTTCGGGATCAGTCAGAAATATACCTGAGTGAGGTGAGGCATTATGAAAACAGTTAATAAACAATTCATGAATCTTCATAGAGTCATGAAAAATATTTTCTTTGTATTTTTAGATGGATCTGGTGAATACTATTGGGGAGAGTGCAGCTCTGGGGGCATCAGGGGTCGTGCTATGGGGGGCCAGCGCAGATTATAACAACAAGGTAATGTCCCATATAGTATGTGACCCTATATAAAATCATAACGTAAAGTACATTCTGTGATTACAGCGGGGAAAATAAGTATTTGACACATCAGCTTTTTGATCAGTAAGGGGATTACTAAGTGGGCTATTGACAAGAAATTTCCACCAGATGTAGCCATCAAGTCAAATATTGAATTCATACAAAGAAATCAGAACATTGAAGTATACAAGTTGAGTCATAATAAATAAAGTGAAATGCCCTTACTGATAAAAATGCTTATGTGTCAAATACTTATTTTCCTTGCTGTAAAACCTTGATATCTTTAATATTGACTGAGAAAGTTTATGTCAAGGACTGAAATTAATCACAGAATCTCTCTTCATTTATAGGAATCATGTGAAGCTCTGTCTGCCTATCTACCCTCCACTCTTAACCCTTATACAACCAATGTGACAGCAGCCGCTAAACTTTGCAGTAGCACACTGTGTCAAAACAAAGGCCGCTGTGTGCGCAAGAATCCTCAATCAAACACCTATCTGCACTTGAATCCGAAACATTTTAACATCCTAAAGAGTCGTGGTCAATACTTGGCCCTGGGGACGCCTTCCCTCAGTGACATCAGGAAGTTTTTGGACGACTTCACCTGTCAGTGTTACGCGGGTCAGAAATGCTCAGCCAAAATGCCGGACTCCCTTCCCACAACTCCAGTGGTTGTTCGTGTAACCTCATATGAGACAAACACATTTTGATGTGTCTCAATTAACAAATAAACATAAATAAAAGGTAATGATATTTTGGAATAAAAGATTTTCTCTTATGATTTATTCACAATCGTGTCATACTAGGTAAATTCCTTTCTTCAGCCGAACACATTCAAAGTTATTAAAGTTTTTGACAACACAGAAAAATGGCAGGATTCTTTTATGTATGCATTCTGGGAATATATAACCTTGATATCTTTAATGACTGAGTAAGGTCATGACAAATTTTTATTCAGCAGGAACGATTCTAGGATTTTCATGTGAGAGTGGTTTGGAATGATTTAAATATGATGTCTGGTCATGGAAATAATGTACGAGGATATACTGCCTCTGGTGTTCAGTTTTGGGTAGGTGATTTGAATACTTTTTTAAAATAGGTTTGATTGTGATTTTAATGTTAAAAAAGCTCTTTATTTGCCAAACCTCCAGTTTTAAGCTATTCTTCTTCTCACACTAAAGATGTTTCTAGGTTTTCAGTGACAGTGGACCAAGTAAGAAATGAATTGAGGAGAATTAAGGTCAAGAAATCTCCTGGTCCTGATGGCATGAGTCCTACTATAGACATTGTTCTCCCACAATATGTTAATGTCATGTAAGTTCATGGCAGATACCTTAAGATACTGTATATCATACGTCATCAGTTGCAAGTAGATTGATAAATCCTGAATTATCATCAGAGAATAACTATATATAACTCATGTGCCTTTGTCAGTGTTCTGGTCTTGAAGGATACCAGCTGTAGTTGCATAATCCACTTTAATCTTTTCTTAGTTGTTCTCATTTTTTAAAAAGATGAAGTGCAAAGATGGTATAAATGCAAAAAGATGAAGTGCAAGGTTGGGTCAAAAGTTTTGTCAGATGGGTCATACACCAACAAAACATGAAGTACAATATAGGCACCACAACAAATGAAAGTTAATTCCAAGAAGAAGAAGAAGAAGAAGAAGTTTAATTTATATAGCGCCTTTCCAAAGCTCAAGGTCGCTTTACATAACAATACATCAAGAATTAACAACTACAGAAATATACATACATTTCATACAACACAAAAACACCAAAAGTTTACAATATTACAGAGTTTGTCCGAAATGTAGGCTAAAGAGGTATGTTTTCAGTTGTGTCTTAAAAGATGACAGAGATGACTGTTTACGTAATGTCAAAGGTAATGAGTTCCACAGTTTGGGGGCAGCTATGCTGAAAGACCGGCCGCCTACAGTAGACAACCGGTAACGGGGGACAGACAAAAGACCCTGTTCAGCTGATCTAAGGGATCTTGCAGGAGAGTAGTTGTGGAGTAATTCAGCAAGATAAGATGGTGCTAGACCATTCAGTGCCTTAAAAGTAAGTAGCAGTATCTTGAACTGTATACGAGAAGCGACTGGTAACCAATGAAGTTCACGTAGCAAAGGTGTTATGTGGTCTGTGCGCTTGGTGGACGTGAGAACCCTAGCTGCCGAGTTTTGAACGTATTGTAGCCTCGCAATACTTTTTTTGTGGAGACCAGTGAAAAGAGCGTTACAGTAATCCAGGCGTGATGTGATTAAGGCATGAATAAGGATTTCAGTATCAGTTTGAGTTAGAGAAGGTCGAAGACGTGCAATATTTCGAAGATGAAAAAAACAGGTTTTAACAACAGCAGAGATGTGAGGGGCAAAAGAGAGAGATGAGTCAAATAATACACCAAGGTTACGTACAGAGTTGGATGGCTTTACATGAACATCGTCAACTTCCAATGATCTGATTAATCAAGGTTTACAGAAGGAGAAACCAAAGAGATGAAAGGAAACGTAGTAGCCGATCCCAACAAATTGAAGTTAACCTTAGTGATTTGATTTATCAAGGTGTACAGAAGGAGAAAAACAAAAAGAAGAAGAAGGCGAAGAAAAGGAGAAGACAGAGAAAACCTTCACTTAAAGAAGATTTCATCAAAAATACAACCATGATGATTGAAGTGATTAAGAAACAAGAATGGACCAATAAGATGTTGATAAAGTTAATATGAAAAATGGAAAGGGCAGCGACCGAACCTGATATGGAGCCAGAATTGAACTGTAGGATAGACGAGGTTGAACGTTTAATAATTTCAGGACTCCGCGCCGTCTAAATGTCTGTTTAATTTTTTTGTGTTTTGTAACATGTTTAAAACTTGCCTTGAGTGCATACAAAAAGAGGTAGGCTACGAGGTGATTTTGCAACAAGATGCTAAGAAATGAGGTAGACTTCAAACTCTGTCAGTCAGCCTTTTGAACTGATAGTCAGTCTGTTTTAAAATACATACCAAATGAGCAGACAGATTTCACACTATGTGGCAAACAGGATTTCTGTCATAAGAGACAACACAGACATATGGGGCGGCAGTGACTCAGTGGTTCATGTAGGTTGTCTACAAACCGGAAGGTTGGTGGTTTAATCCCCGGCTCCACCTGACCAAGTGTCGAGGTGTGCTTAAGCAAGACACCTAACACCAGCTGCTTCCGACGAGCTGGATGGCACCTTGCATTGCTGACACCACCATCGGTGCATGAATGTGTGAGTGAAAGGGTGAATGTGAGGCAACCTGTAAAGCGCTTTGGATGGCCATAGGTCTGTTAAAAGTGCTATATAAATGCAGTATTTATACCAGTGGAGATATAGGAACCATACTAAATCCACTAGTCACTCAGAGCAAAAAGAAAAGACATTATTGCCAGTCAGGAAACAGAATCTGAAACAAGAATCCAGAGCAAACTGATATGTGACCAAATGCAATCTTTTAAGAAGACACTGGGAAGATATTCCATAAGTCTGAAAGATCTGTCAAAAGCAGAAAAGGCCATCATTGTGTTTTGCCAAAGACAAAGATATTCAGATGAGGTGGACCGGCTATAGAAAGCATCTTCAACTGAAAAAGCTTTAAAAAGACAGAGCAACATCTACAAGCTTGATCCAGTGCTTGAAGAAGGAGTCCTGCGAGTAAGGGGTAGATCAGAAATAAGTAAGAAATGCTTGATGAGGCCAAGTGACCAATGATTCTGCCAAAAGATCATCACATACATGAAAATCTTGGGCATGCCGGCAGAAATCACATTCTCTTAACGCTCCAACAAAAGTATTGGATTGTTAATGCCAACTCTGCAACGCATAAGTGCTATATAAATGCAGTATTTATACCAGTGGAGATATAGGAACCATACTAAATCCACTAGTCACTCAGAGCAAAAAGAAAAGACATTATTGCCAGTCAGGAAACAGAATCTGAAACAAGAATCCAGAGCAAACTGATATGTGACCAAATGCAATCTTTTAAGAAGACACTGGGAAGATATTCCATAAGTCTGAAAGATCTGTCAAAAGCAGAAAAGGCCATCATTGTGTTTTGCCAAAGACAAAGATATTCAGATGAGGTGGACCGGCTATAGAAAGCATCTTCAACTGAAAAAGCTTTAAAAAGACAGAGCAACATCTACAAGCTTGATCCAGTGCTTGAAGAAGGAGTCCTGCGAGTAAGGGGTAGATCAGAAATAAGTAAGAAATGCTTGATGAGGCCAAGTGACCAATGATTCTGCCAAAAGATCATCACATACATGAAAATCTTGGGCATGCCGGCAGAAATCACATTCTCTTAACGCTCCAACAAAAGTATTGGATTGTTAATGCCAACTCTGCAACGCATAAGGCCCTTACAAGATGTGTTATCTGTAGATGCACAAGAGGCAAGATAGGAGAGCAGAAGATGGCAGATCTTCCCAAGGAGAGACTAAGAGCTACTTTGGACCTTTTGAGGTAAAAGAGGAAGAAGTCTTGTAAAAAAAGATATGGGGCCCTATCTTGCACCCAGCGCAATTGACTTTGTCAGTGACGCATGTATCATTTGTATTTTGCACCGGCGCACAGCGGGTTTTTCCCTCCACAGACGCACGTCGGCAAACTAGGGAATAAACTTGCGCTCCCTAGGCGGTTCAGCGCAAAAAAGAAGGCGTGTTGCGGTGCAAACCATCCCTGATGCTATTTTGCCGTTTCAAAAAAAAAATTTGCGCCACCGACCAAAAAAAACTAGTCTAAAGTCAGTGGCGCGTTGCACGTTGTTCATTATGCTATCATAATATGGAGCTAGAAGAGTCTCAATAAAGATAAATGCACACACTACATTCACATATGCACACACAGGATTCATAAATACACACACAGGATACACAAATGCGCACAAAATTCACAAATGCACACACAAAATTCACAAATGCACACACAAAATTTAAGAAGCACAGAAGATTCACAAATGTACACAAAATTCAGAAATGCACACAAAATTCAGAAATACACAACCAATTCAGAAATGCAAACAACATTTACAAATGCACTCAAGATTCACAAATGCACAGGACAAGATTCAAAAATGTATTTCTGATGCACACACAAATATATCTTGATTTACAAACTGTTTTGTTCTGTGAACTTTAAATGCCTTTTTTTAAACTGGGAATGATCTGCAACCAAGGAGATAACTAGCTAAACACTTTAAGTTCTACATACCGCTCCCCTGTGGTTGCCAGAAGCCATGTTGAGGTCTCAACCAACCAACTGACAGACAGAACTCCACCGCGCTAACGTTAGCTCGCGCCCGCACCACGTGCATATCACGCTGTGTAAACTTCTTCTTCTTCGGTTATATTGGCGGTTGGCAAACCAGCTTAAAGGTCATGTGATTGGCTTATAAGTAAACAATCCCCCACGTGGGGTGCGTTGTTGTGATTGACTAAAACAAGGGAGATATCTGATTGGTTGCAGATCATTCCCTGTTTAAAAAAAGGCATTTGTGTGTCGAGCCAAGTCAGGGGAGTCTCAAAATTCACACACAAATGCAGTAAAGTTCACAGACCAAAAACAGTTTGTAAATCAAGATATATTTGTGTGTGCATCAGAAATACATTTCTGAATCTTGTCCTGTGCATTTGTGAATCTTGAGTGCATTTGTAAATGTTGTTTGCATTTCTGAATTGGTTGTGTAATTATAAATTTTGTGTGCATTTGTGAATCTTCTGTGCTTCTTAAATTTTGTGTGTGCATTTGTGAATTTTGTGTGCATTTGTGTATCCTGCGTGTGTATTTATGAATCCTGTGTGTGCATATGTGAATGTAGTGTGTGCATTTATCTTTACTGAGACTCTTCTAGCTCCATATTTTAAGGGCGCATGCTTGACCATAATGTATAGCGTGCACAACGCGCACACACTTTGCTTATCTAATCTACACAGATGCAACAGTTATTTTTGCAATCATAAATTGTTACAATAAAAAATATTAACACATGAGATAAGGGGAATCATAGTGGTGAGCATTGTGGTAATATTTTTTATTTATTGTGTGGCTGCGTTAAAAAAATTCTTATGCAAATAACGATTAAAATATTTTCATAAGAAACCTTAATGTATATGAACTTGATTTGTGAGTGTACTTTGGGGTTGGACCTTGCTTGCGTTTCTTGGGTCCAATTTCAAAGCCCCCAAACCCTTTCAGCGGTGAGGGTGGACGCAGCGATGTCCTCTGCTGGCGTCAGGTCCTGAGGCAGATCCACCTCCGTTACACGGCGTGCCCGATTTATGCTGGCAAGCTTGGGATTCCCCCGTCTCCTGACATCATTGTAACGCTTGGCGCAACGATGGGGATGCCAGCTGATGAGACAATTGTGGCTATTTCCTCTCACGCCTGTTTAACCTACGCTGATTTGGGCGGGTTTCTCCTATCCCCATACAAATCAACTTCTCTGTCTTTGACTGCTCTTACATGAACGTGGGTCTCCTCGGCTGTGAACCGCTCCTGGCGTCCGCCTGGTAAATCCGTCATAATAATAGCAACCCGCCATGGAACTTGCGCCCTTACGTTTAAAGGGAATGTTGGATAGCGTTCTGATTGGTTTATTTGACGTTACGCCCAAACCACACCTATGAATAATGAACCTACTTCAGACCAACCCCTTATTGATTTGCGCCTGGCGCAAGAGTTATTTCTCCCGCCGGGAAAATAGCAACAGCGCCCAAGATCCGCCCACAAAGTCACTTGCGCATTGCGCTTCGCACTTGCGTTTCAGATCGTTAAAATAGGGCCCATGGAGTTTTATTCACATGCATGTCAAGCAGACCCATACACCTGGAAATGGCTCACTCCATTGACACTGACTCTTGTCTCAATGCCCTGGATAGAAGATTTGTGAATAGAAGAGATCAAGTGACTCATATTAGATCAGGCAATGGGACTAATCTGGTTGGAGCAAGGAATGAGTTGCAAAAGGCCATCTCTGAATGGAATCACAACATGATCCAGACTTCAGTGGACTTTCAATCATCCAGCAGCTTCCCATCATGGTGGTGTTTGGGAGATACGAATCTGCATGGTGAGACAAGTTCTTAATTCCATCCTGAAAGAACAAGAACTTGAGGATGAAGGTCTTGACACTATTGTGTGAGGTAGAAGCCATCTTAAATAGCCGCCCCATAACCACTGTGACAGAGGATAATCAAGACCTAGAAGCACTGACTCAAAGAACCATATTCTCCTTTTACAAACTCGTCCTGCATCCGGCTTACCTAAGCACTGGTTCTGAAACATAGCGGACCCGAAGCAAAAAATTCAACACTGCTTTATTGAAAATCAACTTAAACATTCCAGTCGGGGGTCGAGTCCCGAGCCACCAAGAGCGAGTTAACTTTATTGTTACTGGTGTACACCATTTTTATTTAAGAGGCTTTCTTTACCGCAGTGATCCACGCGTTCTTACTTCGTTCAGAGGATTCTACTACTCAGTGGACTCTAACCTACCACGCTCTGTTCAAACCTGTCTCTTCTGCTCTAGATAACAGCAGCGATTGGTGGACGGAAAGCAAGACATTACCGTAATAAACCATATATTTCCAAAAAGCGTAATTTGTCTTCTTTAGGAGCAATTCCATTTTTTGATAGCTCAAATGGTTGAAGCAGGGCCTGAAGTTAACTTTTTTGACCACCAGCCACTGTGGCAGGTAGATTTAGAAATCCACCTGCCACAGAGACTTTTTACCAGCCAGTTTTTTTTTGCCTGAATAGTGAATGATAACTGTTGAGATCATTTTGTTTATATGTGCCCTGTCAAGAGCAGAAAGATTTTATGTACGCATGCTTTTAAGAACGCGCCTCTCCGATGTGCCCTATTGAATCCCCTTAAACCCGCGCACGCACACAGAGACAGAGGGGGCACAAACTGCGCACATAAATGCCGCACATACGTTGTTTTTCATTACTATATTCGCAAAATGTATGTTAATGTACTACTGTATAAGGCATAGTAGCGCAACTCTCTCTAAAGTTTACACATCAAGAGTTCTGATCCGTCACAGCAGCACTACACATATGTGCAACTGTGATTATACTGTAGTCTATGTCAGCATTGCATTCTCATCCCATCTCACCAACAGTTTAATACTTACACACACATCCAAACGTAGTCAGAGAAGTGCCTCATCTTCTTTCCAATCGCATGAACGTGGCGAAACAGCAGTCGCATCCTCTCAATGAATCACTCAATTTGCATCAGTGACATGCGCAGGTTAATAAGAAATGAGCGGGTGCCGATTACGAGTCATCTAAAAATATTTTAATGATATTCAGGCCGCGGTCAGTCGGTCAAGTTTAAAAACTACTTTGAACAATTGCGGGCGGGTTAGTTGAAAATGTCGGTCAGGAGTGGGTAGTTTCTACAATGATCCGTGCATCACTGATTCGCATTGGCTACCCGCCAATGTGGCTGGTAGATTGACAGTGTTACCCGCCAATTGCAAAATCCACCCGCATTTTTGCGCGTGGTCGGTGTTAATTTCATGCCCTGGGTTGAAGAGTTACGGTTTGAATGAAAAAATATAATGTTTTCCATGAATCTGATTGGGTGGGCAAGCTGTCAATCCACCTGTAGATCTGCCCCTGGCTGAACGCAGATCCTGATGCAATGCGAAAAATTAAATAAACAATAATTAAAATAACATCAAGATAATATCGCAGCGGCTCTCATTTTAATAGCTTTCACAAATACACTGGTATAATTTGAAAGTCTCTACATGAACACTATTTGGCATTGTGACTTTGGTTAACAAATTAGCAGTAATTATGCACCTGGTTGCCAGTAACTTACTGTAGAAGATAAAGGCTGAAAATGTTTCATGTTCATTTAACTTTGAACAAACTGTTGCCAGTAAATACCATAAATGGAAAATCTACAGTAAATTACTGGCAGCTACAGTAGTTGCCAGTAATACCCAGTAATACTGTAATTTCTACAGAAATTTTTTAAGTTAGTCAGAATGATTTTAACTGAAATATTTTGACCACAAGTGCAACGAGCGGGCAACCGGTTGTAAGCTGTAATGTTACACACACCTTCCTTTTGATTTTGCAAACTACATTTGCAAGCACGCAAAAACGGGAACAATTATCTTACATAATAAAATACTTTAACTACTGTACCTGCTATCTTGGTATAGTGAGCATATGCATTTTAAAAATATATTTTGTTTCTAAAAGTGGATTTTCGAGTGGAACATTTAATGCATCTTTATTTGACCTCAAAGCATCAGATCCTGCGAACCCCAGGTTGGGAACCACTGTTCTAGAGCATGTTTGATGTCGGTTACCCAAAGTGCATTATTAACTAACAAACATGTATTAATGTGTAGTTAAGGTGGCTGTAATTCATGCATGAATTCATGAACAGTTATTTAATGTGTTGTCCCTAAACTAACACACATTCTGTGTTATAATTCACTGTGCTGCCCACCACGGTCCTGCGACGTTAGATCAGAAATGTCTTGTCTGCAAGTATTCATTTTTCACAAAATAGAGTAATGCAAGTAACAAACTCATTTAAATTTCAGTAATTGTAACTGCATTACTTGATTTAAAAAAAATAATCCATTACATGCTCATTACTGCTAAAAGTAGTGGAATTACAGTAACGGAATTACTTTGTAACGCGTTACTCCCATCACTGTTTTTATTACCGTTCATTTATTTTAACATGAAATAACGTCTTATATGGCATGACACACACAATGTGTAAAAAATTAACATATCATTTATAGTTTATAGTTTTCACAGAGTTGTGTGTACCTTTAGTTTTCTTGCTAATTGATTTGTTTGTTTAGTTAATTTTAACACAATTATCAGCACATTACGTTTAAAAAAAATTATCGGGCCCTCACATCGTGGTGTTATTTACCACCCAGCCTAAAAGTAAGAGTATGACACCCCTGCTCTATAGGAAGCAGGCATATTATCTATTTAAGGTGCAGACCTGGAAGCATACATTGTAAAAAAAATCATAAGAAATTACAGTGTTACTGGCAGTTGGTTGCAAAGCATTCTGGAAAACAAAATCTAAAGCAAAAAAACTGAAAAAGGTTGATGATGATTTCTGGTTCCCAGTATGCTTTGCATGAGGCTGTTATTGTATAGTTTTATTCTGTAAAGATAAAGACTTGTTAATATTTAATATTTATTTACATTTTAACAAACTCTTGCCAGTCAATAACAAAAAAAATTAATCTACGCAAGTTACTGGCAACCAGCTGCAAGTAACACTGTAATTTCTACAAATTTGTTTTTACAGTAGTGACAAACATGCTCTTATATGCATTAAGTTTAATTTCTTTTTATATTAGTGTTTGCTTGTTTGTTTGTTTTTTCTTTCCCCTTTATAAATGTTATGTTCACTCATAAGAGGAAGTCGATGTGTGACTCATAGAAGAATGGAACGAATTTAAATTTGTCCAAATAAGGAAAGGCACTGAAAGTCTATTAGTGCAATTGAATGTGGCTTGGGTGCTATAAATATGAGAGGCGCAGGTTGATTGTTTGTTACGAAAAACTTGGTTCATTAAACTAAAGAAATAGTTTACTTTTGAACAACTCATAGACCAGCACCCCAGAGCCGGATCCAACCGAGCCTGGCACGGACACCACCTAGCACTCAACTGAGAGGTGAGAAAGAGTCAATTACTTTGCAGTGTGGGTTTGGTTTATCTAAATGGACATTTTTAGGGTGATGTGGACAATGAATTACTGAATTATATGGATGCGGGGTATTTTAGGGAATACCGGCGAGATATCAAATACGACACAGTACGTCTTTACAGGTTTTTCCTTTTAGTTGGCAAAAATCCAAGAATCCAAGTTTTTTTTCCATGTACCAAGTAAATATTTCTTACCCCATTGGCAGATATTTGTGCTTGTTTGTCTTGTTATATAAAAATTCTTAAATCAAGATGTATTTTCTTGATGAGCAAAATAAGAAAATAAGGTTAGTTTTTAGACAAAAAACATACAATTTAAGTGAATTTGTGCTTAAAACACGCAAAAATAAAATCTGCCAATGGGGAGAAAAATTTTCTTGAATTATTTTTGAATTAAGTGTTTAAGAAAAAAAAGTCTTACCCCATTGGCAAATATTTTTGCTTGTTTTAACTGTTTACTGTCACCGTCCCACAGGTGGGACGTTTGGCATTACATATTTACATTTAATAATTTAGCTGACGCTTTTATCTAAAGCGACTTACAATTGCTATATATGTCAGAGGTCACATGCCTATGGAGCAACTATGGGTTAAGTGTCTTGCTCAGGGACACAATGGTGTGTCACAGTGGATTCGAACCCGGGTCTATAGCACCAAAGGCGTGTGTCTTATCCACTGCGCCATCGCTACCATTTAAAACAATAGTTTCTTAGTCTAAACCCACACTAATCTTGACAAACTATATATTGTTGGAAAGCATGTAGTTTTCATATTTCATCACCATTTTGCAAATAGAATGACGTAGTAAGAAAAAATTCCTGAAATGTCCAAGACCAACAGGTGGGCCCAAGTTGTTGTTACATATTTATTATTATAAACCTGAAATAAACTATATACCTGTATTGTTGGGAAGCTCTAAGAATATAGTTTTCATATTTCAAAACCGTTTGATGATAGAAACTTTGTACCGACCGTCATTTTGTTAAATGTCACTGACCCCTTTGGAGTACATATGAATTTGTATATTTTTTATAATTCTAATATCCATCAAAATAAATGTATAAATCTTCAAAAATCTTGATAACCTACACTGCAAAAAAATATTTTCAAGAAAACATTTTCTTAGTATTTTTGTCTTGTTTTCAGTAAAAATATCTAAAAAATTCTTTAATTAATATGCTTTTTCTTGATGAGCAAAACAACCCAAGAAAATAAGTCTAGTTTTTAGACCAAAAATATGACATTTAAGTGATTTTGTGCATAAAACAAGCAAAAAAATCTGCCAATGGGGTATGCAAAAAAATCTTGAACATTTTTCTTAAACACTAAATTCAAGAAAAATTCAAGAAAAATTTGCTTACCCCATTGGCAGATTTTTTTGCTTGTTTTATGCACATAATCACTTAAATTTAATATTTTTGGTCTAAAAACTAGACTTATTTTCTTGGGTCATTTTTTTCTCATCTAGAAAAAGCATCTTAATTTAAGAATTTTTAGATATTTTACTGAAAACAAGACAAAAATACTAAGAAAATGTTTTCTTGAAAATCATTTTTTGCAGTGTATATATTATAGGAAAGTCTTAAAAATGTCGTTTTCATGAATCAAAACCTTTTCCAAGAAGATAGTTTTAGATAGTTTTACTGAAAAGAAAGACAAGAATACTAAGTAAGAAAGTAATTTTTTTGCAGTGTAATGTCTTAATGTAATTTTGCTTCTCAAGTAAATTTATCATAATTTAAGAATTTTTCAAGGTGCTACACAATGCCACAGCAGAAAAAAAACAATAAAAAACTTTAGATAAAAAGGTATGAAAGAAATTGTTATTTTTGAAATCTTTGACTGAACGATTCTTTAGGGAACCAAAAATGACATTTGGTAGCATTTTGAGTTTAGGTTTTAAATGACCCATAATTATGTTTTTCAACAAACGCTGAATTACACAATTAATATCTTAAGTGTTTTACAATTATTTCTGTTGTGCACATTTTTCATTTATTAACAATGCAGATCCATATTCCACAGATAATCCAGAAGTTTAACGAATTTGCAGAAGCTGCAACAATGTTGTTTTCCATTCATCTGGGATCACCTCTCCATCTAGCTATTCTGATCTCCCTTTGGGGCTTTCTAAACTTAACATTAGCTCTACCACCAACCATGCCTCCGATCTTCAAAGACACACCCTTCTCTGTTATCTGGAACGCCCCTACCCCGGTATGTGAGAAGCTTGAAATCAATTTGGACACGTCAGCGTTTAATGCCGTCACTACGCCAGCCAGTGTCCCAAACCAATTTCTGAACCTCTTCTACGCC
This sequence comes from Misgurnus mizolepis, assembly GCA_025389145.1. Lineage (NCBI taxonomy): Eukaryota > Metazoa > Chordata > Actinopteri > Cypriniformes > Cobitidae > Misgurnus > Misgurnus mizolepis. Next base: position 13,083,511 of record JAIFKI010000012.1, on the reverse strand, counting down.
CAACGTATCGGTCTGTACCCTTATGTAAACCCGGACACCAAAGAGGAGTTTAATGGTGGCATTCCCCAAAAGGCCGACCTGACAGCCAGCCTGTTAAAAGAACTTGATGATGTCAATTATCACATCCCATGGTTCTCCCCGGGTTTGGCCGTGATCGACTGGGAGGCGTGGCGACCGCTGTGGGCAAGAAATTGGAGTTCTAAACAAATCTACAGGCAGCTCTCCATTCAATATGCGCAGGAGAAAAACCCAACTCTGTCCTCCGATGAGACTGTAGCTTTGGCCAAAAAGCAGTTTCAAGCGGCCGCTAGGGCTTATATGGAAGGCACATTAAAGCTTGGGATCGAAATGAGGCCAAACTATCTATGGGGCTATTATTTATTCCCTGACTCTTACAATTATGGATGGGAGAAGCCTGGTTATACCGGCGAATGTTCAAAAAAAGAGCAGACCTTGAATGATGAGCTCCTTTGGCTGTGGAACTCAAGCACGGCATTGTTTCCTTCTGCGTACCTGCCGCTAGCCCTTAAGAACAACCAAAACGCAGCATACTTTGTTCGTGGACGAGTACAGGAGGCCGTCCGGGTGTCTGCTTTGCCAAAGCATCGATACACCTCTCCGATCTACGTATACTTGCGTCCTCTGTTTCGGGATCAGTCAGGAATATACCTGAGTGAGGTGAGGCATTATGAAAACAGTTAATAAACAATTCATAAATCTTCATAGAGTCATGAAAAATCTTTTCTTTGTTTTTTTTTAGACAGATCTGGTGAATTCTATTGGGGAGAGTGCAGCTCTGGGGGCATCAGGGGTCGTGCTATGGGGGGCCAGCGCAGATTATAACAACAAGGTAATGTCCCATATAGTATGTGACCCTATATAAAATCATAACATAAAGTTGTGAATATAAACTTGATATCTTTAATATTGACTGAGACATTAATCACAGAATCTCTTTTCATTTAAAGGAATCATGTAAAGCTCTGTCTGCCTATCTACCCTCCACTCTTAACCCTTATATAACCAATGTGACAGCAGCCGCTAAACTTTGCAGTAGCACACTGTGTCAAAACAAAGGCCGCTGTGTGCGCAAGAATCCTCAATCAAACACCTATCTGCACTTGAATCCAAAACATTTCAACATCCTGAAGAGTCGTGATCAATACTTGGCCGTGGGGACGCCTCACCTTGGTGACATCACAAAGTTTTTCGAGGCATTCACCTGTCAGTGTTACGCGGGTCAGAAATGCTCAGCAAAAATGCCGGAGTCCCTTCCCACAACTCCATGGTTGTTCATGTAACCTCATGTTACACAAACACATTTTGATGTGTATCATTTAACAAATAAACGTTAATACAAAGATAATGATATTTTTGAATAAAAGTCTTTCTCTTATGAATTATTCACCATTGTGCCATTTAGAGTTATTAAACCTCATATTATCTTCCGGGTCAATTTGACCCGTTTTGATTTTTAACCTGTCCGATAAACCAGTTAACCTGTGATTTTATTCTTGAAATATTGTGACTTTTTCTCATTTATGGCCATGAACATGCACAAATGATTTTTAGCACAAATAATGATTTTTGTTACCATTTTGATGTTCGTGGGTCAATTTGACCCATATTGTTTGTTCCAAGGCAACTGTGTAGACACAAATTAAATACATTTATTGCATATATGTTGGTGTTTTACTTCTCTGGAAAGGGAAAAGTGAGCTTTTCCTCACTATTTTCAGTACTGATAAAGACTTCCTCAGACACAGAAAAGTAAATGTGAACTATCATTTCTATTTTCAGTGTATATGAAATACTATGTAAAGCAGATGAATTCAAACCCTCAGAAAATGAATACAGGTGATGCCAGATGTGCCCCACAAAACATGACACCAAAATAAGCACCATGTAAAATGCAAGAAGTCAGAAAGCACATGCTTGATGTGTGCACATCATGTAAACAGTGATTTCTTGAATTCGTACAATGAGCCTCAAGAACAAAAGATGAGCCTGTTTAGAAAAAAAAGCTTCATTTCATTTTACAGCAATATTAAATTGTTTATTAAGGATGTTTTAAACACAGGTATGTTAAAAAAACATGTTGAATTAAAATTTAAAATGTTGAATGTTGCAACAGTTTTTGTGCAACATTTGTTAAAACAAACATACTTTTTAATTTTAAGTGTTTGTAATGTGTGACAAATACTGATACTAAAATGGTCCTGTTCATACCTAATTCCTTCTTGTTTTTCAGAATGTGATATTTAACTAATTGCATTGAATCCAATGTGGGTCAATTTGACTCGATCCATCAAAATCGTCACAAAAATCGAACACAACACAAGGGTTAAATGTGCTTAGTTTGTCAAAACACAGAAAAATGTGTTATTAAGCACCCAGACGAATTTGAATGAATTATACCCCCCATGTAAATGAAATTAGTAATACAATCTTGGAAAACCAGGCAGGATTGTTTGCTCTCGAACGCTGGGACACGGCAAAAAGTTATCGCATATCGTGACAGTTCTCGCAATATTTATGTATGCATTCTGTGAATATATAACCTTGATATCTTTAATATTGACTGAGTACGGTCATGTCAAAATTGAATTCAATGTAAAAATAAATGATTGAAATCAAACTTTGATAATGAGACATTAGACGGGATTTTACATAAAGGGTCACATATAGTCTGTAAAATGTACACTAAAGTAGAAAATGCAAACTTTGTGTAAGCATTTTTCTTAGTGTAAATACTAGTTACCTGAGAGTAGGTCAAGTTTGCCTGGGGCACACAAGATAATCTTCATTCTTGGAGTGTTAACCAGTACATCCCAACATAAACATGTTCCTACACATATAAGCAATGTATCCCTGACTTTTAAAGGAATTTTACCCTAAGGGAGATTTCTATATACTCAACCCTGTAATAAACATATTTTCCGAAAGCTTGCCATGGTGTAAAATGTGTGTCAACTTCTCTAGAAACCACTGGGGGTCGCTGTTTCATTATTAATTTTTAGAATATGCCTGCATGCATCCCAATGCGCCTTTTGCGTCATATGCCGATGTAGGGGAGAGCAGGGGCGAAAATATTTTTTTTTTCAGAAAACCTTAGATATATTTTTGCTGTGGTCAATAATTTTGGTGGTATTTTTAAGTTCCATTATGAACTAGCACCTTTATTAAAGCGGTTTTATAATTTAGAAGAGTGCCTTGGTTTCCTTTTGTTGTTTTTGAAACTCACAAGTGTGGTTTATCAATACCAGGTGGAATTGTGTAAAATGTAAAACGACTTAAGTATAATTTCACTTTAAACATAAGCAGTGAATTGTTACTTTTGACCCCACCCACAGGGACGAAAGTAACACACAGGTGGGTGAAAGGTAACAAAACAAAACAAGATCGATTTTGTGTTACACGTGTTTTTATTAAATAGACGTGACTATGCTTCGTTAATAAACATATTTTGTAATTTATCTTTGTAAAAATAAATGAAATTACATTTTCATTTTAAATTTCATTTTTATTAAATGTTTCAAAAGCAACCAACAGTACAAACTTAAATAGTTGAGAAAAAAACATGTTTTCAACAGTTTGAAAACTATGAAAATTAAATTAAATTAATAATATAAATGATCAACATATACAACAGCATCTCCTCACATTTAATCACAATTTACTTTTATTTTGAAAAACTCAGAGAGGTCAAACTTCAGGACGTGATAGGTCATTATATAACCTGTAGATTGATCAGTACTTTAACACATGAAACGAAAAACACAACGCGTTATTTGAAAAAAATTACCGCTTTGGGAATTTACGTATCATGGTTGAAAACACCTTTCTGAATCTACACGCGGAAAACGGTTAGTAAATAACGCGATATTTGGGTTTGTGTGGTAAAGATGCTGTCATAGTTTGGGATGCAAGTTATCAGGGCTCGGAGAAAATCGCTTTGTTATTTTCGTCCCGCTTTTGCCTGGGTTCTGCCATTATAGGCCTACTGTTTTTTATGTGCTTTTAAAGAAATGGGACGTACAGAATTGTATTTATTTACAGATAATGCAAATTGGAAAGCAGAGTTTGATTTGCTCTTTGTTTATCCTGATTGATCTATGTATATACCTTCGCTTTTTTTGTATAGACGGTTTCATCGGACGCACGTGATACACGTCTGGATCCGAACCTTACTTCCGGTTTTGTTTTTTTTAATGGTCTGACTAGTTGCTAAACTGATCTCCTGAACAAATGCCTCGTCGAATATAACAAATGTTTTGGTTTCCTAGGTAATCTATGTGTTGTTTTTTGCTTCTTATATAAATAAACTACGTTTAAAGAACTTTGTTGTTATTTATTTCTAGCGGAGTTTACCGGAAGTTAGGTGCGGACCGCGACAGCTGCTTGTTTGTTGTTTTTTGTTTTGTTTTTTTGTTGTTAATGCTGAAACCGTCTATAGCCAATGCTTTAAACCTAAAGACCTTCTATCAAACCAGCACTGCAAATATTGACTTTCACAAGGTTTGTGTGTGACTTGCTTATCATGCAGAACCTCTGATGAGAAACTATTGGGATAAACAAACGAAAAGCCTGAACCTGAGCCTCACACCCTGCAAGATTAATTTATCCAATAAATGGCTTGTCGAATAGACAAATGCTTAATCTTACAGCCAAGCCAAACCCAGCTAAGTTTTATGGATGGGCCCAATAACAGGTCCTTAGTGGGGCCACAGGTCCTGGGAACAAATATTTTCTATATTGGTGTGCACCAGAAGAACCAAAACTACAAGTGTGAACACGTCATAATAAATCAACGACTACAAAACAACCTAGAAAACAGAAGAGAAAGATTAATAGACAGCGCAAAGCTAACATAATTTCAGAATAAAAGCACAAACAAGATTTAAAAAATATATAATTTATTTGTTATCAAATCTTTATTGCATTTCACACAAACATATTGTTTCTTTTCAGAAGACATACAGTATATTAACAAACTGGAGTCATTGGGATTACTTTATTGATGGATGTGGGTGTGTGTTTTTTGGAGCTTCACCATGTTGACCTCCCATTTAAAAAGATAAAAACATTATTCATTTTTGTTTAACTATGAGTATATTACGAGATTTTTATACTTGGGTGAACTGTTCATTTAAGCTGTTTTTGGATACTTGTCCTCGACTGTAGATGGCATCATATCACCATTCCATGTGCTTCTATTACGCATACTGAACTTTAGCTTTCCCAGTCACAAAATTGATCTGGATGTCTTTAACCAATCCTAAAGATCTTTATTTTGTATCTGAGCTCGATCGGTCAAACACAGGAGGCTCTAAACACAGATTAGTAGTAAGGTTTATGATAACAGTATGTTATGAAAAAGATGCAAAGATCTGAGATGAGGAACCAATGGATTCACGGTTAAAAGATGTTTATCTTTCTGCTAGATGAAACTGCATGATCTCCAACAAAAGAGCATGCAGTGACCGCCTGTGACAGGCATAGTGTTCTGCATTTGGAGGGCGAGGAGAAGGAGGAGGGGTTTATGATACTACAGGGTGACATGACGCAAATGTCCCTAGACACACAAAAGCCAGCTTTTACTATTGAGTAACCAAACAGAGATCGCAGCAGTGACTCTATAAAATACAGGAAAAAATATGCAGCATACAAATTAAAGAAACAGAAACAATATTTTTTTGTGATATAAAATCATCTTACATAAAGAACATTCTGTGAAAAATATAACCTTGATATCTTTAATATTGACCTGGTAAGATCATGTCAAAGATTGCTGTACGACCAATGAATGAAATGTATGGCTTCTTCACTGAAGCTAATGCTCATCGTATTAAAATATGAAATGTTATTGCTCACGACTGACCTACTGACATATTTTCCTATGTCTTTAAAGCCATCTGTCAATCGTTGGCTGACTGTAAACCCCCCTAAACACATGTGAATTTCCACATGATTGTGCGTTTGTGCTGCTACATTGAGTCTGAATATCTTATTTATAACAAATTAACAGTTGAATTGGGGTATGTAGACAACAGGGATTTACATGGCTTTTGCATTTGGTCTACAACACTGCAATATTTGTAAGTGAATTATTTCTATATATTTGACACAGTAGTACATCATAGGTGACCTGCCCTCCTGTCATCGGCCTTAAGGGTGTCTTTGACCTCACTGAAATATGGTGCATAGACATGGTACCAAATGCATATTCAGTTTCATAAAAAGTCTGTAGGGTAAAGCAAAATATATTTATAATATTGACCCCATCCTTAAAGGGATACTTCAGCCAAATATCAAAATTACCCCATGATTTACTATCTGAGATACATGTCTATAATTTTTCAGACGAACACATTTGGAGTTATTTTAGTAAATGTCCTTGCTCCTCCAAGCTTATAATGATAGAAACAGGAACCAGGGAACAACTTCTGACTTTAAAGCCCAAAAAAGTGCATCAATCCTTTACAGAAGTAGAGACACTCCTTTAACAGTAAACTTTAATTATGCATGAGATTATGCGAGTATCTGACAAACGCAAGCTTCTTTTTTATCATAAACCCTTTACACGCATATGCATCAGGCACTTATTTTGACAAAACACGTGTTGCACATAGGATCACTCGACGCGCAGAACACATATTTTGTAATTACGAACCACACACATGATGGGCTACATACATGTTGTGACGAACTTCGCATTGAGCGCCCTGGTCAGCGGCCGCCACTGAAAGTAATCCACATGACATTAAGGGGTTAATAAAGGTTTTTTCGATGAGATTTTGAAAGAAAAGTATCCATATTATACATTTATAAACTATAATAACTTCCTTCCGGAAGAATGCACTTTTTCTGGGTTTAAATCAGAAGTTGTTCCTTGATTCCTGTTTTCTACTATAATAAAGCATGGAAGCACAATGACGTTTACTAAAATAACTCCAAATGTGCTCATCTGAAAGATGATGGACATGTGCATCTCGTATTGCTTAAGGGTGAGTAAATCATGGGGTAATTTTGATATTTGGCTGGAGTATCCCTTTAACAATGGGGTCAATATCATGAAGATATTTATGCACATAGACTGGAATTTCTGGAGCTTGCGCGTAAGCTCTGCCCCTTGAGCACTTACATACAAATTAATGAAGACAGTGAACATTGTTATGCCCTTCAGTTATGTGATTCATAATGCCTTCTAACAAATGTCTAAAACACACACGCACACACTTCTTTGACCTATTTTAGGACGTTTCACGTTCTCAGTTCCTTTGGAAAGTCATCCTGTGAATTTCAAATCCCAATTTATGTTTTTGCTATTACTCCTCAGCACCATCAGATATTTTGTCCGCACATCAAAATAAACATTTGAATAAAAAACATAAAATTCATGTGACCTTTTCCTTAGAGTTTCTTTAACAGGAACCCTGTCCTCAAAGGCTAAATAGGACCTACATCTTTTTTGTCCTGAATGACAGTGATATTGTGATTCTTTTGATATATAGCAAAGGTTGAGCCACATGGGGCATCTGAGGACTAATAGTCTGTCAATGTTACCATAGATTGACTTATTCAGGTCTTTGTGGAAAGAGGGCTGCGATCATGGGGTGACCGGGAGGCTTGCTAGCACCAACCAGTGGCTACTGGACTGAACTCAACACAGTATCTCATTATACCTAAATTCTCCACCAGCCTGCAGTCTTATGGCACATCAAACAGAAAGCAAAAATCTAAATGCATCATACAGTAATGATACAAACAGTTTATTTGTTTATTTCAGGGTAACAGCACAAGACGCTTCTCGGAAAAGGTCTCGCTTGTGCGTATACGCACACATATTAAACTTCATTGTGCATGAGAAGGGATGGGTTTGAGGTAATGTAATGTAATTAGCGAGAGCTGAACGCGATCACTAATTACTCAATTTACTTATCACAGACCCAGAAGTAATGCTTTGACATGTCTTTGCGCAGATCCATCAAACCATCCCCTCACTGCTTTGCATATACATTTTTGCATTTGTCGGGGGCTTTTATCCAAAGTGACTTAAAGTGCATTCAAGCATGTGTGTTTCTTGGGATCAAACCCATGACTTTTGGGTTGCTAGCACAGTGCTCCACTAATTCAGCTACAGGAACAGATAATCACCACAGGCGTCTTGCTCAAGGACACCTCGTCACTTGGTCAGGTGGAGCTGGGGATTGAACCACCAACCTTCCGATTTGTAGACAACCTACATGAACCACTGAACCACCTTTTTTATTAGTACCTCAGAGATACTGGTACTAATGAGTGCATAACAGTACATCAAAGGTCCTTGACTGTACCAAAGAGTGCATATTACTACCTCGGAGGTACATGCTGGTACCAAAGAGTGCATATTAGTACCTTGGAGGTACGTCTCTGTACCAAAAAGTGCATATTAGTTCCTTGGAGGAATATGTCGGTACCAAAGAGTGCATTTCAGTACCTTGGAGGTACATGCCGGTACCAAAGACTGCATACCAGTACCTCGGAGGTACATGCCGGTACCAAAGAGTGCATACCAGTACCTCGGAGGTACATGCCGGTACCAAAGAGTGCATACTAGTACCTCCGAGGTACATGTCGGTACCAAAGAGTGCATATTAGTACCTCGCAGATAAATGCCGGTACCAAAGAGTGCATACTAGTACCTCCGAGGTACATGCTGGTACTAAAGAGTGCATACTAGTACCTCCGAAGTACATGTCGGTACCAAAGAGTGCATATTAGTACCTCGGAGGTACACGTCGGTAACAAAGAGCGCATACTAGTATTTCGTAGATAAATGCCGATACCAAAGAGTGCATATTAGTACCTCAGAGGTACATGCCGGTACCAAAGACTGCATATTAGTACCTCGGAGGTACATGTCGGTACAAAAGAGTGCATATTAGTACCTCGGAGGTACACGTCGGTAACAAAGAGCGCATACTAGTATTTCGTAGATAAATGCCGATACCAAAGAGTGCATATTAGTACCTCAGAGGTACATGCCGGTACCAAAGACTGCATATTAGTACCTCGGAGGTACATGTCGGTACCAAAGAGTGCATATTAGTACCTCGGAAGTACATGCCGGTAACAAAGAGCGCATACTAGTACCTCGTAGATAAATGCCGGTACCAAAGAGTGCATACTAGTACCTCAGAGGTGCTAAAATAAGTACCAAAGGTATACACATATCCTGGTACATATAAGGACCTATTTAAAGGGTACTGCCGCAGTGAATGCCTGGGACAATTTTTTATAATTTTTCTATCCGTGTGATAAGACAAAAACATTTTTAAACTTAACATTTTCTCTTTTTCTTTATAATACCAATTATTTATAAATGATCTTTGTATTTAAAGGTAAAAAATATAGGTTAAATTGACAGAGGACAGAGATAATACACTAAATTAACTACTAGTAGTTTTGGATAAAAATGTCAGCAGAATGCATGCAGTAAGTAGAAAACATTTTTACAAAATGCTCATGGGAATTCAAATTTGATGGTGACCTTTCTATCATCGCTTTCTAGGGTTTATCTCTAGGAAAGTCCTTATCTCAGACCACCTGACTCCATCACATTGACAACACCATTATATGGAGAATGTCTTTAAAATTATTTTCCATAAATCGTCTGGGTCTCTCCTTGGGTGAACCACATTGCCTGTCATTTTAATAAGCATGTGAGGTCTGCAACAGAGTTTTAGTGACCTTTTAAACCCGTGAGAAATGCTGAAGTGTTTCATCTACTGAACTGTAAAGTCTTCTGATTAAATAACTTTGACAGCTACCAATTTACAACACTTACAGATGGGTTTATACCATAATTGTTTAATATCAGTTCTATTTACATTCATGCATTTGGCAGATGTTTTTATCCAAAGAGAATAACAGTGCATTACAATACATTATATCATTACTGTACGTGTGTCCCCAGGGATCAAACACACAACTACCAAGTGCCTCTAAGAAGCAGTTAGAAAATTTATTATTTTATTTTTATAAAAAAAAATGTGTACTGCTTGCCCCTATAAAACATTCAAACCCAACAATGCCAGGGAGTTGCTATGTGGTTGCTAATGGGTTCTGGGTGGTCCCCTACTGGCCCAAGTGAAAAGAGACCAACCCTCAAATCTCTATAATGTACATGCCCATTTGTTTTGCTAAGGTCTCTTCTTCGAAATTGATAGAAATCTATATGTTTTCTATCTTATAAAGGATGAATCTGGCAAACATCCAGATGTCAGAAATAACAAACATTTTCATTGGTTTTCGAACCTTCCAACCCACAAACCATTAACATGAATTATAAGCCCTCAGTGTCTCTTGCGGTCCTTTTTTGTTTGTGACCACTGGGTCGCAGTCCAGTAACACTCATTTGGCTTTCTCCCACATGCCATAAAAAGTCCACACAGGGCGGTGATTGTTTCTTTTCGACCCCAAATGTCACAGTGACGCAAACAGTTCACTTAGTCAAATGAAAACTCTGCAAATTTCTTTTTTGTGTGCATTGTGTTTTGATATGTTGGAGACAAAGCATCGGTTTAGTGCCTTGAGAATGCTGGCCAAACAGAGGGTTTACAGAGAACAGTACCGAAAAAGGAAATGGAAACAGGCTAAGTAAATACAAAAAGAAAAAATTCTGCTTTGTGAAAACAAAAGTTCAGTATTGCAACAGGGACATCACTACACTTCATGGGGACAATTTTTTAGGGTGAGACCCCTACACCAATGATTTACATTTAGCAAACAGCTTACAAAGTAATAATATAACAAGCAATTTGAGGGAGAGAGCGATTGAGAAAGAGAAAGCAAGAGCGAGATAAAGGAACAATGTAGAGATTGTTTATTACACCATGTATAGCATTAGTATGCCAATGAATGCCGATGTTCCCCCTCCTCCACTATATGAGGCTGCCAGCTTTACCACAAATATATATATACAGTATATATCCTTTAAACAGCACAGACAGTGTTTTTTGTTCTCTGATTCATTCAGTGCTCGTTTATCTCTCTTAGGTGTGGCCATCACTGTAAAAACACCTGTTCTTTTTCATCTTTCACTTTATTTTGAAGTCTGAATCTTTCTTTTTGAAAATCAACAGGTTTAGGGCATGAGTAAACGTGTAACAACTGTACATCTAAAATATCACCCCATTAAACTCTTATCAATATGAATCGTGTTTTAATGAAAGCATGTGTAACTTATAATGTTCTCTGCCAAGATGGAATTAAAGGAATTGAATCATTAATGGGATGTTCAGAGGACATTTCTTATCTAGTGTAAGGTGGTTGACTTAAATCCCACAGTCTAGGTTTGGGACCTAAATGAATTTTTAGGGTTATCAGGTCAGTTTTGAGCAGTGGATAAAATATGAAACTCGCACACTGACATTTTTTAATTATCATTAAATTACAAAAGGTTAAAAGTCAAGGTAGATAGAAATAATCAAAATTGCAACAGGAAGACAACAGAGCTACAGGAAGTTGAATATCTTACAGGAACACAACAGAGCAACAGGAACACAACAGAGCAACAGGAACACGACAGAGCTCAGAAAGACGACAGAGCTACAGAAAGACAAGCAAGCTACAGGAAGACAAAGTGAGCTACAGAAACACAGCTAAGCTACAGGAAGACAAATGAGCTACAGGAACACAACTGAACTACAGGAACACAACAGAGATACAGGAACACAACAGATAAAAAAGAACACAATCGAGCTACAGGAAGACAAGTGAGCTACAGGAAGACAACACAGTTACAGGAAGACAACACAGTTACAGGAAGACAACACAGTTACAGGAAGACAAAGTTAACTACAGGAAGACAAAGTGAGCTACAGGATCACAGCTAAGCTTATGTTCATGACGACGACTGAGCTACAGGAAGATGACTGAGCTACAGGAAGACGACTGAGCTACAGGAAGACGACTGAGCTACAGGAAAACGACTGAGCTACAGGAAAACGACTGAGCTACAGGAATACGACAGAGGTACGGGAAGACCAAGTGAGCCAAACAGGAAGACCAAGTGAGCCAAACAGGAAGACCAAGTGAGCCAAACAGGAAGACCAAGTGAGCCAAACAGGAAGACCAAGTGAGATACGGGAGGATGACTGAGCTACAGGAGGACGACTGAATTACAGGAACACAACCGAGATACCGGAACACAACCGAGATACCGGAACACAACCGAGATACCGGAACACAACCGAGATACCGGAACACAACCGAGATACCGGAACACAACCGAGATACCGAAACACAACCGAGATACCGAAACACAACCGAGATACCGAAACACAACCGAGATACCGAAACACAACCGAGATACAGAAACACAACCGAGATACAGAAAGACAAATGAGCTACAGGAAGACAAATGAGCTACAGGAACACAACTGAACTACAGGAACACAACAGAGATACAGGAACACAACAGATAAAAAAGAACACAATCGAGCTACAGGAAGACAAGTGCGCTACAGGAAGACAACACAGTTACAGGAAGGCAACACAGTTACAGGAAGACAAAGTTAACTACAGGAAGACAAAGTGAGCTACAGGATCACAGCTAAGCTAATGTTCATGACGACGACTGAGCTACAGGAAGATGACTGAGCTACAAGATGACGACTGAGCTACAGGAAGACGACTGAGCTACAGGAAGACGACTGAGCTACAGGAAAACGACTGAGCTACAGGAATACGACAGAGGTACGGGAAGACCAAGTGAGCCAAACAGGAAGACCAAGTGAGCCAAACAGGAAGACCAAGTGAGCCAAACAGGAAGACCAAGTGAGATACGGGAGGACGACTGAGCTACAGGAGGACGACTGAATTACAGGAACACAACCGAGATACCGGAACACAACCGAGATACCGGAACACAACCGAGATACCGGAACACAGCCGAGATACCGGAACACAGCCGAGATACCGGAACACAGCCGAGATACCGGAACACAACCGAGATACCGAAACACAGCCGAGATACCGAAACACAGCCGAGATACCGAAACACAGCCGAGATACCGAAACACAACCGAGATACCGAAACACAACCGAGATACCGAAACACAACCGAGATACAGAAAGACAAATGAGCTACAGAAAGACGACTGAGCTACAGAAAGACGACTGCTAAGGGAACACAACTGAGCTACAGGAACACAACTGAGCTACAGGAACACAACTGAACTACAGAAACACAACAGAGATACAGGAAAACATATGAGCTATACAGGAAGAAAACTGATCTACAGGAACACAATTGAGCTATAGAAACATAACTGAGCAACAGGTAGAATATTTTGCTGTGTAAATATGAAAAGAGGTTTGTAGGTTACCGTAATGATTTGGCAGCACCAACAATCTCACAAACCCCTTCAACAGGGGTGGTTGGGGAGTGAATTGCACATAGTACATACAGTGTGTGTGACTGTGACAAAAGACGAGACCTGCTTACACACAAGGAATAGTTCACAGGAACTCATTAATGCATTCAAGCGTCCATCACGGGCAGTGACCTAGAAATGAGGAACAATTCCACAAAGGGGAGAACAAGACAATAAAACCCTTCTTTCCATAGATGGCATCCACTTAATCAGTTGGATCAAAATAGAAAAAATGATGAAAGCTGACAGTCATTATCAGTTTGGGTGCTACATCCCAGCTCAAACATCTAAATGTTTCACATCAGCATAACCAAAAGGAAACCCTGCAGCAGGTAAGATTATGAATGCTTCAGTAAATAAGAAGCCAGCAAATAGTTATAAAATAGACAAAAGCCAACAAGATTAATCAATTGTGCTGGAAAGGATAAAGGACTCAACAACGTTTGAACTGTAGTGGCACAAAGCGCTCATCATTCATGAATTATTAATTTGACACATGGACGTTCAAAAGAATGACTGTTTATTGGTGCTCATAAATCATTTATTAGACAGAAGTGTGGGTCTGAATGATGTCATGTACTTAAATATGTATGAGAATGTTATTAGTGGACAGCCTAAGTGCCTCGAAAAAATAAAATACAACCTTTGTATTTTCATTAGGCATACATGGAAAATGTTCAGAAATTGAGAAATTTTCTTAAATAAGTTGCTTCACATTCATACCAGTCTCATGGTTGCCTTATGACTGTTATATACAGCCAAAGATACAGTAGTTCAATTCAACTTTATTTGTATAGAGCTCTTTACAGTTTATATAAAATGTAGAATATCCATAAAAATAACAAGATTTAAAAAAAAAACACAAAAGAAAATTTTAAATCAATGCAGGGTTTAGAAAGGAGTTGTATGAAGTCCTTTGAATTCCTTTCATGGGCCGGTGTCATCTTCCACTGGTGTTGGGTCATCTGACGTCTTTGTGGCCGTTGTATGAGGTCCTTCCATTGCATGGCGTGTGGATATAACAAGATTGACCACAGCTATTACTATGAATAAGGGGACAATGCAAAGCTCAATATGGCCTCACTGGCGACAGAAGCCCTGCCGTCCACTTAAAAGGACCAATCATCAATTGATAAAGATTATTCACAAGGGGATTCTCATACCGAGTGTCAGTCGCTTGCCAAACTGTGCGCATTTGCATTCTCGAAAAAGGTGTTCTCCGCGCAATATGAGCTTATAAAACAAATGTTATGGCAAAGTTGATGTCAGGTTTAATTGGTAAGAAATATGTTGTTTAATAGTGATCTCAGCATTTGATTTAAAGGGACACTCCACTTTTTTGAAAATATGCTCATTTTCCAGCTCCCATAGAGTTAAACATTTGATTTTTACCGCTTTGGAATCCATTCAGCCGATCTCCGGGTCTGGCGTTACCACTTTTAGCATAGCTTAGCACAATGCATTGAATCTGATTAGTCCATTAGCATCGCTCTCAAAAATAACCAAAGAGTTTCTATATTTTTCCTATTTAAAACTTGACTGTACTAAGACCGACCGAAAGTTAAAAGTTGCGATTTTCTAGGCCGAAGTGCTAGGAACTATACTCTCATTCTGGTGTAATAATCAAGGATTTTGCTGCTATAACATGGCTGCAGGAAGTGCAGTGATACGAAAATAGTCCCCTGCTATTGAAAGTTACTAAGGGGGACTATTTTCAGCTGCTGCGTAATATCATTGCGCCTCCTGCAGCAATGTTACGGCAGCAAGTGCTTAATTATTACGACCAGTAATGGCTTTTGTACCTTTTAGTAATGTCGTAACTGCACTCTTAAAATGCCTGTTTTTTTACCCATAATGGGTAAATAATGGACAGAACACATACTGGGTTAAAAATGACCCCGTGCGGGGTTGTTTTAACCTAACTGCTAGGTTATTATACCACCCAACATTGGGTAATTTTTATCTCAGCATGGGGACATTTTTAAACCAGCATGTGTTCTGTCCAATATTTACCCATTATGGGTCAAAAACAACCCAGCCATTTTTAGAGTGTGCTTGGATCATCAAACTGTAAGTAAAACCTCGTAACTCCACCCCGCCTTAATCGTGAATGAACTAACACTTGGACGTCCCTGCTTGTCTGCAATACAATAGTAAATAGAGAAATGCTTGTTTAAAAATGTATACCATTTTCTTTACCTAACAATCACTATACACCCAAGGGTAAAGTTTATATGTACAGTATTTAAGGAGTGGATAAGAGTATGAGGGATATAAAAACTAAATGTAAATTTTTTTCTGTCCAGTACATTTTCACACTTGTGCAGAAAAGTGAAATTGTCCTTTGAGGCTGTATGGTCTTTAAACATCCAGACCACAATTACCAAACTCCAGCTGTGCTGCCAAGCAAACCAGGCTTCCTACATCTTTCTCTCGACTCTCAAGCCATTGTGCATTTCAGCGTGTGACATCATGAGGCCCACAGCATTATGAATGCCTAATGTTGAACTGGTCACAGCCCTAAACAATACACTATTTGTGCTAGGAAAACACTGTATTGATAATTTGCAAGCCTGATCACAAACACCTTCGCCAGAATGAACCTGCTATTGGTTATTATAAAGATCTCCAGCACAAACCACAAAGCATCAAAATGAGATTTTTCCATTTACAAAATTGCAAAATCTAATCACCTGTTACAGACGATGCTTAAATTTGGATCCAAAATGTCTGGCATTGGGTTGCAAAAGAAATGTCTTAAGCCATTAAGACTTTTAAGGTTTTTTATTATAAAGTGACATATTTTGGCTAAAACAACAGGTGCTTCAGTGCTTTCCAACAGGTGGAGAGCGAACTGTAGAGCATTGCACAAGTTCTGCAAAAAGTGAATTTAATACTTACATAGCAAGGGCGCTAGACTCGACTTAACCGATTCACAAGAATCGCCAATGTCCTTAATAAACTACAGCTATGTTCTATATATTACTTCCAAAAGTTTTAAAGACAGCCTAAACATAAATACAAATACATCAACAATCAAATTAAAACTTAACATAATGAAAGGCAAAAAAAATTGTGCAAAAATAACACAAGCTTGTGAGTTAATTCATATCTTTCTATACTTCTATAATTGTTCCACAAACTATACATGATACTCTCGGTTCCTTTGTAAACAGTAAAGGGTGTTTAAATCATTAAAATCATTCTGTAATAATTGTGTGGCTCAAAGTCCCCATTTTCACATCATTTATGGGCATCTCCTTCGATAAACATAACCTAACATTAAGCAGTTTCTGCTTAAAAAAACATATTTTCTTATTTAGCAAAAAGCCCTTGGTAAAACCTACACTGGCATTAAGTTCCTTACAGGTAGGGTACAACCTCAGCAGTGTGTTCCCGCTGCCGGAAAGCTAGACGCCTCCCTGTGGACGGTGCTGTAGGGTGAGAGTTCAAGTTCGGTGGTGCCATCCTGCTCGTTGTCATCGCTCGTGACATCAGACGACTTCAGCGTGCCACACTCCGCCCAGCAACAACAGCAACAGTCCAGAAAAGCTTTGCCGAAGGGCCGACAAAGCACCAAAAGCAGCACGGGTGTTACAGCGGACTTGCAGAAGAGCATCACCTGACTCACCAGATGCAGGATGTCCAGCGTGTGACGCGGCACGCTCGTAGCCATGTACACCGAAACTATGTTGCTGATGTTCTCGGGAATAACGCAGAAGCCGTACAGGATTGCCAATGCGACCACCGTGCAGTTCATCTGGCTCTCCAGTTGGATCTGCTTGCGGTTGCCACGGACGCTGGTGCGCTCAGCCCTGGATATTTTACGAGCGGTCACCACCGAGCAGATAATGGTGAAGACGGTGGGCAGGCAAAAGTAACAACCGAAGTACCACCAGAGGCGGGCGCTGTTGTAGGTGAGGCCGAGCACGTAAAGAGTGTCCGGGAGGGCTGTGGAGATCCGGACAACGCAGTGCTCGCAAGGTATCACCTCCGGAGGCTCACGTTCCTCTCTTACCAGCTGCCGGATGAGGAGCTCAGGAAGGGCAAGTAGAAGAGCACCGAGCCAGATCACTGTCAGTTTGGCTGTAGTGGAAGTGCAGTTCTCGATCATCTCGTAGTACATCTGGACGTTGCTCGCGGCGCGGAAACGGTCAATGCACAAAGCGCATAGGGTAAATGTAGTCACTCCTAGAGAAGCCACCTGGGTAAAAGAGACAGATGTTTATTACAAATTTAAGTGTATGCATATACCACGCTAAAGCTGCACTCTGTAACTTTTGCCTCTCTATTGCCATCTCTGTTTAAAACATAAAACTACAGGTTACTTTACGTACTTCTATTTACGTATATTGAAAAACAACCGACCTTGCCGGGAAATCCGACCCGACAGCTCAACTTAAAAAACTATTATCATAGGCTTACCGTTGTGAATCGTAGTATGGAGACAGCTTTAAACACTGATTGTTTATGTACTTGCTAACAAAAAAGTAGACAAATGTACTGTACAGTGTTTACTTTCTGTACCACCACACAGGATAAGCTAATGTTGTTGTGTTGGATGCATTCCGGTCGTTCAGACTAGGGCTGCAAAGCGATTAATCGTGACTAATCACAGAAAAAAAGTTTTTGTTTACATCATATATATATATATGTGTGTGTGTGTGTACTGCATAATAAATATGTATATAAAATACACACACATGCGTGTATATGTTAAAGAAATATTTACATATGTATATACAATTTTATATTTATAAATCATTTATGTTATATATAATTGTAAATACTTAATATTTAAAAAAAATCCTTTAAAATTATACATGCATGTGTGTGTATTTATATATACATAATTATTATACACAGTACACACACATCATTTAAAGTAACAAAAACGTATTCTGCAAACGATTAGTCGCGAGTAATTGTTTTGTAGCCATACTAAGCAGGCCCGGATTGGCCATAGGGAGAACCGGGAGGATTCCCGGTGGGCCGGTCTGTTTTTTTTTTGGCCACGAGGGCCGGTGTTGTCATGCCACCGGGATGACGCGTATTTGCGGGTGAGAGATGTCCCCGCCGCTTTATGCACAAGTTGATTGTGTCCCTAGTCCCGACCACTTATTGGAAGAATTCTTGCATTAGGGTTCATTGACATCAAAAATTTGAACACGAGTTTTGTTTCAGACGCGTCTATATTGAGTGCGCTTGCCGGCCGCGCGTCTATATTTAAAATTAACTTGAGCGCGTCTTTTGAGTACGCTTGCCGGCCGCGCGTCTATTATATTTTAAATAAACTTGAGCGCGTCTTTTGAGTGCGCTTGCCGGCCGCGCGTCTATATTTTAAATAAACTTGAGCGCGTCTTTTGAGTGCCCTTGCCGGCCGCGCGTCTATTATATTTTAAATAAACTTGAGCGCGTCTTAATACAAACGGGCTGGCCTCTAAACGTATTTTTTTAATCCAAGTCATAGATGAATTCTCTATGAATAGTCATTATTCATCGTTTATTGCAAGAGGAACAAAAATCTATTTGATGCAAAACTCATTAGTTTCAAAAGTATATCCATGATGTTTTCTTTTTTTTAACACAATGTAGGCCTACGTTATTTAGCAATAGACATGATCTAAGTACTAAAAAAAGATACAGATTATTTCCATTTGTTTCCAATGCATACTTGATAAATCTTGCTTGTGTATTGTATATCAGGGGTTTCCAAACGTTATCAACCCAACAGTTAATCTCAAGACTCACCATTTTTTAGAAATAGAAATATAGAGGAAAATACAAACACATTTGTTTCCTTTAGTTTTTGAATAAGTTTACTTTAGTAATATATGGTCTTATGGTAGGGCTGCATAATTATGGCAAAAATTATAATTGTTTACTGCATTTGCACGGAATATGAAATTATATATTTGAAAAAAAAAATGAATTGCAAGGCTGCAGAGAACAGTGCACTACTGCAGACTTATACTACTGAGGGTTTAAAGATATTATTTTAATAGTCAGTCGTGAACTAAAGTGGGCCGGTCTAAGGCATGAAACTCCGGGGCTGAAAATGAGTCCCACTCCGGCCCTGATACTAAGTCAAACAGATTTCAAATGGGTGGAGAAGCAAAATTTACTCACATCACCAAAAAGAAATATTGCATATAAAGTTACCATGCATTTAAAGCAAGTTTCCTGTAAATTGTGACACAAAGTATTTAGAAAAAACATACACTGTAAAAAAAATTTCCAGATGCCGAAAAGACCGTAAAATAACGGCCACAATGAATTTACAGAAATAAAATTAAAGGAATGTTCCGTTATATAAAAATACAGTTTTTTTTCTGTAATTTTACATTAACACCGAAAAAAAAAACTATAAAAAAATGTAGAATTCCGGCAGCTGGGGTGCTGAAAAATACCGTAAAATAACGGGCACAATAAATTACAGAAATTTTCCGTAATACACAAATTAGTTTTTTTCCTGTAATCTTACATTAGGTGCGGTTTCCCGGACAGGTCTTTTCCTAGTCCTAGACTAAAATAAATGTTTAGGCTGCCTTAAGTTAATAACACCTTATAACATACTGTATATTAGCACACTTATTTTATCTCAAGATTAGGGCTGGGTATTGGCAAGGGCCTCACAATACAATACAATACGATACATATCGCGGTACATGGGTCATGATACAATGCATCACGATACGGAACAATACGTGGCATGTTGCGATACATTGCAATACTTTTTCTTTTTTTCATATCAAAAATGGAAAAAATAGAGCTGTTTTTAAAAAAACTTTGTTATATTTTTATTTTTATATACGATATTTTTGCACAGCCCTACTCAAGATTCACACTAGTATTGTTTTTTTATAAGGTTTGTTTGTAAAAACTACTTAAATACCCTAATATATAAGGCCTAGTCCTGGATTAATCTAAAGCCATGTCTGGGAAACT
Source organism: Misgurnus mizolepis (assembly GCA_025389145.1). Classification (NCBI taxonomy): domain Eukaryota; kingdom Metazoa; phylum Chordata; class Actinopteri; order Cypriniformes; family Cobitidae; genus Misgurnus; species Misgurnus mizolepis. The sequence goes on along the minus strand of JAIFKI010000012.1, from coordinate 13,063,142 downwards.
GCCCCATAGTGAACTATATGCAGTATAGCTGAGGTTTTGGTTTAAAGCCAAACAAGTGCCTCTATTTCTTTACAAAATCATCCTTTCTGACCAGTCGTACACTATTAACTTTCTTGTATTCAAACAGCACTGTTATGATTCGAGAGTAAAGGTTAATGTAACAAAACAGCAATTCTAGTAAATTATGTCATTTGAAAAAAGACCCTTAACGGCTTCCTGTGGAGCAATGAAAATGTAATACCCATAACCTGGTACAAGTTTGTATATTAACAGCATGTTCTCTCCATTTAGAGCCATAGACTTCATTGTTATGTAGAATCATTGTGATGGGGTTAGCAGGTCTTTTTGTATCAAAGGTGTAGATGTTAATGCTCTGTAGTGTGTCAGGAGAATAAAGCCATAACTATGGCAGCAATCGGGACACTTCCTCAGAAACACATGATACAGTTTGAAAGTAGCCCAAGGGCAATGCCACTATCTCTTTGTGTCTCTGTAGAGAAGACACTCCCCCCTTACACTACTGTATGTAAGTGAGACAGACCAAACATAACAAAGATGTCTATCCCGACCTACACGCATAACTTGAATTAAATGAATTCTGGCTGTCTTTATGTCTTTGAAGCAGGAGTTCAAATAAACGTGGACCATGAAAGCAAACTACAGTATATGGAACAATAAAAATGTGTTGAATAACATTACTGAACAAACATGGACTACATTATGGATTATATGCAGAGTGGATTTTAGATTCCCTTTTTTTTAAATAGGCTAATGGTTGCAGTTTTTGACATGTGGTTATGTTATGCACTGTAAAAACATTTGGCACTTAAAGGGGACATATCATGAAAATCTGACTTTTTCCATGTTTAAGTGCTATAACTGGGTCCCCAGTGCTTCTATCAATGTGTAAAAGAACAACCCAGTAACTTAGTTTTGGTAAACCATTCTCTGCAAGCATGTGAAAAAATAGGTCATTGAAATTTGGCTCCCCTTGTGATGTCAGAAGGGGATCTTATTTTAATAATACCGCCCCTTAATCTGCACTATCCAACCACGGCACTGCCATTAAGTGTGAAAAGAAAGGGAGAAAAATAATACCTACGTTTAAATTTCAATAAACCACTTTTATGGCGATCAGTGTTTGCATTTCATCACCACATTTGCATTTAAAGGGACACACCCAAAAAATGGCACATTTTTGCTCACACCTACAAAGTGGCAATTTTAACATGCTATAATAAATTATCTATATGGTATTTTAAGCTAAAACTTTACAAAGATACTGGGGGGGCACCAAAGATTTTATTTTATTAAAAAAGTTTTGTTAACTGCCCCTTTAAATTTTTAAGTAGAATCAACTTGGATTTACAAGTCATTTCAACTTAGATGTTTTTTAATCGTGACTACAGCAATCAGTGGCTGTAACCTATGAGATAAAGATGAATTAGCTTAAGCTAATATAACTTTATTCTATAAGTTACAGCAACTCAAGATAAAAGTTTAAATGAGTTGTTAATTCAATGCAAAATGCATTTTCTTTCTTTTATTTTATTTTATTTCAGCTTTCTTTTAACTTCTTACAGTATGTATCTTTGCTTTATTTACCTCTTTGCTATTTTTTGTAATTTATTTCTATGTAAAGCATGTGCCTTTTGTGTATGCAATGTGCTAAGTAAACTTGCCTTGTCTTGCCATATTTGTTCCTGTTATTACTCGAAAAAATAATATTACACATCAAAGTATTGCATTTCATTCAACAATCAATGTTACACTTATATAAAATATGGGATTTACCTCAATGTAAGGAATTACTTTACAGGAGAATTCCCCGAGCAACCAATCCTTAGTGAGCTCGTGGAAAATCACGAGCGGCAGGCAGAAAAACAAAATGACAAAATCCCACAAAGCAAGATTGGCCAGCAAGGAGTTGGAAATGCTCCTCATGTAGTAATTGTGGCACACTATGCACATGATCGCGATATTCCCCAAAATTCCCACGGCGAAGATGATGATGGAAATGCAGATGACGGCATATGCCCCATACGAGTCACCTGTAACGGGGTAAAAAGGATTCTTCACCCCTGGGGTTCTCGGTCGGACACTAAAGGGTGTGAAAGGTTCCTCATATTCTTCCATTGGCGATGCGTCCAATTCAGGAATAGTTGTGGGATTGAGTGGGAATTCTGTGGCCTCGATCTGCGCTAGGGGCTTCGGTAATGTCTCCAAAAACTCAACGGACGATACTTGATTTCTGTCATGTTCATATCTCGTCTCATTCACAGTCTCTCTTTTTTGCCGAAGTTTAAATGCACTTTCGTTGCGTATTTGTCTAAATAATAACAACGTTACGTGACTGTAGTTGTTCACAGTGTGAGTGTTGTCGTGTTTTTGTCTCGACTTTCTTATCTTTCTGACATTCTCGTGTACTAAATTTGTCTCAGACAACGAAAAGTCATCTGTGGGTTTTAGCTGTTGCTTGTCCGTATCGGCATTAATTTGATCGGATGTTGCATGTTGCTGTCGGCTGTTAGTGCTGATCTGACGCGATTTAGATGGCAAATAATCGATGTCTGAATTGATATCAGTCCTGTTATGAACATGTGCAAGAACCACTGATAGTTCACAACAGACCAGCAAATAAAACAAGCATTTTAGTTGCATTTTCATCGTGTTTTTCTGTCAGAATTCCTTCAAATATCCTCATCTGTTAAATCCAATAATTAAGGCAAAATGAAAACAAACATCAAACCTGGTCCTGATCGTTGGCATATTTTACAGATGAATGTCTTTAGATTCCATTTCACAGTAGCAGGAATGTCTTTAACAGGAAAATTGTGACAAATCCCGATGTTCAGTCTAACAAATAAAAAAGTGCAGCAGAACAAAGTTACGTTAAGCCCTTGGATCGTGGAAGGATTAAAAAGATATCCAATAAAAATAAACAATATGTGAAGGCCAAGGGCATCCAGCAAAGTGAAAATACTTGAGTCTCTCGTCCATGTCCACCCGCGCGCTCTTTATATGAGCATCTGTCAGGACGCGCGCAGGCAGCTCTCAAACAAGTACAAGACAGTGAAATGCGCGCCACCTAGCGGATTCAAACACTTGAATATCAAAACTAGCTAACTAAATAAAGGGGGTGACACATTAGATTGTAACTCTTCTGCATATACTTGACTTACTTTCCACCTTTACATTTGTTTAACATTGCTATCATGTTATACGGCAAAAATAAATTTCTCTGGCAAAAATGTTTTAAATATATGCTAAATACATTTTGTAGAAAGTGAAGCTTAATTAAATATATTTTTGAATTTGAAAATATTTAGTTTTAACCTTTATATATCAACATATATTTCAAAATGTATTTCAGGGGCAACAAATACATTTCTACTTTTACAACCCATATGGGTTTCCTTGGCAAAATATGCGTGTTAAAAATGTTTATATTTTGCAGTTGAAAATATATTTATTTTTAACCTTTTCAAACCTGTTATGTTTACAGGTTATGACATAACAAATTATTTGAATGCGACGTGAATATAAATGCTTTTTTGTATATTTTGAAATAAATTTAAAATGGTATTTTAAAATATATTTTTTCCGTATGGAAAACCCTCACCGGGATTTTACTCTTTTTCACTATTATTGCGTATTGTGAAACCCTGACTCAGATTGTTTGTTAAACCACAAAGTCTACACAAATCTACTCAAGTATTTTAAACCAGATTCACACATTTGTAGATTAATAAATATTCAAGATTTTACCAAGAGTTTTTCCATCACAATCTATCCATGACTTTTTCCAGAGATTGCACACTTAAAGTTCTTATTTTAGTGCTGATTTAAATACAAAAATATACACTTTCAATATAGAAATTTTCAATTTACTTTCTTTCTGGGCCTAGAAAGGAAGTATGGGAATTCATTTAAAATTAAAAAAATAGAAAAGCTGTTTTATAAAAAAAATGCTTATAAATGCTTTATTTTTTATGTCTTTAACCACAACAATATATTTACATTCCTTCACAAAAAATATTTCTGAAATGATAACTATTACATTTTGTTTCTTATTAGTGACAACACTATTACTGCAAGATTACAGGTTAACTTAGCCTGGTCTAACTTCTGTATCTGTGATTTGGTAGCAAACTTGATTTCTGCCGTCGTCTTCCACAGTGTAGACGGATATACAAAGATCCAGCCACGGACGGTCTTCTACAAAGACAAATAAAGATATCTTTTATTCTTAACCAGAATTTAATATGTACCAAATTGATCAAAGGTGGTTTTATGCAAACTTAATATTAGATTTTTCGTTTTTTACCAATTCTGCTTTCTTTTGGTTGAAGCGTGTCCATGATGCTCTGAACCTTGTCTTGCAATTCCTGATTGGCTGAGACGTCCACAGCAGAAATCTGAAAGAACCTCTCCTACAGAACAGGAGCCAAAGATGACCAAAATGTAAAACAGCCCCCTCTACTGGTCAGGTCATATCCAGCGTTGTATCCTCTTATGGGATTGCTTTAACCAGGGCTCTTTAATAAAAAGACAGTGATATATGATTCAGACTTACAGCGTTCTCCCACAGCAGAGCCTTTAATGTGTCCGTCTGATCCTTTAGTTCAAACTCCATTAACAATCCGTACTGCATCAGCTGAACTCCAAGTGCTGTGTGGTATACAGATGAGATGTGATGCCTAGCCTAAATATATAAACTAATGCCAGAAAGTATTTAAAAAGTTATTAGTCAAAACCACTCTAAAGCTGAAGTACACCTATGGGAGCAAACCTGTGTGAACTTGACTTTATATTGTTCCCTATCAGAGAGTTGGGTGAGTGGCATCCCTGTATTTACTGTAGCATAACCTTATAATTCGGTCCCAGTTTAAATGTGCAGTCAGTTCCATATCATGATGTCAGGAGATTCCCAAGCAAATGACATCATGATTTTGAATGGCACCACAAAAATGCACTAATTAAAAAAAATGCTTGCAAAATATCTTATTGTGATAAATTACACAGCTAACTTCTAAATAGAAATATATGGTGTCTTACCCTAACCAGACAAACGTTAACCCTTTGCTACCCCTTAAAGAGCCTACAGGTGATAGAGTACCTTCTGCAACTGCTTTCTCATCCCAGTTATCCACTCCAGTAAACACAGGACTTTCAAAAGTGTTTGAGGAGCACTGTTTACACCTGAGACACACACACATATACATATACATTTAAACATACACTGTACATAGGATCAAAACACAATACTGGTGCAGGCAGGGTGTTGGTGACATGGACAATGAATCCGTATTACAGACAGAAAATATATATTGCAACTGAAAGGCAGGCATGTGATTTTGGACCAGTATTGTGGTTTGACCCATATACTTTAACATATGCACATAATATTTACTATACATAGAAATGATTTTTCTATATGGTTACAAGTATAAAGTGTACCTATGATGCCAGGGGTATTTAAAAATGGCTAGCTCTGTCCTCTTACCCATAATATCTTTTATCTCCGCAGAACAGGAAGGGAGCTGTGAGGTCTATTAGATTCATCCTACTGTTGTCCGACCTCACGGGTACAAGGTTTTTGTAATGATGCGACAGCATGCAAACCTCATTCAGGGTCATTCCTGCAGATGAAAATGATGCATTTGTACTTTTGGTAGCAACAGCGTATTGAATAAATTCTTTGGTTGGACTGCTTGCCAAATTCTGCAAACGAGGAAATGACTTACCCTGAACAAAGATTAGCTGGTTTTGAGTGTTTTCCCCCACCATGTCACTGGATATGTGCATTGAGATGTTTCTGTCGGCTTTAAAAGTCGCAGAGGACGTGGCAGCCCATGGTTCATGACAGGGTTGGTCATCTCTCGCAGATTCCAGGAGGAGATTAGCAATCGTGATATCATCTGGGACCTCTTTCCTGTCATATGCAAAAAAAATCTTAACCAAACCCTGGTACTAGTTCACTAAAACACACTAATATATCGACAGGATAAGTCGAAAATAAAATGAGGATTTATCAGACAGTACCTTGAACTATTATTTGTTAATATTCAATGACAATAAATATTCTTCGTTTTAAATCATCTTAATAAACTTTTTTTTAGAAATGTAACATATGCAAGTGGCAAATAAGTGTAACATACAATAATTTAACATAAAAGAAATCACAACAAATTGCCAAAGCATGACACAGTCTATCAGATAGATATTAACTTTTGCTACTGCAGTTTTGCTTACACTTTTTATCCAGCAGGTGGCAAACAAGACGCAACAAATTTAAATTAAATTTTTTATAGTCTCCTCAAGCAAATCGTACATTTATGCAATTTGATTCATCTTAGATGAGCACATCCTTGATCAGTACAACCCATGCTGATATATTTTTTAAGATCTGCCCTTAAACCAGCACAGATGTCATGCACTTTAAAGATGCATTTTGCATTTCTGTGCCACTAACAGCACCAAACAGAACTGCAAAAAAACTGCACAGGTTTCCTTGAAAGCTTCAACTGACCAGATAGTCCCAGACTTACATCATTGGTTGAGCCAGCGTTGCACAAGGTTTGCTGGGATACAACATTTTTTTAACGTTATAAAATACATATAAAAGACTCACATTGTTTTACACTTGGAGCAAAAGAGCTTCAAACACTGGTACAGTTTTTCGGGTTGGTACGTCTTCACCTGTGCACGGATGTGACACACCAGCGGAGGGGTGGAGGACTTCACCTGGGCCAGTGTGACGGGTCGCAATGTGTGCTGGCATGTCCGCACTAAAAAAACATAATTACAAGTGTCTTACCATATAAGTATTAAGATTCATGAAAAGATTAAGTTAGTAAGACTTGTGAATGTTATTTTTTAAAATAATACTGCAATATTTTTTGGAAAACAAGCCACAGCCACTATTTTCATTGCATGATATTCTATTTCACTTGGAAATACGCCACAACCCAGAAGTAAAGTCGATTGCGATTTACGGTCCATAGGGACATTAAAGACAAATGTGCCAGATTAAAGGCACAATATGTAAGATGTTTACATTAAAATATTCAACAACTACTAGCACAGTGTTTCATATTTAGGTTTGTGATACAGAAACATAAGCATAACAAGTATTGCTGACAAACAACAAAGTAATCCAGGTCCTAAATGTATTCCCTTTAATAAAAAAATCTATTAAATAATTCAAGGCTGCCATGATAAAGTTATTCAATAAGATTGTCTGAAAGTACCACTTTCATTCAATCTGACATTTATATTAAAACAATATGAAAACAGATTTTTTTTCTTATTACCTGTACAAGAAGTTTCCACATCTGCTTCTCCATCTCCATCTATAAAGAAACAAAGTAGAAAGTAGTTTTAAATAAATATTTCTTTAAAAAAAATTGTGGAAAGAAGCCTTTAAAGGGGACATTTCACAAGACTTTTTAGAGATTTCAAATAAATTTTTGATGTCCCCAGAATACGTATGTGAAGTTCTAGCTCAAAATACCATATAGGTAATTTATTATAAAATGTTAAAAATGACACTTTGTAGGTTTTGAGCAAAAATGTGCGGTTTTGCAAAGCTCAACTCTGCACTAAATAGCAGTGCCGTGGTTGGATAGTGCAGATTAAGGGGTGGTTTTATCCCCTTCTGACATCACAAAGGGGGCCAGATTTCAAATACCTATTTTTCACATGCTTGCAAAGAATAGTTTACCAAAACTAAGTTACTGGGTTGATCTTTTTTTTACATTTTCTAGGTTGATAGAAGGACTGCGAACCTAATTATAGCACTTAACATTGGAAAAGTCAGAATTTCATGATATGTCCCCTTTAAGAAAATCTTTAAATGAGTAATGTATAACTTATACCTGGTTCTTCTTCATTTCGCATTACTTAAAGAAAACACATAAGACAATATAAATCAAATCCAGTTTTGAAAAAAAAAAATATATATAGAAACCGAAAATGCTGGCACCAACCTACAGACTCTGGTGGAGTGTACCATATCTCCAGAAGAGTCTCGTCATTCACTTCATCATCATCCTCAAGATCAACATGATTCTCTAAAAGACTGGATACAGAACAGTGTGAAGAGAGAGAGAGAGAGAGAGAGAGAGAGAGAGAGAGAGAGAGAGAGAGAGAGAGAGAGAGAGAGAGAGAGAGAGAGAGAGAGAGAGAGAGAGAGAGAGAGAGAGAGAGAGAGAGAGAGAGAGAGAGAGAGAGAGAGAGAGAGAGAGAGAGAGAGAGAGAGAGAGAGAGAGAGAGAGAGAGAGAGATTTTCAATGAAAAGGATTTTGACTGTAGTGGCTCTGGCCAAATTCCTACATGTTAACAAAAAAAATGTGCATTTGTCGATATCTCGAATTTAATATCTTTTTTGTGTTTTCTCAAGAACAAATTAAAACAATATTTATTTATTTAATCTATTCAGCTATTATAAAATGCCGTTTATGTATAGATTTTATTGTATTGATATGCACAGACTTAAAAATATATTTTTTAAAGAATATTTTTATTGGTATTTTACCATTTTGCATAAGGTGTAAAAACATTAAATGTGTCTAAGTCGAATACATAACATTCTAGATATAAAATGTGCTTTACCAAAACAAAAGGAGAACTGCGAGTCATTCGCACATGACATTATCAAACACAAATGACATGAGATATGGTGGAAATAAAAATTAACTTAACGCTTGTGCATGTGTATCCATTGTTGCACATTTTTGCATACACTGACCTCTTCAGTGACTGGAGCTCGGCTGAATCTGCGGGTATGCTGCGCAGACCTCGTCCATAGACTGTGCCACCATGAAGATGAAAAGCCAGTTGTTCAGACTGGTCAGACGGCTGATTTGAAGCTCTTTGTGACAATGCACGGAGGTTGTAGATGCGCAGGAATGTCCCCGGCTAAACGTTGAAACAAAAAATTGTATCATTTATACCTAGGGTAAGGGTTCCCACACCTTAGTTAACTTTAAATTCAAGGACCTTTCAAGGACTTTTCAGGTCCAATACCCTCAAATTCAAGGACTACTGTAAATGTGGGGACACATTTCAAGTGAGTGCAAAGTTACATTGTGCTACCTTTAAAGATACATTGTTACAGTTCCCTTTCGAGGGAACTTGCGCTGCGTCACTGCGGTGACACTTTGGGGACGCCTCCAGGGGTAAGTGCGTCTGAATGTGTATATCAAATTCAACCAATGGTGAAGCTAAACGACAAAGACAGGGTGATGTGGGAGCCAGGAAGTATATCGCTATCTGAAATATTGCCAAAGACGGCGTTACAGGGACGCAGGAAGTATGGCAAAGGGAGACGCAGCGTCGCATTCCCTTCTCAGGACGCAACAGTTACATACGTAACCAGAGACGTTTTTATGTGTCAGACACAACTATGCAAAAAAGCATTTTGGTATTAATCAACACACATACAGAAGATATAAACATTTAAAGCGAACAGTTTACCACGCGTGCTTAAAAAGTCTATTTTTTATGATATTATCCTACACTACACAGGGAATAATATGGATAATAAGCAGGGACCGGTGCTTAATGTCAACCAGGATCCCCCTTTTGTACCAAGGTTGCCCGGTTATTTTTGAACTCTGATATAGCATCAGTCCAGCAGGGGGCAATATGGTGCCAGGATTGAGCAACACATTAGGATGAAAGCATTTTTGTTCCCACATTTTTGAAACTTTACTGAATTAATGTGTCTTTAAAGGGATAGTTCACCCAAAAATGAAAATTCAGTCATCCTTTACTCACTCTTATGTTGTTACAAACCTGTAAAAATATATTTGTTCTGCTGAACACAAAGGAAGATATTTTGAGCTATGTTTGCAACGTTTTTGAGCACCATTGACTTCCATAGTATTTTTCTTTTCTACTATGGAAGTCAATGGTGCTCCTGTTTCTTCTTGATTTTTACTAATATCTTCCTTTGTGTTTAGCAGAACAAAGCACAGTTTTAAGGTCTGAAACAACTAGAGAATGAGTAAACGATGACAGAATTTTCATTTTTGGGTGAACTATCCCTTTAACTTGTGGAAATTGTACTACATTTATGCATTTGGTAAACGCTTTTATCCAAAGCATCTTACAGTGCATTCATGCATGGGAAAAAACCACAAATACTAATATTCAACACTAGTTTTCACCATTTATAAAATAAAGTTTATACATGATTGTCTTGATGGCACGATTTGGGTGTGAGCTACTGTATATTTTGGCATTCAGGCAATGGTTTAGCCCCTGAATGAAGATTTAAAGTCTAAGTACTGGTGTTTACAATAACGTTTGGATGTACTGTAATACAGCCCCTAGACATTGTCTCTCCACAGCATAATGAAGACATTATGAAGCAGCAAAATTTGAATACATTAAATGGTAACATCGGCTATTCTATGCAAGGACAATATTTTATTGCGTTATAGCGCAAAACAGACTTATTCCAACAGATAAACAAAACAAGGCTGAGAAACCAAATTCAGCAAAACACAGGCGTTCATCCCATATGTGCGAATTTGATACAGCTCATTAGTGGCTTGCTTGGGAATTTGTTGACAAGCAAACACTGCAATGTTAGAATGGAGCTAGGGGGAAAAACAACCCAAACATGACTGCTGAGAAAGATGGTCTACCAAACCTTGTCATGATTTCACCTAACCCATAAATGGACACCAAATTACATATTTATAAGGTTGTTAGTATTTCGATTTTTAATGTCAAAATTATTATTCATTTTGGGTGAATTATCCCTCTACATAATAGATTTCAATCTTTGATATGGCAAAAAAGAGCTTAGTTTTCACAGAACACAAAATTATTTAGTCACCAAACCTGTAAGATGCACTGGCTTTGGGATGCATCTTTCTACAATGAAACTGAATGGGGACTGGTTCTGTCTAACCAACCAATTCCTTTACCATCAGAACTTCCCCAAACCAATATCCTACATGCAGTATTTCCCCAAAATGCAGTACTAAGGATCCACATACACTTGGTATTCTCCTGCATGCCCACACCGCACGGTTGGTTACGCACAGCAGGGGAAAGAGTCTGGCGGCTCAGCGCAGATGTGTAATAGCCGATGTGAAGCTTCTCTGACGATACCAGCGAGCGCAGCAGAAGAACAGAAGCAAGCAAAAAATTGTCAATATGACCACTAGAGGAAAGCAAACCTCGACCGAACGCTAATCTATATGTATAAAAGCGACCGGCGAGGGGGAAACGAGCTCTGTCTATCACTGCTGAAAGCAAACAAGTACAAACAAGACGTGTGCTTGGGGAATTGTTGGTTAAGGAGGAGAACAATCATTTGAAACCCTTGAGGTTGTAGCCTACACCATAAGTATAAAAGTGAAATATTACAGAAAGACATATGTAATAGAGAAGATGCATTGAGAAAGCTTTGGTTTAGGTGTTTCAAGACCAGATAAATAAGAGTAACATCAACCTGTAAAGCTCGGAAAATAGTCTGTTTTAATGGAATGCATCTCTTGGGGTACATACTACATTCTCCTGTAGGCGCATGCGCGACCTATTCGTACAATCTACGTGGGGTTTCAAAAATAAGCAGTAAAATTTAGCATACTTCAGCCTTAAGCCCGTAGTATAGTCTGTTTTTTACTTGTATGTGAACGTATGTGCATGACTGAACGCACAGCCTTGCAAAGTATACTTTATTTGACTCATACATGTGCGCAGACGTTCGCATGCGCGACCTATGCGTACAATGTATGCATGGTTTCAAAAATCTGCTGGTGCACGTACACGAAATGACGAAAGCTGTGTCACATGCACTGTGCAAGGACTCTCGCATGTGCGTAAAAAATGTACCTGTTTATTACATGTATGCGGATATATGCGCATGGTCGAACAGCCTTGCAAATTACAGTTTATTTGACTCTTACGTATACACAGACGTTCAACGCATGCGCATTGCGAGAAAATGCAACGCATCTCCTGGGCTACATACTACATTCTCCTGTAAGCACATGTGCAATATGCATAAATGTACACAGGGTTTCAAAAATGCAGCAGCGAACGTATATTACACGCGCATTCTTCTAATGACGAAAACTACGTCACATGAACTGTATGCTGACTCTAACATATGTGTAAAAAATGTCCCCTTAATAGCTTTCAATAGCAGGGGACTATTTTCAGGCAATGCATAAAATAATTGCGCAACCTACAGTATGCGTATAATGTACGCTGGATTTCAAAAATCTGCCGGTGCACGTACAGTATACGGGTACTCTTCTGATGACGAAAACTGCATCACACGCACTGTGCACGGACTCTCGTGTATGCGTAAAAAATTTACCATACTTCAGCCTTAAGCCCGGAGTATATTCTGTTTATTACGTGTATGCGGATATGTACATGGTCGAACAGCCTTGCAAATTACAGTTTATTTGACACTTACGTGTACGCAGACGTTCAACGCATGCGCATTGCGAGAAAATGCAACGCATCTCCTGGGCTACATACTACATTCTCCTGTAAGCACATGTGCAACCTATGCATAAATGTACACAGGGTTCCAAAAATGCAGCAGCGAACGTACATTACACGCGCACTCTTCTGATTATGAAAACTACATCACACGAACTGTATGCTGACTCTTACGTATGTGTAAAAAATGTCCCCTTAGTAGCTTTCAATAGCAGGGGACTATTTTCAGGCAATGCGTAAAATAATTGCGCAACCTACAGTATGCGTACAATGTATGCTGGATTTCAAAAATCTGCCGGTGCACGTACAGTATACGTGCACTCTTCTGATGACAAAAACTGCATCACACGCACTGTGCACGGACTCTCGTGTATGCGTAAAAAATGTACAATACTTCAGCCTTAAGCCCGGAGTATATTCTGTTTATTGCGTGTATGCAAACGTATTCGCACTGTCGAACGGACAGCATTGCAAAGTATAGTTTATTTGACTCTTACGTGTACGCAGACGTTAAACGCATGCGCATTGTGACAAAATGCAATGCATCTCCTGGGCTACATACTACATTCTCATGTAGGCACATGTGCAACCTATGCATACAATGTACGCAGGGTTTCAAAAATACAGCAGCGCACGTACATAACGCGGACACTCTTCTGATGATGAAAAATGCATCGCATGCACTGTGCACGGACTCTCGTGTATGCGTAAAAAATGCACCAAACTTCGGCCTTAAACCCGGAGTTTAGTCCGTTTATTACATGTATGCGAACGGTCTAACGCACAGCTTTGCAAAGTATAGTTTATTTCACACTTATGTGTACGCAGACGTTCGACGCATGCGCATTGCGACAAAATGCAATGCATCTCCTGGGCTATACAGTATACTACATTCTAGGCGCATGCACGGCCTATGCGTACAATGTACGTGGGGTTTCATAAATCTGCCTGTGCACATACATTGCACGTGCACTCTTCTGAGGATGAAAATTGTGTCACGCGACTGTACACGGACTCTTGCGTAAAAAAATGTACCATACTTTGACCTTAAGCCCAAAGTATAGTCAGTTTTTTAAGTGTATGCGAATGTATGCACACGGTCGAACGCACAGCCTTTCAAAGTATAGGTTATTTGACTCATACGTGTACACAGATGTTTGACGCATGAGCATTGTGACAAAATGCAATGCATCTCCTGGGCTACATACTACATTCTCCTGTACAACGAAAACTGCGTCACACGCACTGTACACGTACTCTCGCGTACGTGTAAAAAATTGACCATACTTCCACCTTAAGCCCGGAGTATAGTCTCTTTTTTACGTGTATGTCAACGTATGTGCACGGTTGAATGCACAGCCTTGCAAAGTTTAGTTTAATTGACTCATATGTGTACCCAGATGTTTGACGCATCCGCATTACGACAAAATGCAAATCATCTCCTGGGCTACATACTACATAATCCTGTAGGTGCATGCGCGGTCTATGTGTACAATGCAGAGTATGTGAGCGGAGTGGAGTGGAAAGAATTTGCGCTCCGCGCTCAAAGCATTTCATAATTACTCCGCTCAAGCTCCGCTCTGAGTATACAATTTTCCGGTCCTCGCTCACTCCCCGCGCCGTCCTTACTTACGAATCGCTCCGTTTTCGCTCTACGGCAAAAATTTTTTTTAAAACAACAACGAATATGCAGTACTAAGAGAAGAACATCATATACTTTATTGGAATTTGAAACAGTAGCTAATATTAGCCGAAATTAGGCTATTATTTAGCTCACTTTTAAACAAAGCAAAACAAAAAATGTGTTGAAATTAAATAAATTATTAAATGAAAAACCTCATATAAAATAAATAATCAAACGAAAAACATCACATTAAATCAAAGAAAGAAATCACAAACTGAAATATTAATTTAAACAAATCATACGAAAAAATATAGAGCTACTGCCTTCACTTTATGCCAACTTTTATAGGCTATTAATTACAGAACTATTCTGAACAAAACAAATGCTGGCTGGTTGAACATATTTTTTATTTTATACGCAGTTATTAACTGAAGAACATCACATACTGAAATAGCTAATATTAGCACAAATTAAGCTATCATTTAGCTCACTTTTAAACAAAGCAAAACAAAAAATGTGTTGAAATTAAATAAATGATTAAATGAAAAACCTCATATAAAATAAATTATCAAACGAAAAACATTACATTAAATTAAAGAAATAAATCACAAACTAAAATATTAATTTAGACAAATAGCCAAACGAAAAAATATAGATATAGTCTACTGCCTTCACTTTAAGCCAACTTTTATATTAATACTAGAACTATTCTGAATCTAAACAAAACAAATGCTGGCTGGTTTAACACATTTTTTATTAAAGCTATATCTCCAATGCTGTATTCACTTTAAGAAAAACGAGCTTTTGCCGAGTCGCAGGTGCCAAGCACTTGCCCTGAGAGTGTGCACGCAATTTATATCTCTTCAATCACTTCCATGCAATTGTTCTATATTTCCCGAAGTGTGTATGCGCTCAGACTGCGTCCTCTTGTCCATTCGCAAATCCGTCAGCTCTCGGGCGCTCTCTGGAAGGTGGTGCTTTGGTCCGCAACGCTCCGCTGATCGCGCGCGCGTCTCAACAAATGGTCTCTTTGCGTTGCGCTTGGTGCAGAGTGCTCATGGGAGTTGTAGTTTCCCAGTGTCGCGTATATAAATGTTTGTGAAAGTACTAGTAAGAAAACAATACAAATGCAAACGAATGCAAAATATGTTAAGAAACATTTTAAGTCCCCCTCCGTTTTTATTCACAGTGGTTTGGTCCGGAGTCTGACGAGTCCTGACTCGTAATTGAGCGATAGTGGAGCGTTTTCGGAGCGAGAGAACATCACAATGCTCCGACATAAAAAAAAACGCTCCTCGCTCCTGGCAAAATTACGCCACTCCACTCCTCGCTCCGCTCCCACTCCGCACCGCTCACATACTCTGGTACAATGTACGCGGGGTTTCAAAAATCTGCCGGTACACTTACAGTACACGTAAAATAGACAATACTTCGGTCTTCAAGGGACACTCATTTTCAGCTCCCCTAGAGTTAAAAATTTGATTTTTACCGTTTTGGAATCCATTAAGCTAATCTCCGGGTCTGGCGCTAGCATTTTTAACATAGCTTAGCACAAATCATTGAATCTGATTAGACCATTTGGCATCGCGCACAAAAATAACCAGAGTTTCGATATTATTCATATTTAAAACTTGACTCTTCTGTAGTTACATTGTGTACTAAGACTTAAAAAATAAAAGTTGCAATTTTCTAGGCAGATATGGCTAGGAACTATACTCTCATTCTGGCGTAATAATCAAGGACTTTGCTGTCATAACATGGCTGCAGGAGGCGCAATGATATCACGCAGCAGCCGAAAATAGTCCCCTTAGTAGCATTCAATAGCAGGGGACTATTTTCGGCCAATGCGTAATAGAATTGCGCCTCCTGCAGCCATGTTACGGCAGCAAAGTTAAAATCAAATGTTTAACTCTAGGGGAGCTGGAAAATGAGTATATTTTCAAAAAAACGTTAAGTGTCCCTTTAACACTTTCCCTGTCAGCATTTTTGAAACAAACTTGCCAGCCAGCACCAGCATTTTTTATAATTTTCACAAAAGTGTTTTATACATTGGGTAAGAGCGCCACCTAGAGGATAATAGCGGAAAATGGATTGCTCTGAAAACTCGTCAATGGCAGGAAAGCAGTTTCTCTTAATTGACGAGATAACTCGTCAATGGCGGGGAAAGAGTAAAGGGAATGCATGGCCGCTCTGGTGACGGATATTATTATATTAGTTATATATATTAGCTATATTAAATTGTGTCAGTATTATTTCTCAGATACATGCTAAAGAATAAAAGCGACATCTCCCCATTCTCATAAAACACAGTCTATATCTACAGCTATTCCCTCTGTTCATGTCTCTTTTCAAAGACACACTGAGTTTTGTCAGCAACTACAGTGCTTGAGACAAACCATCCAAAATCGTCTGACAGCCAACCATTCCTGAAGCACAATTCACATTAAATAAAATCCTTGAGAAAACGGGGTGTTTTCTGTTTCTGACACAATATTTACGATCGCGAGAAGATACCTAGATCCACATCTGTTGGGTTTTAGACGAATTCAGTACAAACTGCAAAGAAAAATAAACACATGGCTATTATGACACTTCATTCACATTCTCACACACTCTCAGTGGATAAGTGTCATATGCTGGCTGTCTGAGACGATTATTGGCACGGCCGTCTGGGTGTTAAGTTATCACAGGTGCTTGGCTTCCTTTCTCTCTATGAATAATTGATAGTCACATGTGTAAAGAGGCAGGATGTCACATTATACTGCATCAGCTCCAGCCTCGCTGCAGGTGCTCGTATGCATTTAGCCTGCTTTACCGTTGAAGAGAAGTTGGTATGTAAACACATACCTTAAAGTTTATTTGTAGCTTTGTGCATTTGTGTATGATGTGCCGTAAACAACATTGATCCAGTAATATGATTTAATACTATGAATAAGTAATTACATAAATACAACTAAATGCTTTGCATTTTTTAAAATAGTGTGACTGGATATTCTGCACAAAACCCAATGCAAATGCAAATAAGTCATTTTTAGTGATTTCCTACATAAACTCATCCTACACATTCTATATAATCTTGATATCTTTAATATTGACCCAGTAAGGTCATGTCAAAGATTGAAATCAAAGACTAAAATAATGACTCAAAATAATCTTGAGACTATACCGTTGATTTTACAGACAGGGTAACATTTTGACTTTTTATATCTATACTGCCACCAAACTCCTGTGCCGAGCATATGTAACATTCTAGCACTGCATTTGTGAATTCCATCCGTTTCCCAGTTTAAAAGCGAGATGACACATTAAGCAACTGACCTGGGAACAGATGATGCAAATGACACACGAAGCAAGCAACAGAGACGATCCATGAGCCAGACATGAGAAAAAAAGAGGTGAGATGTCTTGCGTCTCCCTCCCTGTTCTCCAAGAATCCTCAAGAGCCAAACGCACAAAAGCAATACTAACACTGACGTCAACCGTTTTAGTGCCCCACTGACTTCCACAGTATCTTTTTCCTATTATGGAAGTCAATGGTGCTTTTATTGCAAGTAAATTTTGTTAAAAATCAAGTTTTTAAGTTTATGAATGCACGTATACAGGTATGTACTATATTAAAGGCGCTCTAAGCGAATTGACGCGTTTTAGACCATAACATTTTTTTTGTTACATATAGCAAACCTCCCCTCACTATCTGCTTGCTGCCTGTCCGCTGATCAAACTGTAAAAAAACGCGATCTCTGTAGACAGCCCAGGCTACACAAACGGCAATAACAACATATTGGCCAAACCTAGCACCACAAAACAAAACAAAGTGTTCCAGCCAATAAACGACAAAAAGGATTTTAGGGTGGGGGTTGGGCGCGTTCATGAAAGCACGGAAGGGAGGGGGAGGAGTTAGCTACGCTCCGTCTGTTTAAAAACAATTCAAACGTCAACAAAAACTAACGTCTCGCAGATTCGCTTAGAGCGCCTTTAAGGTTACACTGTTAAAGGGTCACTCCACTTTTTTGAAAAATGCCCATTTTCCAGCTCCCCTAGTTTTAAACATTCACATTTCTATCTTTTTAGAACCAATTCAGCCGATCTCCAGGTCTGACGCTAACACTTTTAGCATAGCTAAGCATAATTCATTGAAACTGATTAGACCATTAGCATCGCGCCTAAAAATAAGCAAAGAGTTATGTAATTTAATGAGAGTATTGATCCTATCCATATCTTACACGATGTAACCACAAAAGAGTCATGTTTTAAATAGGAAAAATATCGAAAATCTTTGGTTATTTTTTTGTGCGATGTTAATAGTCTAAACAGATTTAATGGATTGTGCTAAGCTATGCTAAAAGTGGTACCGCCAGACCCAGAAATTAGCTGAATGGATTCCAAAATGGTAAAAAACAAATGTTTAACTCTTGTAGAGCTGGAAAATGAGCATAACGACAAAAACAGGATGACGCAGAAGCCAGGAAGTATATCGCTATCTGAAATATCGCCAAAGACGGCGTTACAGGGATGAAGTAAGTATGGCAAGGGAGACGCAGCGCCTCGTTCCCTTCATAGGGAACAACGTTTACATACGTAACCCACAACTTTTTTTATGTGTCAAACGCAAATATGCAAAAAGCATTTTGGTTTGAATCAACATTTGCATACAGAAGATATAAGCATTTAAAGCGAACATTTTAGCATGTGTGCTTAAAAAGTCTAAAATTTTAATGATATTATTCTACCCTTTTTTTTCAGAAAACTTAAAATCGCATAAAATAGATTCAACCACTTTCAATGACCTGTATCTATGTATGTATATTTTCAAAAACTTCCCAGGGCCTTGAATCCCCCCCCCCAGATTCACAAACTTTCAAGGATTTCAACAAGGACCCATAAATTATTTAATGAAATATATAATTGATCGTAAATTATTCATCGTAACCAGTGCAGAAAAAAATTATATAAAAATTCTTGTCGAAATTGCAAAAAAACCCTAAACTGATCTGTGATGTCTCCCCTATACGTGTATGATATTTACAGTGCGAGTGATATATAACTCAGGGCGAAGTCAGAAAGTGTGTGCGTGTGCAGTCCCCACAGTGAAGGGCCCCCTGACAGCCGTATCGATTTGGCCCTCTCGCTCTCCTCTCATAAAGCTATCTATCTCAGAATAGCTGGCTTTATTCTCCTTTTTTCTCCCCTTAGCACCGCGCCCAAGCAATTTCACAGAATATTAGAGATGATTTGGCCCGGCGTATCGATAATGGTGGGGAAATATTCCAATTCAATGCAATTTTTGTATTTTGATACAAAAATTGATCATCGGAAATTAACTTAGAATAACAAAGGAGCCATTCAAGTGGTGAAGAATAAAAAAAGTAAAACATTTATATTCAAAGCACGCAGTGTTCAAAAGATTCTCAGTTTGGTTTGAAAGATTCAACATCCTGTAATCTAGAGAGGTGAGAAGAAGAACTATATACTTTAAATTTTCAGAATCAGGTCTGTGAAATCATTTGCGTCTGAAAGAAAATGATTCGCACAGTCGATACGCACACAGACATCCGATGAAGACTGCAGGGCCTGAAGGCCCAATTTGGATCAGGGCCACACATTTTCTTCTATTCTAACCTTTGTTCATAACCAATGAACAAATGAAAGCCTCAAGCTTGTGCACTAATAAGCTATTACTTCCAAAAAATCTTTAAGGAATGGGTATAGCATCCGCTGGCGAAGAAATAATATATTAGTTTGTCACTATTTTAACATGATACCGCACTTTCTGTCCCCAGTCCCTATGATATAACATTCATACGGGCACAGCTTGTGATATGATAAAATGATAAATAAAACATGTGAATGCATCTCACCAAAAATTCCCAAACTCTTTGTTTGGAATAAAGCATTCGCTTTATCTGAAGTTAAGGACAGCTTGTATTGGGATATTTCTACACTTTAAAAAGAAAGCCGGGTTGTTTTCATCCCATGCTGAGGTGAAATATGAACCCAATCACAAGGTTTAAAAATGGCTGGGTCAAATATGGACATTTTCTCAATTACTATAAAACAACCCTTGCATTTCTCCATAGTTTATCCATCCATTTGATTTTTTTCTGCACTGTGCTGTATGTTTTAACATCACGCCCTGAAGGTGATGTATAGGCCTGTTGTTCGGTGCTAAAACACTGTAAGAGTGTAAAACATACCAACTGATGTTAAGATCTAGACAATCTATAACACCTGGAGAAAGCCACTGGACAGCATTCCCATTCATCTCATCTGGCAGTTCCTCATCTGCCTTATGACCTTCCAGATGTATGCAATTCAAAATCTGTCATCTCTGCTCATGGAAACCACAGATGCGTTTGAGCCAATCCCTAAGCTGTGTAAATGCCTTCGCAAAACACTGATTGACTGATGGCATCACGAGATATGCAAGGTCCCATGAAAGTTATAGGAATAGTTTACCAAACAAGTAAACTATTCAACAAATATACTGTAGGTTTCAAGTGAAATAAATACATAGCGCTGATTTCAAATATAGTGGCACGTTTGACAACTTCAAATATATTGTGTGTCTTGTAACAAAATATCATATGACGAGTGAGCTGACTGTGACAAGACACTTTATTTATTATGATTCAACTTGTATACTTAAATGTTCCGATTTCTTTGTATCAATTCAATATTTGGCCTGATGGCTACATCTGGCCACTTAGAAATCCCCTTACTGATAAAAATGCTGATGTGTCAAATACTTATTTTCCCCACTGTATGTATATTATATTGCATTTCTGTCAACAGATCCTTTTAGAAATTACACAATGCACCGTTAAGTGATTGACAGGGATGTCATTCTATAAAATTGAGCTAGCAACTACGCCCACCTCTAATCAGTCTTATTCAATAGAACCACTGTATGTAAAGCCAGACCAAGACCAACTTTTGCAAGACCACCTTATGAAATTAAGAAGCCCCCGCCAAAAAAAACCCTGTGCAATCTGTTGTTGTACAGTAATATAAATGATTCATTACCTTTTTCATTGTATATGCAAGGTTTTCAAGAAGCATTTTGATGCTGTACATTAAGTCTACCATACATTAACAAAACATAAAAGAAACAATGTGGGATTTCAAAATGTACAGACACACAAAAAAAATGACATGAAAGCTCTGCTCCTGTTCAAATATTCATAGAAAGGAGAATGGCAGGGAAAGACAGAAATGTTGCTGGAGTTTACATATTTCAAAAGACCTTCTTTTGGAGAAGACGTGTTTGCTGGTTTTTATCGGGTGGAAAAACAGGCAGAGGAGGTTTTCAAGTGCAAAAAACAAACAAAATCAGAAGACTGAAGGGAAGAGCGCATCTCACAAATGAGCTGGGACAGGATGTGCCCATGTGAATCTTGCCTCGCACCTTATTCATCATTAGAGGTGGTGAGGTGGATGCGTGGGTCTATAGCGTTAACAGGTAGCAACAGTAAAAACTTTTACTAAAAAAGTTCACAATAATGATCATAATAGATGACGTCAATTCTCTCATAAAGTGTTAGTTGTTGGCTAGTAACAAAAGAAGCGCAAGTGTGCAAAAGGTTTTCTTGCATGATCATTGGATAGCATTCATAATCTTTTATTTGTGTTCCTAGAGCTCAATTTCTTGAACACTGTATTAGCAGTGCAAATGTGATGGGAACAGGCTTATTAGGAAAAAAGTGTCTACCCAACGATTTGTAAAAATGTAAATGTAAACTTACCTTTAGGTTTTGAGCGACCTCGAAGTGATTGTCGTAGACCAGAACATTGGCTATCAGGTTCATCCGGTCTTTGGCGCCAGTGGATTCTCCCTCTATTGCATCGGGTGGGACAGCAACTTTCAACAGTGGATAATCACACTTGGTCCCATCCCACACCTAAACACAGTGGAAAATCTTAAATTTCACTATAATACACAAAGTAATTTTGAAACATGTCAATCCAGAAATCAATCTAGAAACAAGCCTAGAGTAGTTTAACTTTGAAAGCACCTTCAGCAGGATGCAGTGGCTATCCATGACGGCCTTTGCCAGCAACTGGCAGGTAAGATCGAAGAACATGGAGGGCTTCACCGCGGACAGAGGAAGAGTAGGATTACTGGACACCAGCAACCGTTTTGTTGCCCATTGGCGAAGCTCCTGCACTGTGCGTTTATCAGAGTCTACAAAGTGAAATGATTTGCTGGTGGAACGAGGAACCATGGGGCTGTCGATAATCCCATCAAATGTGAGAGCGGACCAACCACTTGAGTTCAACAGTGTCATGGAGTTATTGAACATTTCTGACTGAAAAAATTGAAAAACAAAAAAAGAAACAGATGCTAACAAGGAATAGATCAGGTTGCAGAGCTCAATTCCCTTTAGCAAATAAACTGTCTAGGGTCAGCAGAAGCGTTTTAAAGATTACTTTGTCTTATACAAAATAATAATATAAATAATATTTTATTTCGAATTTTGCATAATACACAAATCCGAAGTATACAAAAAATACAACAAAGGAAACAAAAGAAAACATACGATTAATCGCATACAAAATAAAAGTTAGTTTTTGCATAATATATGTGTGTACACTGTGTGTAATTATTTTGTATATATATTTATTATATACAAATAAAAAATATATACATAAATAACATTTTTCTATCATTTATACATGTATCTGTGTATTTATATATACATAATAATTACAATTAATAATTATTTTGACAGCCTTAAAATAAATCCATATATAAATAAATTTTAAGTTAAATTAAAATAAGTAAAATTAACTTAAAATTACAATTAATTTAAACTTTTCTGACTAGTGAGAAGTTGCTATAAATTATATAAATAAAGTTTAAATAACTTAAGGTAAGTCAACTTTATTTTTTATCATTTATAGCAACTCCGCCCTAGTCAAGGAAGTTGAAATTAATTGTTAATTCAACTTGAATTGTTTTTACAGTGTGATGGATATCCTTACCTTAAATCTGTGGAGTCGTATAATGTCTCCGTTTTTGAGGATGACGGGGTGATCCTCTAGGTTTTTAGTGAAGATGGAGCAGGACACTTTGACATCGGACTGGTCTGTGATTTTTAGCATGGAGCAGTAATCTACAGTAGTGACAAGTATGGAGATTACTGTGATTATAGTGCAAGCGATCCACTCATGCTTAATAACCAAATGTTGGCTAGCTTTGCCGGACCTTGCATATCATTATACGGGTCACTTTTTAATTAGGTAGATTTAAAAACAAAAAGTGAATTTTAGTATATTTTCAGAAAATGTTACTATATACTTTGCAGTAAATACAAGGAGCACTGTAAAAAGTAAAAGTTGGATCAACTTACTTACCAATTACTTAAATTGAAAAACACCAAGTAATTTTTTTGCGAAAGTTATTTTATAATTTTTTAAGTAAAAATTTGAAGTTGAACAATTTTGGATGTTAATAATTGAAGTAATTTGTAAGTTTTTTTTTCACTTAAAGTCAGAAGATTTAACCATCCTATTATGTTCTGGGTCAAATTGAGCCCAAAGCTACTTTGACATCTCTGAAAAACATGCTTTGTTTTTTTTAAACCCTTAAACCTACTTTTTGACTTTTCCTATATACTTTTTGACTTGAAGCTACTTTTAGTCAATTTCAATAAAAGTGTACTGGTATGTACACACAGTGTTCCTGTAAAACTGATCTAATGAGTGTTTTTTACTATTATTATGTGAAAAACTGTTCTCAAATAAAATACATGTAATATATTATTTTCATTACTACTTTAATTTATTTACTAAATAAACACTTAATTTATGTGCTACAAAATAAGTTTATAGAAATGAATCTTTGAAATAAACAATTTATGTATCTAAAAAATAAAAAACTTATGTTTTTTCCTACAATTTTATTTTAAATTTGAAGTTATTTAGCATATATTAAACTATTTAAACATTAAAAGTGTTGCTAAATTTGAACATAACAGGAGGGTTAAAATTATTAAACTTAATTTTTACAAATTCATTTTTTAAGCTGATCCAACTTTCACTTTTTACAGTGTAGTACAGGCAAAAATGAAAAGAGGCTTACGAAATATATGGTATTATTAAAAAATACAAGTATATTGTACATTAAAAAAAAAAACTTTTACTATGTATTTCTAATGCTATCAAACAAACAAGTGCATCAAATATTTTCTTGTGTGGGATGGTAATGACTTTCACTTTTATAACAGTTGTTTAAGCCTTAAACTTGCTACAATATAACAGTTAAGAAGTAGTTTTTATTAAAAAGTAGTGATTATTGAATTTCACAAAGAATCCTCTAATACTAACTTCAAGAAATGATAGCTTTTCACAGAAAAATACAATTACAAAACGATTAAAGATTTTTATTTATATACATAAGTTTTAAATTTAGATTTATTGCTTAATAAAAGTTTACTTACTATCATTTTCATCCATCTGGACAAAAAAATGATTTTTGAAATACCCATGCATTGGTAGCAGCCTCACTGAGCACTGATTGGAGATCAATCGGTCATCATTTGGGCACACTATGCATCATTCCCTTCCCATATTAAAGTGATTGGACTGTTGTTCTCCACTTATCAAAATATTGATGAATCAGCCAGCCCACTGATTTTCGCAGACATTGACAACCAAACGTTACGTGTCGTAATCCAAGCCATGACAAATGAACTGAATGCACTTCTTACGTAAAATATAACTGCTAACATAGCCGTGCACCATGAGAGAGTGGTTGAGAGGTAATTGGTTTGTATCAGCTTCTCTTAAGAAAGCATATTACAACTTAATGGTATCAATGTTAAAATGCTTAACCTGCAAAAAGCAAACCGAAAGAAGAGCTAAAGAAAGCATACTAGAATATGCAAGGTCAGTTTTGTTTTGCTTTTGTCTGCAATGTTATTATATCAAAAAAGCAGGGCGACAAAAAACTTTTCAAGGTACGTGCCCTATGAAACAAATCAACCCAAGAGACGTACCATGAGCAAAGTTCAACCATTCTAAATCTTTTGTTGACGGCTATTCCAAAGGTGGCACCGAAAAGGGGTTTAAAAAGTCATCTTTCGTCTGGCCCTACTCTCAGGAGGGCTCACCTAACAATGGGAAAGTCTATTATGATCATGCTGGGATGAAAGGAATTCACTCACCTGAGCCTTTAGTCCGGTAAGGCAGTTTGAAGAAGGTCACCACACCGTAGACGCTCACCAATGTCTTGTGCTTCAACATGTTTAGAGGAGTATACGTGTATTTGGGCTTGACAAAAAACACAGCAGTAATATTGTCATTATAGTACATCAAAAACAAACTTTTTGTAAGTACATCAACACAAAGCCAAGCTTGATTTTGAGCATTAAAGGTGCAATGTGGGATTTTATTGCGCCTCCTGCAGCCATGTTACGGCAGCAAAGTCCTTGATTATTACGCCAGAATGAGAGTATAGTTCCTAGCCATATCTGCCTAGAAAATCGAAACTTTTAATTTTCCGTTGGTCTTAGTACAGGATTTAACTACAAAAGAGTCAAGTTTTAAATAGGAAAAATATCGAAACTCTTTGGATATTTTTTCTTAGGCGTGATGCTAATGGTCTAATCAGATTCAATGGATTATGCTAAGCTATGCTAAAAGTGGTAGCGCCAGACCTGGATATCAGCTGAATGGATTCCAAAATGGTGAAAATCAAATGTTTAACTCTAGTTGAGCTGGAAAATTAGCATATTTGAAAAAAGTGCAGTGTTTCTTTAGAATATAAAAAACAATACAGTTTATTATGTAAGGTCTTTATACACCACTGATAATATAGTTATGTATACTATATTGCATTTCTGTCAAGAGACCCTTCTAAAAGTCCAATATTGGCACAAAAATCACATTTCCATAATGAACACTCCAATTAAAGACATGCTTATCTGGGCATTGAATAATGTGTGCTAGCAATCTATTACATACTTGTGGAAAATATGTTTTTGACAATAATGTCCGAAAATCCAAAGCGTGCGAGTAAAACAAAACACTTTTCAAGACTTTATTTAAACTGTAATAAACGTGTCTGGGGGCTTTTGAGATTTAAAGCACTTGATCTGGATGGCAAATTAAGAAGGGATGCTCAAATGAAAGAAGAGCCAATCAGAGAGAGAGAGAGAGACAAGCAGACAAAAGGCAGCAGACGAAAGCCAATTAAGATGAAGAATCTTCTTGATCTCTGAGGGATAAACGGTAGTATTTGGAGAAAGTGGGAGGGATTTGTCTCTTGATAGCTACATGATGAAAGTATCACATACTGCACCTCAGAACTGACACTAGGGCGACCGCGGGAGGGGGCGGCAGCGGGACAAACCTATCAAACACATCCGGATGGAAAAAATAAAATAAAATATAATAAAAAATATAGTTTACAGTTATGCTCAAGAAAATGATACTGAGGATTCAAAAATGTAAGCAGTTGAAACTCACAAAAACCCTGGCATCTTCACCTTCCATCTCCAGATGACATGGATGTAGCTTGTCGTTTAAAAAAGATGGAGACTTTTTGATGGTAAAGCCAGCCAGCAGGACAATGTCCTTAAATAGACAAAATAAAAAACACCAATTAGAAAAATAACATACATTTTAATATTTTGTAAGAAAATGTGTGCTTGCCCGCAAAGAAGTAGTATTACTA
Organism: Misgurnus mizolepis; assembly: GCA_025389145.1. Lineage (NCBI taxonomy): Eukaryota > Metazoa > Chordata > Actinopteri > Cypriniformes > Cobitidae > Misgurnus > Misgurnus mizolepis. The sequence continues at coordinate 13,036,365 of JAIFKI010000012.1, read as the reverse complement.
TGCGGTCGCTAAAGTGTTCTGTGGTTTTACCATCTTGCTATGCAGTTGCTAACGTGTTCTTTGGTTTTTTAGCAAGCTGCTATGCTAAATAGTTACGAAGGTGTTTTCTGGTTTGTAACATCTTGGTATGCAGTTGCTAAGGAGATCTGTGGTTTGTATCATGTTGATATGCGGTTGCTAAGGTGTTCTATGATTTGTAGCATCTTGCTGTGCGATTGCTAAAGTGTTCTATGGTTTTAGCATCTTGCTATGCAGTTGCTAAGGTGTTCTTTGTTTTTTTAGCAAGCTGCTAAATGGTTACTAAGGTGTTCTGTGGTTTGTAGCATCTTGCTCAGCGATTGCTAAAGTGTTCTATGGTTTAAGCATCTTGCTATGCAGTTGCTAAGGTCTTTTTGTTTTTTTAGCAAGCTACTAAATGGTTACTAAGGTGTTCTGTGGTTTTTAGCATCTTGCTCAGCGATTGCTAAAGTGTTCTATGGTTTTAGCATCTTGCTATGCAGTTGCTAAGGTGTTCTTTGTTTTTTTTAGCAAGCTACTAAATGGTTACTAAGGTGTTCTGTGGTTTGTAGCATCTTGCTCAGCGATTGCTAAAGTGTTCTATGGTTTTAGCATCTTGCTATGCAGTTGCTAAGGTGTTCTGTGGTTTATAGCATGTTATGCAGTTGTTAAGGTTGCTTAGGTGTTCTGGTTGCTAAGGTGTTCTCTGGTTTGTAACATCTTGGTATGCGGTTGCTAAGGAGTTCTGTGGTTTTAGCATTTTGTTATTCAGTTGCAAAAGTGTTAAGTGGTTTTTAGCATGTTGCTTTACGGTTGCTAAAGATTTCTGTGTATTGTAGCATATTATGCATTTGTTAAGGTTGCTAAGATGTTCTGGTTACTAGGGTGTTCTGTGGTTTTAGCATTTTGCTTTTCAGTTGCTACAGTGTTTTATGGTTTGTAGCATGTTTCTATGCGGTTGATAAGGTATTCTGTAGTTTTAGCATTTTGCTATTCAGTTGCTAAGGTGTTAACATGTTTCTATGTGATTGATAAGGTATTCTGTAGTTATAGCATTTTGCTATTCAGTTGCTAAGGTGTTAGCATGTTTCTATGTGATTGATAAGTTATTCTGTAATTTTAGCATTTTGCTATTCAGTTACAAATGTATTCTGTGGTTTGTGGCATGTTTCTGTGTGATTGATAAGGTATTCTGTAGTTTTAGCATTTTGCTATTCAGTTGCTAAGGTGTTAGCATGTTTCTATGTGATTGATAATGTATTCTGTAATTTTAGCATTTTGCTATTCAGTTGCAAATGTATTCTGTGGTTTGTGGCATGTTTCTGTGTGATTAATAAGGTATTCTGTAGTTTTAGCATTTTGCTATTCAGTTGCTAAGGTGTTAGCATGTTTCTATGTGATTGATAAGGTATTCTGTAGTTTTAGCATTTTGCTATTCAGTTGCTAAGGTGTTAGCATGTTTCTATGTGATTGATAAGGTATTCTGTAGTTTTAGCATTTTGCTATTCAGTTGCTAAGGTGTTAGCATGTTTCTATGTGATTGATAAGGTATTCTGTAGTTTTAGCATTTTGTTATTCAGTTGTTAAGGTGTTAGCATGTTTCTATGTGATTGATAAGTTATTCTGTAATTTTAGCATTTTGCTTTTCAGTTGCAAATGTATTCTGTGGTTTGTAGCATGTTTCTGTGTGATTGATAATGTATTCTGTAATTTTAGCATTTTGCTATTCAGTTACAAATGTATTCTGTGGTTTGTGGCATGTTTCTGTGTGATTGATAAGGTATTCTGTAGTTTTAGCATTTTGCTATTCAGTTGCTAAGGTGTTAGCATGTTTCTATGTGATTGATAATGTATTCTGTAATTTTAGCATTTTGCTATTCAGTTGCAAATGTATTCTGTGGTTTGTGGCATGTTTCTGTGTGATTAATAAGGTATTCTGTAGTTTTAGCATTTTGCTTTTCAGTTGCAAATTTGTTCTGTGGTTTGTAGCATGTTTCTATGTGATTGATAAGGTATTCTGTAATTTTAGCATTTTGCTTTTCAGTTGCAAATGTATTCTGTGGTTTGTAGCATGTTTCGGTGTGATTGATAAGGTATACTGTAGTTTTAGCATTTTGCTATTCAGTTGCTAAGGTGTTAGCATGTTTCTATGTGATTGATAAGGTATTCTGTAGTTTTAGCATTTTGCTATTCAGTTGCTAAGGTGTTAGCATGTTTCTATGTGATTGATAAGGTATTCTGTAGTTTTAGCATTTTGCTATTCAGTTGCTAAGGTGTTAGCATGTTTCTATGTGATTGATAAGGTATTCTGTAGTTTTAGCATTTTGTTATTCAGTTGTTAAGGTGTTAGCATGTTTCTATGTGATTGATAAGTTATTCTGTAATTTTAGCATTTTGCTTTTCAGTTGCAAATGTATTCTGTGGTTTGTAGCATGTTTCTGTGTGATTGATAAGGTATTCTGTAGTTTTAGCATTTTGCTATTCAGTTGCAAATGTGTTCTGTGGTTTGTAGCATGTTTCTGTGTGATTGATAAGGTATTCTGTAGTTTTAGCATTTTGCTATTCAGTTGCAAATGTGTTCTGTGGTTTGTAGCATGTTTCTGTGTGATTGATAAGGTATACTGTAGTTTTAGCATTTTGCTATTCAGTTGCTAAGGTGTTAGCATGTTTCTATGTGATTGATAAGGTATTCTGTAGTTTTAGCATTTTGATATTCAGTTGCTAAGGTGTTAGCATGTTTCTATGTGATTGATAAGGTATTCTGTAGTTTTAGCATTTTGCTATTCAGTTGCTAAGGTGTTAGCATGTTTCTATGTGATTGATAAGGTATTCTGTAGTTTTAGCATTTTGCTATTCAGTTGCTAAGGTGTTAGCATGTTTCTATGTGATTGATAAGTTATTCTGTAATTTTAGCATTTTGCTTTTCAGTTGCAAATGTATTCTGTGGTTTGTAGCATGTTTCTGTGTGATTGATAAGGTATTCTGTAGTTTTAGCATTTTGCTAATCAGTTGCAAATGTGTTCTGTGGTTTGTAGCATGTTTCTGTGTGATTGATAAGGTATACTGTAGTGTAAGCATTTTGCTATTCAGTTGCTAAGGTGTTAGCATGTTTCTATGTGATTGATAAGGTATTCTGTAGTTTTAGCATTTTGATATTCAGTTGCTAAGGTGCTCTGTGGTTTAGTCGCTACGGTGTTTTATAGTTTTTAACATGTTGCTATGTTGTTGGTGAAGTGTTTTATGGTTTTCAGCATATTGCTAAGTCAATAGGGTGTTTTGGATAAATTAAGGATCTCTTCTCTAAGCCTGCAGTCCCTCCTACAGTCAAAGTTGTGGTGAACCGCGGACAACAAGGCATACATATGCACTCCAGGTAAAGGTGACCCAAACTCACACCACCTCTAGTGTCTTGTGTATGTCATACTAACAACTGGTCCCCTATGTGAAGATCACAACAGAGTCTTAAAGTATGGTTCATGTTTGGAGCACAAATAAATATCACTCACTAACATTTACATGCGTTGGGTGAACTGACTAACCGAACACCTTATCTGTTTATCTTAAGGAACTTGCAATTATTTTTAGATGCCTGCTTAAGGACTATAGCACTTGCAGATGTCTTTACAAGATTATTCCTTGCTTACAGATATTCAGAGATTGAAATGATAACATTTAGGTCTATCGTTATACAGACACTGCCAAGTATCATGATAGCTCATCAATTGTAAGCTTTATCTTCTGCCAGTGTTATAAGAAAGCTGTTACATGAGCCAAATGGCTGTTTTATCATCTCTCCTCCGGAAAGCTGTTGGCAACAACAATGAATAGTAAAGCTTGTTTGCCACAAAGTCGAACGATATGCTGTACTTTCAAAGACTTGGTTTTTGTTACGGACGCACAATGGAACATTAATGCAGTCTTTAATCGCCGCAGACTTGCACAATGCTTGACCTCCAAATCAGAGAACGTGAAGGTTTGAAGCCAATGCCCAGTGCATTACTGGAAATATGAGTGTGGATAGGAGAAGGTTCTGGTAAGCAACAGATAATCTTGCGAGGTGACAGAAAAGAGGATCCTTGGGGAGCCTTTTTCTCGGCACCATCCGAGAAAGTAAACGGCAGGGTTTTGACTGAAGCCATGTCCCTCAAGGACGATTTTCTCACACAAAGCCATTGTATGTCAGTGGAAAGCCGAACTACGCTGGAACAATTGTGATTCTAGAGGCGAAAGCTATAAAATACTGGCAATGCAACCAGGATACTTTTCACCTTCTTATACCATCTTGAGATAAATGCCATCAGGAGGCCAGCTGAAAAAATCTAAGGAAGAAATATTTGTCACTAATGAATGAACAGGCATGTATGTATGCATTTAAATTGACTCTTTGGTTAAAGCTGCAATCTGTAACATTTGCCTCTTTGTCCCCATCTTTGTTTGAAACACAAAAGTGCTGGGTACGTCATGTACTTACAGTATCTTTAGGTGGGTTTCATTCAAAAGACTTCAAACTGTCTTTCCATGTGAAATCGTACCTGACAGCTCAACTTACAAAGCATTACTGCGAAGAAACAACTTTTCAACACTAATTTGTTATAATTTCAAAACTTTTAACGCAAAAAGTTACGGATCACTGCTTTAAGTGAAGCTGCGGCCACACCTCCAGCAACTAGCAATGGCGGAGTGACACAATCTCATTGATTTCATAAAATCTGTAAAATGCTGCCTTCGGAGGTAGCATTCCAAGGCAGGAATGCATCAAGGCATGTGCGATTCCAGTGTTTGCTTTACTTCCTGACTCTTGAGATACCTTCATCTTGTCCCACAATTCTCTGCATGTGTGTGCGGTGGGAATGTGATTGGTCGAGCCTGATCGAGTTCGAAAAATAAAATGGTGGCCACAAATTTATTGTAAATAAAGTTATATTTTCACTTTGTACACCTTTTGATTGCATTTCTAGTGAGAAATTAGTATCGCAGTTTTTCAATATGGTATTATTTATCACAAAAGCGCTCACTGTTTATATTTCAAACAGAATTCCTATGAAGTCTGTCCGAATGCGTTTCCCGGAGCTGCCTTCATCCCGCCGAAGTCATTGCCACATGAGGCAGCAAGGCAATAAGTCAGCTGCCTTGGGTTTTGGACACAGCCCTGGTGATTTCAACCATTGGCGAAGAAAGAAGGCGTGTCCAGCTACTCAACAAAATTTTATGCAAATGATGTGCAACTTTCAGAAGCGACAACCAATGAGAGTGAAGTAGGCGTTCACGTCATCGGTCTTTCATCATTTACTGAGAGGGAACACCTTACAATAAGGTTGCATTTGTTGACATTAGTAATGCATTAGCTAACATAAAAATAACACGCTTTCTAAACTAACAGAACTTTAGAACGGTTTAATCTGAATCTCTGTACTTTGCTTCTTTTGTTGTCCTCTAATTTTAAGTGCTATATAAATTAAATTGAATTAAACTAACGATGAGCAATACATCTACAGCATTTATTATTCTTAGTTCATGTTAATTTCAGCATTTCCTCATACATTATTAAAATCAAAAGTTGCGTTAACATTAGTAAATGCGCAAGGAACTAACATAACATGAATTGTACTGGCATTTACTGTGCTAACATTAATGAAGAGTAATAAATGCTAGGTAATCTCAGCGAATGCATTTACTAATGTTAACAAATACAACCTTACTTTAAAGTGCTATCATAATATTTCCAAACATTCATACAAACATTCAAATGTGTTAAGAGAAGCCTACCCCTGGTTTGACAGACTGGGAAAACTCCTGTGCCAACGTATTGAAGAGAATGACGTTGATTGATGTATGTTCAGTGGCTGACTGAGGGGGGTCTTCCTCTGCGCAAAAAGAGAAAAAAACGCAACAGCAAGAACTCAGCACGGTACCGCTTTCATTTCCAGAGAGCGGCGGCGTATTGGTTATTTTAATGGGACGTTTTAATGCAACAAAGCTACGCAGCCTGGATGTCGGTTTGTTTTGTACAAATCTTTTAAAGCCCAAAGCACCAGAGCTGCTATAAACAGAATGGGAGACAGATAGCGTGTCACTGCTGACAAAACAGATTGGCTCGACGTGTCGCAGGCTTGTTCGAGATCTTTGTCTTCGCATTGAAATTTAAATTGTTAGACTCACCTTTGATCTGTGCTTTAAGCATTTCTGTGTCATCTTTCTGCACGCAGGACAGCACAGGACCTTTGTGAACCAACCTAGCCTATTCAGAGGAGATAACTCACATAAGCACTTTTAAATAAATGAATTGCCATACTTATGAAACACTGATGCCCAGTTTCACAGACATGGCTTAAGCCTAGTCCTAGAATAAAATCAATGTTTTTGAACTGAAAATAAGTTTTGACATATCTTGTAAGATGCACAAGTTTGCAGTCCTGCGTTTACTCCGGGTACCAAAACATGCAAGTAAGGTGAATTGGAGATATCAAATTGTCCCTTCCCCAACCTGTGTATGGATTAACTTGTCTGGATCAACTTGTGTATGGATTAATAGGTTCTTGACGTGAATATAGCCATATATTGTAATTTTTTCCCTAAGGCATTTTTATAAAAGCAACTTAAATATCCTAATTTAACTAAAGCAGAGTCCTGTCTTAAGCCAAACCTTATCTGTGAAAACGGGCCTAAAATTCGTATGTCATATAACCCAGGGGTTTTCTAACTTTATGAATGCAAGGACCCCTAAATATAATAAAACCTTATGCGAGGGACCCCTATACAGGGCTCAACATAAAGGACTCCCCGGTGGCCCCAGGGCAAGCGTGAGAGACGCTCGGGCCAGTAAAAAGTATTGTCACTTGCCCAAACGGGCCAGTGCTTCACCCTCAGCCACTAAAATATATTTAAATCAGTGTATATCATTTAACATCTTGGAAGCATACAATAGGCTTTATGCCCAGCTGCACTACTTACTGAACTTCAGCCGGCTCTTTGTTACATGTCTGCCATTATTGGACAAACTGATTAATTCAGGTGTGTCTGATTATTGTTGATGTGACTACTGAGGTCAGGCACACCTGGATTAATCAGTTTGTCCAATAATGGAAGACAGAAAACAAGGAGCTGGCTGAAGTTCAGGAAGTAGTGCAGCTGGGCATAAAGCCTATTACTTGGGTAAAAAACGATGAAAGAAACGATGCAATATTTTGCACAACAATTTGCTGTGAGTTTACAGGTAAAGCAGAAAATTTGGGAGCCTTTTTTTGTTGAAACATGTCTGTTGTATATGTATACAATATATTTGACTTTTGAATAATTATTTTTAAATATGTGACACTGAAATTTTTTTATTGGGGCCAGTGAAAATTTTGGCAGGGCAAGTGAAAACCTGAACCACCCAGGCCAGTATTAAAAATTAAAAATAATTTTTATTTATATAGCGCCTTTCAACACCCAAGGTCGCTTAACAAGGATAGGACATGATAATCATATACAAACATGAAAGTTAACAATATTAGCAGTCACTACAAGAATAATGTAAGGGAGAGAATAATATAAACCCTATATATATATATATATACCCTTTTAAAACTCTTTATAAAAACATTTAAACTCTGTTAAATAAATTGTCATTTTGATAGAATAAAGAAAGTATATTTCCAAATAACTGGCTATATAGTAGGTTTTTACCAATTTTATCTGAAATTTTTGGGGACCCCTTTGAACCTTCTGTTTGAAAACCCCTGATATACTGTAGCCTACAATGGATGCACATACAGAGCAGCTGCATGCATCATTAACTAGACTTTGACAGATGATCTTGAGAATTGAGAAGATTACATCCCTCTCTAAACAGTATTTTCGGATAATGGTCGCTATAACCGTTTTCCTACATAGCTGTGCAATGTCACTAGGCAACCTCTTTTAACATTATTTCAGCATTTTATGCCCATTTATTTATTCATTTGGCTTGTACTGGTGTGCTAAGAACTGTAATGGACATTCAGCTGGTGATACCCCTCACAAAATTGTGTAGTTTCTATAAAAAAAAAATTATGCTAGCAGGCCTTTATTGTAAAAAACAATGAAAAATGTAATTCTCATTACTAACACATATTGTAATTCATTGTCTAAGGTTCATAGGGTGTTTGTTTTAAATGCCATCAAGAGGCAAAGACATGATTGGTCGATTTTTAAAACCAATGAATGTGTGACATCAAACCTTAACATATCCGTTAGAGGGGTCAGAGGTGACTGTAAGGCTTGCGATAGAGACACAATGAAGGTGAGATGGGACCTTGGCGTCTAGGTCAGAAGAATCGATGACTTTGTGAACAGGCATTTGATTTTGCTGATAGCTGCAACAAAAACAAAAAACAAACAATGCTTAGATGTCAATCAAATAAAGGCACTTATGCAAATAAACCTAAATTGTGTCTCTAAGCACGTAATAGGCACGGTGCTGACAAAGCCCACGTGGGACAGCCAAAAATAGACATTTCATGCAATTGACTAATTAAGAATGAAGAATTGCACATACATTTATATGCCTATGCATTCACGTTGCCAAATCTACCTGAACCGACTTGTCACATGAGAAGCAATGATGCAAATCATACAAATTATTTTTGAAAGGGACGCCGATGTAGCTCACTTAGAGCAAAATCATATGCAAAGCTGAAATGTAAATGATGTTTAAGGGGACTTCAGCTAAACATAAACGTGTCCAATCCACCTTTCAGCTTGTCATGAAGCGCACCTGCTGGAGTTTCATCCAATGCATTTATAAAGAACCTCTTCAAGGTCTGAACATCTGGGAAAGCGCTATACTGAGGGACTCGATCTTTTGGCGAGGGAGCAACAATTTCATCTTCACTAACTAAACCAAACTAAACGTCAACTACTAAAACTCGTAGGTGGGTTGTCTGTATGAGTGGTCATTTTTAGTCCTGCATAATTGGTCGATTAAGGGTGATTTTTGCAAATGCAATGCACATGGCATACACTGACATTTGTGGGGTTTGTCTGCATGCTTTATGTGTTGCAATAGCGTAAATGTAAGGTATGCAACAAATCTCCAAAAAATCTATATTCACATATGTGACCCTGTCTGTGATAAGTTTCATTCATTAATTTCAATCTTTGACTTGATCTAAGATATCAGGTTTATATTTTCACACAATGTTTTTTTTCAACATCATGTCATGTAGGTTGATTTTTTATATATATAATAAACAGTAAATCACACAAAATGACACTGTCAATAACAGTGTCACACTAACTGAACATGTTTGCATTTCATGCATTATGTTTCATCCCTACAAAAAAATAAGGTGTGATGTCTTGGCAACGCATGTATATTTTTCACACATTTTGATATATTCGCCCCCGACAATGCACGGTAAACATCATTACACAGGGTATAAGGTTGAACCTTTGTGTGATGTTGTTAGTTCTAATGAATATTCCTACGCATTTCTCCCGGGCCTCCCGAAAAGGAAATTGAAACCTCCGAAGTGGAACGAAAAGGAACTAAGCCTACACAAAGGGAATTAGGCTTTACTGTTTAAAACAGAATTCAGGAAAAGAAAGGAAAATCAATACATGATGTGTCTAATTAATTCCTGAAGGGATTTCTCAATTTCAAACAAGAACAAATACAAAGCATTTGTCCTATTTCCGAAATCAGAACTACATGGAAGCTTATTTTTTTATGAACACGAAGGAAGATGTTTTAAGTAATGTTTGTAATCAAACCGATTAAAGGCCCCATTGACTTCCTATAGTGAGAAAAAAGAATACTATGGAAGTGAATGGGGCTTCTGATTGGTTTGGTTACAAACATTTCTCAAAATATTTTTTCAGAACAAAGACATTTTGAGCTATGAGAAAACTAGACTATGCAACATTTTTTGAAGTATTAAAATGATTCAGTTATTGCAAACCATTGCTATCTGTATTGTGGTGCATGTTTGCAATATTCTGGTAATTTCAGTATATCTTGCTGACCTACATATTACATTTATTATAAATAATGATAGTAACTCGATTTAAAACTGTGATATTACATTTCTTTGCTGCACTACACTGTAAAAAAAAAATCTGTAAAAAAACGGTAAATCTCTGGCAGCAAAGTTGCCAGAGAAATTCCGTCAAATTACGGTAAAAAAATGTTTTTCAAAATTACATACAAAACCCGTAAAAAAACAGATAATCTTTTACAGTCCTAATTCATTAAATTACAGAATATTACTGTTAATAATTGTTATAAAACTGTGAAAAAACAGATAAATTATGTGAAAATACATGAAATACAACTACTTTTCAGGTCAATCCCTGTAAATATACGGCTTTTATTAGTTATTTTATTAAATTGCTCTGTACTTATACAGTAATATTATTTTAAAATACAGTTTATCTTTGTAAAATAACAAAAAAACACCTGTATAAAAACGTATTAAGTATGTGAAAATACATGAAGTACGCTGTAAAAAAAAATCCGTAAAAAAACGGTAAATCTCTGGCAGCAAAGTTGCCAGAGAAATTCCGTCAAATTACGGTAAAAAAATGTTTTTCAAAATTACATACAAAAACCGTAAAAAAACAGATAATCTTTTACAGTCCTAATTCATTAAATTACAGAATATTACTGTTAATAATTGTTATTAAACTGTAGAAAAACAGATAAATTATGTGAAAATACATGAAATACAACTACTTTTCAGGTCAATCCCTGTAAATATACGGCTTTTATTAGTTATTTTATTAAATTGCTCTGTACTTATACAGTAATATTATTTTAAAATACAGTTTATCTTTGTAAAATAACAAAAAAACACCTGTATAAAAACGTATTAAATATGTGAAAATACATGAAATACAACTACTTTTCAGGTCAATCCCTGTAAATATACAGCTTTTATTAGTTATTTTATTTAATTGTTCTGTATTTATATAGTAAAATCCTTTTAAAATAACTAAAAAAACAGTATAAAAACGTAATAAGTATGTGAAAATACATGAAAACCATCTACTTTTCAGGTTAATCTCTGTAAATGTACGGCTTTTAATAGTTACTTTATTAAGTTCTCTGTATTTATACAGTAATATTTTTTTAAATACAGTTTATCTTTGTAAAATAATTAAAAAGACCCGTGTAAAAACGTAGCAAGTATGTGAAAATGCACGAAAAACAACTACTTTTCAGGTTAATCTCTGTAAAGGTATGGTTTTTATTAGTCATTTTATTTAAAAGACGTGTATAAAAGCGTAATAAGTATGTGAAAATACATTGTAAAAAAACAGTTTACTCTTAAATATAGCTTATCTTTACAAAACAACTAAGAACAATGTATAAAACCCAATAAGTACATAAAATCAAAGACTAAAATATTACAGAAATATATTTTAACAGAATTATTGGACAATAGAAAAATAATCATAGTATGTTAAAATACCTCAAAAGCTACATACATAATCTGGAAATTAAGGTATTTAGTTGTCGTTATATAAAACAGCCATGTCTACCAACAATAATTTTGTTTTAAAATATAGCTAATCTCATGCATAGTAACTAAGAAATGTTATTTCTTGCAGTAAAATAAAAACTATAAAAATGTAAAGGGTACCTCCTTTAAAACAGAACAGTCATTTAAGTGAATTGTAAACAAAAATGTAATGTTAATTGGACAGTAGAAATACAAGCAAAGTATGAAAAATAGCTACATTATGATAATTAATAAAATAATTGTGTCAAATAAAAATTTTTACTGGCAAAATAAAAACATTTCATTGAGGAAAACATTTCAGGACTTTTCTCCACTCAATGGACTTTAATTGCAACCAAAATGTTGACGTCCAAATCAATGCAGTTTCATGGGCTGTGCACAGTCGCACCTGAGAAATAGGGTCTTACAGTATCTGAAACGATCTATCATTTTCTAAAATAATAATAATAATAATAATAATAATAATAATAATAATAATAATAAACATTTATATACTTTTTAACCACAAATGGTCATCTTGCCTGGCACATTGAAGACCAGTACATTCCGTCATCACGTTGGAAACATTTTAAATAATAATAAAATAAAAAACAAAGATGTTGAAATTGGAGGGAAAATTAGATGGAATTTGCTGCCCTTCCCTGACTTTTTAAATGGAGTACACAGATAAATATATTAGATAAATGACATGACGGGTGACAATTCCAACGTGATGACGTTATGCCTGGCGCATCGCAGACCAGCACAAGCTGAACAATTGTGATAAAAAAAAGTTTATAAAGGTTTTTGTGGGTTTTTTTAGAAAATGACTAAAGAAGATCCTATTCCTCAGCTGGGATTGTGACGTGTACAGCCTCTTGAAACTGCATTAATTTGCTATTGAGGTCCATTGTGTTGAAAAATCCTGAAATGTTTTCCTCAAACTTAACTTCTTTTACACTAAAGAAAGAAAAGACATGGACATCTTGGATGGCATTGGTGAGTTAAAGGAATAGTCTACTCATTTTCAATATTAAACTATGTTATTACCTTAACTAAGAATTGTTGAATCATCCCTCTATCATCTGTGTGCGTGCACGTAAGTGCTGGAGCACGCTGCGACACTTTGATAGCATTTAGCTTAGCCCCATTCTAAGCTAAATGCTATCGAAGGGTAGCAGCGCGCTCCAGCGCTTACGTGCACGCACACAGATGATAGAGGGATGTATCAACAATTCTTAGTTAAGGTAATAACATAGTTTAATATTGAAAATGAGTAGACTATTCCTTTAATGATCAGGAAATGTTCATTTTGAGGTGAACTAATCCTTTAATAAAGGCCTTCTGAAGCAAATAGATGCATGTGTAAAAACATATAACTTTATAATCTAAATGATCTAGCTTCTGCCAGACGACAGTATGCATTCATATGGTGTCAGAAGAATTGTCCATCTTAGATTACACAGATTTCAGATTAAAAACAGTCAAATATTTCCACACCTGGGTTGCCATGGTCATCCGATGTAGATCCACAAGCACAGGTTTTTCTATAATCTGAAATCACAAAAGGAGGAAATATTTAAAAAAAATTATTAACATTTAGGTTTAGGATTAACTATGAATAACTCTTGCATAGTGCACCTTTAAAGTGTAATGGATTAGTTTAAAGGGACACTCCACTTTTTTAAAAAATATGCTCATTTTCCGGTTCCCCTAGAGTTAAACATTTGATTCTTACCGTTTTGGAATCCATTCAGCCGATTTCCGGGTCTGGCTTTACCACTTTTAGCATAGCTTAACAATCCATTGAATCTGATTAGTCCATTAGCAATGCATGTTTAAAAAAAACAAAGAGTTCAAATATTTTTCCTATGTAAAACTTGACTTCTGTAGTTACATCGTGTACTAAGACCAACAGAAAATTAAGTTGTGATTTTCTAGGCAGATGTGGTTAGCACTATACTCTCATTCTGGTGTAATAATCAACGACTTTGCTGCCGTAACATGAATGCAGCAGTGATATTACGCAGTGCCCGAAATTAGTGCAAAATCCTTGATTATTACACCAGAATGAGAGTATAGTCCTAACCATATCAGCCTTAAAAAAGCAACTATTAATTTTCCATTGGTCTTAGTAACCTACACAACGTAACTTACAGAAGAGTCAAGCTTAGAATAGGAAAAATATCGAAACTCTAATTTTTTTAGCGCGATGCTAATGGTGTAATCAGATTAAATGGATTATGCTAAGCTATCCTAAAAGTGGTACAGCCAGACCCAGAGCGTTTAACTCTAGGGGAGCTGGAAAATTAGCATATTTTCAAAAAAGTGGAGTGTCCCTTTATGCATTTTTTTAATTTCCAGACTCATCATGGAGGAAGCATTGATACCCCTTTTCCACCAAGGGAGAGCTGGTGCTGGTTTGGAGCCAGAGCACTCCCAAAAGTGCTATTACGCCATAAAATATAGTTCCTCTTTTAAATCTGCTTAGAAAAGCGCTACGTTTTATTTTGTACCACCAAACTTGCTCTAAAACTACTCATCTTAAATAGGAAAAACGTTGATGTGTTTGGTCACTTCTAACTTTATCTCTAAATGGTACCTTTGGATAAATGGGGCTAAGCTAAATGCTATCAAAGTGTCGCAGCGCGCTCCAGCGCTTACGTGCACACACACAGATGATAGAGGGATGTATCAACAATTCTTAGTTAAGGTAATAACATAGTTTAATATTGAAAATGAGTAGACTATTCCTTTAAGCATTCTTTAAAATTTCCAAACTCATTAATGGAGGAAACACTTAACCTGTTATTATGATTGATATTAAGGTTTGACCACAATACTGTGGTGAATATATCATTTGATTTAAAGAAAAAAAAAGTTTACTTTAATGATACAAAATATTATAATTATTTGACCACAGGATCACTTAACAGTAGCTACGTTTACATGGACACATTTAGCCTCCTATCATAGTGTTTACATGAACACTTAATGTGATCGGAATGATGTGCGTGTTTATATGACACAAGATTTACCTCAGATTTGATCATTTGACATGCGCACATTGCACAAATATAGTTTCACGCTGTTTCAAGATTTGCTTTGTGCCTCACTGATTATAAAGCAGTAGCAAAAACACCCATTCACGTGTGCCCAAAAAACGTATTTCACTTCACGAGAGAAACACATTACGTTTACACCTGGTATTTAAATCCGTCTCTTTTGTCCACTTTCGACCGCTTCTGTCCTGAATACTGTGAGGGGATGGTCTGTGAGACTGTGGGCGAGTGTCTCTGCTGTCATTCAAACCCGAGCGGGAGTAATTATGAGTTTATATGGACGCAAACTAATATTATGTCGGAGTCCGCTGCTTGTGTTTAATTAAACATGCTGCACAGTGTTTTGTATATGTTAGAGCTTTCTCTGAATTTTCAGCGCAATTGATGAAATGGGATCGCGCAACTTTCACACGCTTTCAAAACGAAACTACGGAGATCACCCCCTTAAGTTGTATCAATGAAAGGCTAAAAATAGAGCTGTTCACCGTATGTTCACGCCAGAAGTAAAAAAAAAGACGTAAAACTTGTGTTTAGTATATTAGATTAGATAAATGGGCAGAGAGAAGGCGGTCGCGTGTGGCTGTTCGAACACATTCAACCACATGTGCGTTCCGCAACTCCAAAGAGATCCGATCGAAAGTGGTTCCGACTACCTCTGGATGTGGTTGAAAGTGGTCGAAAGTGGACGAGCTCAAAACGTTTTGAACACCGTTTACACCTGGCATTAACGTCATCCACTTGTGATCCGATCAACGAAAACGCATGTTAATGCCAAGTGTAAACAGCCTCTAAGAAACATCCACTAGAGAAGCAACGTGCATGCACTCGTCAGCCTTGCCCAGGTAAACTGATATTAACTTAGACAATAAAAAATAATAATGAAATGCATGCAAGTAAAGAAAACGGAATACAATATATACATCTCTTATCTTCCTTATAAAACATCACATTAACATTCGTATTAAAGAAGAACTCCAGTCAATTTTAACATTTAGCTCTGTTGTTTGCAGATGTGGAGTGCTGTCCGTACCGAGAACAATGAAAACAATCGCTGTTGCTTACAGTGTTATCAAACTCCTTTTTAGAATATGCCCCCTGTTTACTGAAACAGGGCCTGGGGCACGTTCAAGTTTAAAACAGTGTGCAACGTTTAGCTACAGTTTCCGGGTTGAACAACATATTTCCTGAAAACGGTGTGCACCGGTATGCAACGCGGTTTGAGATACATTTTCTCTTGTTTGGTGGGTGTGTCATAACTGCAGCAAACACGCGATACTAAAGAGATAGCTCGTACAATGGATTTAAAAAATAACATTTAAAAAGACATAAGGAATGACCTTCTCAGCTACCGTAGTTGCAACTCTTGCGTCATTAGAACAGGGTGTTGCAGGGTGCAACGTTTTGTCGGGGCTGAATGCAGCCCTGTTGTAAATGTGCTTTTAGCTTCTTAACACCGTTGAAATGTCATTACAAGTGCCCAGCAATGTAAAGGGATTTATTCTGCTAAGATATGCATAAAAATTATCAGTTGTCGACTCATGCAATCCACAAAAAAACAATTTGCAGTGGTTATGTATGTCCATAAGTTACGGCCTATTTTACTTGCTACATATTCATTACTATAGACATAACCACGGCAATAGCTTTTTTGTGGAATAAATTTTTTTTTGACATATTGGATCATTCGAATTCAACAATCGATTAATGTGGACTACACTAGAAAACGGGAAGTAAACCGAGGTATGCGAGCTGGCTGAATTAACATCATTTTTATGCATACCTTTCACATATACCGCAGTCATATTTACAGTGTTCACTCAGAAGAAAACACTTTACATTGCTGGGCACTTGTGATAACATTTTCAGGGTGTTAAAGAGGCTTAAAGAACATAACTGGGCCCATTTTAGTCAACTGGGTGCAAATTTTAAAAGAGGATAACACAGTGTAGCCAACAACAATTGCATTAATTGTTCTCTGTACTGACAGCACTCCATTTACAAACAACAAAGCTAAAATGTTAAAATTGACCAAAGGTCTCCTTTAATGCAGTCTAATAGTGTATTATAAGTAACGTTATATAGCAACATTAAATATACTAGATTACATTGAAATATGTTATTAATTCTTATTACACGGCTCTCTGGAATGCTTGATTCTGATTGGTCAGTTGAGACATTTGCAGGTTCGTTCTTTTCGAATAATAACCGCTCCAAAATAATAACGTATAGGCGGACTACTTGCACAAGTAAAATCGTTCCGCGCCAATAAAGATCAATAAAGATTACTGTCTGTTTGGCGCCATCTTGTGACAAACACTCGACAACCACGACAAGACACAGAGAGCTTACTGAGACTGAACTTGACAAAATAGAGCATGACAGCTACGAAGCCAACACACAAAAAAATACAGAATGGCCATTAAAACTTCTCAAAGACTGGCTAAAAGAGAAAAAATGGAGACAAGTATGAAGCAGAGGATCTTAATAAGGTATTACGATCATTTTATGCATCTGTGCAAAGTTTCGCGGAAGGATAAAAATGTTAATTTAAAACAAATATGCCAATAAAATGTTTCAAATTCATATTCATGTCCAGTTTTTTTTCTTATGTGGCAAGTAGCCGTGTAATAAGCGGGATAATGTAGAGGCAGCCGGTAGTTATTGGGAAATAAGCCCCTTCAGTGTGATACAAGACCCTCCGCTTCGCGTCGGGTCCTGATCACACTGTCGGGGCTTATTTCCCAATAACTACCGGCTGCCTCTACATTATCCCTTACATATTCTTATGATTTAACCTTCTAATGAAACAACTACAATGACATGAGAAACATCCAAATGAAACATTTACTACATTTAGCACCTACCTACATCATGTGCACGCCTGACCACGTGCGTCACGCACAGCACAAAATATCATTCAAATGGATTCTTAAAACACGATGTACAATGCATGTTTATTAACAGTTAATCAGATCTATTTTCTTTCATGAAAAATAATTAAACAAACAACATACCTGTAAACAGACCAACATCATCAGTGGATCAACGGCTTCTCTCTCACTGTCTGTCCTGAAGACACAGAGCGTAACATGATTCTTATAAGATTATGAAATTCATAATGTGCTTACACTTAAAAACTTCAACACTTCATCACAACCAACACGATCAAATGCTGTTGAGCCCTTGAGCAAAAATATGCATTTGAACGATAAAACTCAGCATACCAGAGAAACGTCTACGAGAAAAGCACCATCACACGTTGTACATGGAGAAACCCGGGAGATGTTGCACCGATCCGATGACGTTCCCACCCTAAACGAAGACCCGAAGAAAAGTTCCCTTAATTCAACGTTATATTCTCTTCCTTGTGAACAATGATATGAACAAAATTGTTTGAGGTTCATTAACCCATTTTAATTATAAAACGGAGTATAACCAGTAAATTCAAGAAAATAATACAATATAGGGAAAAAAACCGATTCAAATAATTCACACCAGTTACAAATGCATACTTTTTATATTGAACTGAAAACACTCTTACCTTCGTTCGAAACGCAGGAGAAAACATATTCCTTATTCCAAAATGCAAATGCAGCTCCATGATATCCGAGGATGGCTCACCTAAAGCAGTGAATCGAAGATATCCGCGCAAACCCGTTGAGGAGTCGCATGACATCCGTTTGTGAATTCAAACTTCTAAAACACGTGACCAAATCATTGCTGCTCATTCGACTGTTACGACCTACGACACATTCGACGTTGTGGGCGGGAATTGGCGGCAAATTTGAATCTGTGTCGCACACATACACACACAAACAAGAGATGCATAAAGTGTGCTGTTGAATAAAATTTTGAATGTTAGTTGTATGGAGTTGAAATTAGAATAATGTTATTTTTATTATTCTGTGGAAATTTTTTGATCTTTGTCAAAACAAAGTCTGAAAAGGCAACAAAAGTTACAATCACATATATATACATATATATATATATATATATATATATATATATACACACACATACATACATACATACATACATACATACATACATACATACATACATACATACATACATACATACATACATACATATATACATATATATATATATATATATATATACATATATACATACATATATAGACCAGTTCAAATGATGTAAACAACACTGGTCCTGAAACACTTCCTGTTACAGTTTGTGAGTTATTTTTTTATTTCACATGTATTATTATCTTTAAGATGTTTGTTTAACTTCAGTTAATTCAGGTTTATATGTTCTGTTGGTTTATTTTATCCCAACGTTTATCTAGTGTTAAAAAACGGAAACAGGAAGTGCTTCTGGACCAGTGTTGTTTACATCTTGTGAAATGGTCTATATATATATATATATATATATATATATATATATATATATATATATATATATATATACAAAGGTTCTGTTGGGGTTTCTCCTGTAGCCTATGACTGTTGACCCTACTTCACTACATCATCCACCCTATTTTTCAACATGGACAAATCAATTTCATACAAGATAATTTCATGTATGAGACTTTTTATTAGTCACTAGGTAAACAGCCTGAAAAATAACAAAAGTGTGGTAAACTGTAAAAATTACTTGTGCTTTATGATTATTGTGTGTTTATGATTATGATTACACAAACTGTGTAATCACTTGCTGCACAGGTTAAATTAAAATCTCTGAGAACTGTGGGCAGGATAATTAAGTGTATTAGGGATGCTTTGCGCCATGCATTAATGTCCTGTATGAACTCAGCCCTGGTAGATGGTTTTACACCCCAGAACTTGCCTGAGCTGAAGGTGACCCCTAAAAATGGATGAGTTGTAATATAAACCAGACTGCATTGTTGACAGGGATTTGGTTTTTCATAATGTGGCAAAGAAAAACGTTTGTGTGTAAAATCTGTGCATGTTGGACATTTGCAAGGAAAAACAGATACTAAATGAAGGGATAAAATCTCTATTTGTGAAGAAGTACATCCATCATGGAGAGTATTGTGTAAACCTCCTGTGGAGATCTTCAGTGTAGAGTTGTATTATAGCCTCAAATAGCTCGGTATCAAAGTTTAATAAGATTGTTCTGTCCTGTAATGCTTATGATGTTTTTCATATGTTTTTTGAATGTCCAAGACTTCCTTTATTTGTAATACTTGAAAGTTGATCACAAAATTGGGGTTTTCATATAACAATACCTTAGTTTATATTAGGATATAAATATAAAAGTTCATGGCAACAACAATGATTCTTGTAATTTTTTATTGGCCAAGCTAAGGCCTAGTCCACACAGACATGGGTATTTTTATAACTGGAGTTTTTCCTGCTGCGGTTTAAAGAAAATCCCCTCCACACATGCTCGCTTAAAGAAATCTCTGCCTACATGAACATGGAACAACACGAAATTACACGCTGTCAAGAGCATGCCACACTGGCAGGCGGTGATATTACTCAAATCATAAAGCCACCGTGGCCAATCAGAAGCCTAACACAAGTGACGTTGCAAGGCGGTTTTACTGTCTACACAACAACACTGCACTCGGCGTTTCTTAAAATACACACCCTGGCAGGGGTTTTCAAAAATGTTCAGTTTTAGTGACGTGATACTGCGTGTCTGTGTGGATGAAAGGTGTAAAAAAGTCACGGTTATAAAAATACCCGTGTCCGTGTGAACAAGGCCTAAGTTTGCCATTTTGAAATCCCGCCAGTGCAAAAATGCAGGAAAATAAGGCCTAGTCCACATGGACATGGGTATTTCTAACCTGAGTTTTTCCTCCAAACAAATCCTGTTCACACATGCTCAGTTTAAAAGAAATCTCTGTCCACATGAAAAAGCAAAAACACGCTATCAAGCGCTGTCAAGAGCATGCCACACCAGTAGGCAACAATATAACCTCTGATGTCAAATACAGCAGATAACGATGCACACTCTGACGTCGCAGGGCAAAAACCCTGGTTTAACTGTCTAAATGACAATACTGCATCCATCGTTTTCTTAAAATCCTTACCCTGGCAGGGATTTTCAAAATTGTTTGGTTTTAGTGCCCTGATACTGAATTTTTGCGTGGACAAACGGCCGAACCACGTTTAAAAATGCCACGGCTATAAAAATACTCGGGTCCGTGTGGACTAGGTCTAAGTCTTTAATAGAATCGTGAGTGTCCATTGAGTTTACATATTACAAATACACAGAATGTTGCTTTGTTTGAAAGCAGATGGGGTGTGAGAGAGGCTGACTTTTTAATAATGGTTGTTGTGGATCTTGTATCAAATTTGTCTTAAGCCCTGTTTTCTTTCTCTCTCTCTCTCTCTCTCTCTCTCCTATATAATTTGAAAATTACATTGCTGTAGTTTGCAATGAATTGTGGGATCATGCTAAATGCAAATTTTACAGTATGTCTGCAATATTGTATTTTTAAAATAGGCTAATATGTAAATGCTACAGGACAACATGTAATGACACTTATTATTTTATTTTATGTATTTATTGAAAATGTCAGCTGTGGTACTAGTTTGGAAATAAAAGCTTTGGCACTTTACAATAACTGCAATAAATGCAGCCTATTAAATGAATTATAAACATGCATGTAGATTCTTTTAATGTACAAATCTTTGTCAAAAATATTTGATAAGAAACACATTTAGACAACATGTGCATAGCGCAGTACGTGTGATGTCACGACGTCATCAGCAAATTTGCGCGCGGTGCACATGCGCATTGCGAGTATGCGCAGACAGGTGTCTACGGAGTGGAAAGAAGTTGTTGCATCTGATAATTCTTCAATCGTGTAAGTAATATTTTTATTTTGTCACATTGCAAACACAAGACGTTCATCAGAGTTGGGTATTAGCGTTAGTTTCTTTGCTGAATTTATTGGGCGAGTCTATAGCATATAATTTGATGTAATATGCGCGTGTTAGTTTGTTGCACATGGCATGCTGGAAGACAGGGCTCTCAAGTCAAGTCTCACGCATTCACCGTGATACACACGCATTTCAGTCAGTTCACACGCTCACACGCCAAACCTTGTATTTCTCAGGCTGAGAAGTAATAGATAAATTGTCCTGCTTCGAGGTTTTTTGTGTACTCAACTTTACGCAGCGCCGCAAGAACTGACAAAGATGACATCAGAGTACCGCGAGAAATGTTGCGGAAGAGGCTGATTTCAAATCGCTCTCGCGTTACTCTGATGTCATCCATATGTCGTTTCTTGCAGCGCCTCGCCTCATGAAGTCAAGTACCTTGATCAATGACAAGTACAATTCTATAATCTACTCAAAGTGCTCTATTTTCATGTACTAATTTTGTACTTAATATAGCCTACATTTTTTGTTCCTTAGTACATATGAAATATGCTAAAATCTAATTTAAACATGTATTTAGGTACCACTTGTAATACATTTGAACCCATCTTTGTATGAAAGATGAGTACAGCTTTACTTAAATTCATTTTGTAATACAAGATTATAGTATGTTAAATGCATTTCACTTCATATTCATGACATCTCAAACACGGAGGAAGATATTTTGAGGAATGTTTGTAACCCAATCTTTAATGAGCCCCATTCACTTCCAAAATAAGAAAAAGAATACTTAGTCCCTTCTAATTGAAGCTGCCATATTTAGTTTTTTTTTATGTCCTGTTTATATGAAATATAGTTTAATTTTTTTTAGGTAGCAGCAACTGCAGCTTACATGGAATGAGGATTATCGGATTCATCTACACTCACTGATCATCCAAGGTAATTTGGATACAATGAATACAAACTATTTTTTGTTTTCTTTTGTAATGATTAATTTTTTTCTAGTGTTATCTGTTTTTTTGTTGTTGTTTACACAAGGTACATACACTGCAATAAAGAGCTCAAGTAAATAAGTAAATTTACTCTTCGTATAGTCGAATAATCCAAAAAAGATCATTTTAAATTATTTTTTATTCACTTAATTTAGATTGAAGCTAGACAAAATTTCTTGTCATTTTTCTTATCTTATATTCTGCATCTTGATTTAAGAATTTTAATATATTTAGACTGGAAAAAAGACAGAAATACTAAGCTCTTCTTTGCAGTGCATGCCATGAACCATACTGTCACAACCATTATTAATCCAAGTTTAATTTATATAGGTGAATTGATGACCTCAAGCAAATGGATGTTGTTGTCATCTGAAGAGAAGGTTGTCCTGGGCCCATGTTTAGAGGCATTTGGGGCATATCAGACACATATCAGAATCAAGCTGCATGCACACTTGAGTTTATTCAGAGGTAATTCAGAGCATAAACTCTTAACAAATATCTATTGTATACTTGCAAGTTTTTTTGACTTCTAGGTTAAGTTTTTTAGTTAGTGACTTCTTTTTTCAGGGGAGCAAATTCAAAATATGTGTTTGTTGCGTCATGTGAACCATGTGCATCATGTGTATTGTCAAAATGAGTGCCTGCTGAACACGCATCAAAAGGGTTTATGATAAAAGTGCAAACTCTAGAGCAGATACTAATAACTATAACACTACAACCACTGCTTTATGGGTTGAAATTAGTCAAAATAACAAATACATGGACATTTCTCGGCGAACTTGATGCACGTTACAACTGTATTTTACCATGCACAAACAAATGCCATAAGATTTAAATATATGAAATTCAGAATTTAAATGAATGTGTATTGATTTGTACAAATGGAGACATGTATGTGAATAAAAATGTTAATTTTTTTTGTTATGTATTTATATATATCCTAATTTGCCCATGCAAAAAAGGAGATGTGCATTTGTGGATCAGGTGACACGCCTGCATTTATCCCGTTCTGTTCATTTGGATTTTGAGATTTCCATTTTGCCGTTTAAAGCATTTTATGAGCCAAATACAAACAACTATCAATGAATGAACCAAACAAATGCGTTTCATTTTGTGTTGGAATTTAATTATGTGCATCAAACAGGATGAATGCACATGCATTGCCTGGTTCACAAATGCACATTAGTGGTTTTGTTTTTGCATGCACAAATTGGGATATTTGTGAATTTCAGTGATTATATTTTTTATTAGTTTATTACAATTTGTGTATGCAAAAACATCAATGTGCATTTGTGAATTAGGCGATGTACATGCATTCATCCTGTTTGGTTAAATACAAACCACGCAACAAAAGTCGCAAAATTTGAATGAACCAAACATGTGAATTTACATGTATCACCTGATTCACAAATGCACATCAGCATTTTTGCATGCACAAATTGTGATATAATGATACAAAATTTAATCACTGAAATTCACAAATGTCTCTGTTTGTACAAATCTATGCACATTCATTTGAATATTGAATTTTACGGACACAAAAATGAAATGCATTTGTTTGGTTTATTCATCGATAGTTGTTTATATTTGGCTCATATAATGCTTTACATGTGGAAATGAGTCTCAAAATCCAAATAAACAGAACGGGATAAATGCAGGCGTGTCACCTGAACCACAAATGCACATCTCATTTTTTGCATTTTTATTCACATACATGTCTCCATTTGTATAAATCAATACACATTAATTTAAATTCTGAATTGTATATATTCAAATTTAAGACATTTGTTCATGGATGGTAAAATACATTTGTACTGTGCATCAAGTTCACCAGTAAATGTGCATCTATTTGTGAATAATTTTCTAATTTCAACCCATACTGCATTGTTATAAACCCAGTATGAATTAAAGGAACTGCCCTGGACAGTTTTTATGTTTGGCAGAACTAAAACTTTAAAATCTTTTTCTAGCAAATTTTTATTTTATTGTTTTAGTATATGCTGATTTTTTATAATAAGATCTTCTGGTTGTTGTTTTTTTTAACAGAGAAGTTGTGGGCATCAGTCCGGAAACTGGATCAAAAATTTGCTGCTGGAATGTGAGACAAATAAAGGCATGGAATGAACCCAAATGTATGAACACTGCTACGAAAACTAATGGACTTTAAATGGCTTGCCAGTTAATTCCAATGGAATTGAAGAAGAGACTCTGACAAGATTTTCAAGTTTGTGTTTAATTTAAAAGTTTATCTTCATAGATAAGCAATTTAAAGGTAGGCACAGTTAAAACTATTTCTTGTGTGTTTGTTTAAACTGTAAATTTATGACTGAAGTTCGGTCACTATGTAGTAATGTGTTCCTTTGTGGTTAATTAAATGCTGCAGTGCTTAGTGGTATTCGTTGTTGTATTTCCAAGGCTAAAGCCTTATTTTGTGATCTGCATTGTATTGGAGAGTTTTGGAAACTAATACTTATTATCTTAATGCATTGGAAAGTTTTGGACTATTGAACAATAAATGCATTTGGCTACATCTGTGATTTTCTGTTATTTTAAGTGTTTTAGTTTACATTACATGAAATGATTTACAGCAGTTAAAAAAAATTACAGTATTTTTTTTTTACAGTGTAGGCTACCATGACACAAGTTGCAGCTCCAAAAACATTTCTTAGTCAAGTTGTATAGCTACAAGCAGCACAAAACCAAAGAAGTGGATTTGATGAAGTCATGTTGTAGTATTGCTGAACAATGTTCACCAGTTAGAGATTGAGGTGGAATGTGAGTTAACAGTGGACGTGGTCTTACTTTGCAGCAAGAGCAAAACCCTAAAAGTTTCAATGCTGAAGAGGGATACATTTAAAACACTATAAATTTACTGATTTATGTAATTTTACTTACATTTCTACAGAAAAATAATCAATAAAACATTTACAGAAATTTTCTGTAAAAATAATTTTTTAATCTGTAAAAATGAACGGCAAATTTCTGTGAAAATTAACGGCAAATGTCTGTGGAAATTAACGGCAAATGTCTGAAAATTAACGGCAAATGTCTGTAAAAATTAACGGCAAATGTCTGTGGAAATTAACGGCAAATGTCTGTGGAAATTAACGGCAAATGTCTGGAAATTAACGGCAAATTTCTGTGAAAATTAACGGCAAATGTCTGTGGAAATTAACGGCAAATGTCTGAATATTAACGGCAAATGTCTGTAAAAATTAACGGCAAATGTCTGTGGAAATTAACGGCAAATTTCTGTGGAAATTAACGGCAAATGTCTGAAAATTAACGGCAAATGTCTGTGAAAATTAACGGCAAATGTTTGTGAAAATTAACGGCAAATGTCTGTGAAAATACATTTTTGATCTGTAAAAATAGTATGAATTGCCTTTAAAAAACATAATTTTGATGTGATTGTTAATTACAAGGAAATACTGTCATTTTAATGGTAAATCTTTAAATAACAGAAAATATCTGTAAAACAAAAGCATTTTACTGTTTAATGAAAAAATTGGAAAATTCTGTAAAAATATACAGAATATTACCTGTAAAAAAACGTTTTTTTTTTACAGTGTAGACTATACTGACGTAATGCAGAAGAAATACTCTATTCTGGAGTATTGTCAATATATTAATTTATTTATTCTGCAGCTTAAAATCTTTAATAATGGAGGGGAGCAAAGGTTTTATTGATACACTGACTAGATAAGGACCACCATTATAGAGTCAGACCTTAACTGCTTAGTGCCTTGATATAAAAAAAGACTACAAAACATTCCCAGCCAGGGCCAAATTGAAAGAACAAAAACAAGAACAAAGTCTGCATGTTCACTTTTAGCTGAAATAGCAACAGATAAGTATGGGAAAAACTTAATCACCTTAAAAAGAAACCCACTTAGCGGCCATATTTACAACATTTTCAGATAGTTATTTTCAGGTGGATATAACTGCAAACCTAAATCTCCACATAGGCATCAACTCCAAAAGTGGGCAAGGGATGCCCAAAGTTTGACAAGGTGGATATCTGTCAGTGGTATCTGTCTATCTCTGCCCCCATTGGAGATCTCCGGGCTGTGGTTATACCCTTCTTGTTATTTCGGTCATACAACATGGTAATTTTAAAAATGGCTCACTTAGGTCAGAAATAAATGTACAGACTTTTGTACAGTACTGTGCAGAAGTCTAAGGCCACAACGCCTGTATTAGCAATTGTATATGACCTGACAATATATAATTATTTAAAAGTCCCAGTCCCAATATAATTATTTATATTCCTAATCTCCATTACTAAAATGTAAATGTCTAAAAAGTCTTTAGTGTGTCCTCCCCTTACACTTGAGCAATAGCAGGAACATGCACACTCTTTTAAACCTAAATGTATTGAAAGCCTCATTTCTAATTCTAATCTAATGACTTCAGTCTCCTCAAAATAGATCAAGATGTGCTTAGTGCCAAGAGAGGTCACACTAAATACTTACTTTGACCTTTAACCAAAATTTAGTGTACGTTTTCTGTTTTTATATCTTAATAAAGACAGAAAAATAAACATGGATACCATTAAACTTTGTTAAAACAACAAAGCCTAAGATTTTTGCACATGACTGACATCAACTGTCATATAAACGTTATTTCAAGCTCTTTGACTGCGCTTACAAATCCCTTTACATGTTGCTACTGCGCATGCGCAAAGTTTTGCAGCACACTGTACTTGCTTTTGCAAAAGTACAATCACACCCTGTATGTATATTGCTATTTACTGTACGTATAACGTCGTTAATAACTTTCGAGTTTATCTCTGCGATGCATTTTGTATCTTGCAATCTTAAAACATGAGCCTAAACATTCGCCTATATGATTTTCATAATCAATGCATAATTCATGCAACTCACATTAAAGCATTTAAAGCAATCGTAGTTTAAAGGTAATGCACCAGATGCATTAATGCAGCAGTGCACTTAAATATACAGGAGTAAAACGTTGTACAAACTTAAATATACAGGAGTAAAACGGTGTGCAAATATAAGCGTAACATGGTTAGCTTTATAGCTAACTTCCTAACAGGTTAGGTAAAGCAAGTTACCAATCACATTCATGCTTCTGCATTCATGGGTATTTTCTAACAGTATGGCAGATGTGATTCATGTAAACAAATGCATTCAACAGCGATGTCAAACTCACCGCGCTCTGTTTGAACTTCCTGATGCTGCTGCACCGGATATTACGTCACTCAACTACGCAAGTACGTAAATATATGCCGAAAGGCACTTTACGCAAATGTATGTTCATTTCACTTTTTGTGTCGTTGTTGTATGATATATAAGTATTTTCGTGCAATGCTTATGTTTCTATTTATATATATATATATTTAAATATTTAATGTATAAACTTATACATTAAGTTTACGACGGACGTGACGAAAATTATTAAAATTGTATAAAAATTGCAACATTACAATATCCTGAAATGAATTTAAAGATACACTTACCCTATTAACATACATTCTAAAATAATCATATTTATCATATTCAAGTTCAGATGACAGAACTTTTCAAAATGTCCAAATTGTTTTTGATTATTTTAATCCAACCTAGACTAACTATGTTTTGTAATTGATTTTTTTTTTCAAAACCCATTTTCTTGTGACTTTACCATAACTAGCCCAGGTCTCAGATCAGACTAGTTTTGAGAATTGTACATATGCCATGGCATTATTGTAGAGAATGGGATATACTGGTGTGCAATTCTCAAATACTATTAAATGTCAGCCAGCTTTCCAGCTGCCTGCCTCTCCCCACTGGAATCAATGACAGATTACCTGCTCGAGCCAATTTTAAAAGATACTGTATGTCTGTAAAACACTACAGGCTGCCTGCTTGACTCAAAATCCTGTCTATCAGTACACATGGGGCTGTAATTAATGAAGTAAAAATAAAGTGTAAACCAGACACTTTTTGATAAATGCTAGCATTTTCATCCAATTTGTCATGGCTCAGTTGTGTTTATAATTTACACCTTTTCGAGACCAGACTTGTGCATGTTAAGTGAAAAATTAGCATTTTTTTAAAATTGGCAATTTGCGGTGGCATTCACATGAGAACATTCCTGACGTTATTCAAACTCTATAAATTAGACATTACATTACATCTAATTATAGACGCAGTGCAATTTTCAGATTTAGTTTTTCGAGCCTGGAAACCTGAACGACATGTTGGTATGGTGTTGTCACATACTTTTGAACATTAGTCAGATTCTGATATGTTATGGGAACATTTGGTACCTGGATTATAAATGTGGGAGAGTATAACCGAAATTGTCAGGACATTTCCACATTTTGCGTTTCTTGTTTTCGTTGATCTTTTTAATAAATATTTTCTGACAGTTTGTGAACAACATGAACCTCATACTTTAACAGCACAGTGTAATGAACCTTGAAGGGGACATTTCACAAGACTTTTTATTAAGACGTAAAATAAATTTTTGGTGTCCCCAGAGTACTTACGTGAAGTTCTAGCTTAAAATATCATATAGCGTTTCTCACAGCAACACTCAATCGTGGTTGGAATGATTCAGTGATTTGAACGAATCGGTTGAGTCAAAGATTCAATGACCCATTCACAAACATCGTCTCATTCTTGATTAATCGGCCGTTTGAACGAATCGCTTGAATGAACGACTCAATGACTCGTTTAATAAAACCGCTTATCACCTGTATTTCCGCGCTCACCAGTCCAAACACATTTTAAAAAAAATTCAG
Organism: Misgurnus mizolepis; assembly: GCA_025389145.1. Lineage (NCBI taxonomy): Eukaryota > Metazoa > Chordata > Actinopteri > Cypriniformes > Cobitidae > Misgurnus > Misgurnus mizolepis. The sequence goes on along the minus strand of JAIFKI010000012.1, from coordinate 13,007,280 downwards.
GAGTTATGTATATACAAAATGATAACTTTTGATGACAGTAGTTTAGTGATAAAAAAATGAAAATTAATTTTTTCAGATTTAATTTTTTCCATCTCATCCATGTAGTCACTTGCGTCCCCCCGGGATAGTGTTGGCGGCCCCCCTGGTTGAGAACCACTGATATAGATAATTTATTATAGCATGTTAAAATGTGTCCTTTTAAATGCAAATGAGCTGATCTCTGCACTAAATGGCAGTGCTGTGGTAGTGCAGATAAAGGGGTGGCATTATCCCCTTCTGACATCACAAGGGGAGCCAAATTTCAATTACATATTTTTTCACATGATTCGCAGAAAATGATTTACCAAAACTAAGTTACTGGGTTGTTCTTTAACACATTTCTAGGCTGATACAAGCACTGGGGACCCAATTATACACTTAAACATGGAAAAAGTCAGATTTTCATAATATGTCTCATTTAAAATAAAAGTGCTTGATTTCTAGTTATTTATTGTTATAAATATTTGCATTTTTACATAAGTTATACCATTTATTAATGTTTACTGATCTCATTCCCAAGTCCCCACTTATCACAAGTCCCCCACATCACTTGTTTTGTCTCTCACTATGGACATCTGTTTTCTGGAAATAACACCAAACATTAAAACCATCGCTACAGTAAGTGTTAAAAATGTCTGCCTTTTGTTTAGTCACTCAGTTGATGCCGTTAGAGACAAATGACTGTGGATGGTTGACTCAGATCTCACACGTATTGTCCTCCCCACATTCTCCCAGAGCCCAATGTGAGACATCCACAATGTGAATGTCCTTTCTGTTTATCATTCTATGTCAAGTTTTAACTTGGTCCTGCTAGTTTACCACAAACTTTTCAGGTCCGAAAGTACCAGAACATGGCACGGCTTCAAGCTGACCAATTAGGCAATGCACTTTTCTGTCTGTCAGCTTGGTTTCAGTTTTAACTTTTTCAGAGTTATATTGTTTACTCAAAACTTCTATGCAGGGAAGCCAAATACGCAGTGCACTGTTAATTACTGTGGAAAAATGGTATTATAAAAAGCTCTGAAACTCTCTAAAGAGCTTAAAGAAATTGAACAAAAGCATGTGCAGAACATAGACATCACTGCAAGTTTCCTTAAGGCTACTATACAATTGATTCTCACTTAGACTTAATAAGAACGTTGTTAGCAGGGAAAGTTAAATATGAGAAAACTAAGGATCTATTTTTAGAAATAAAATCAACCCATGAAATATTTGGGGAGTCAGAATGAAATGTGATACAGTATACTGCAATGTGCTCCGCCTGAGTAAGATCCTCCCTGTGCAATAACGCAAATTAAGCACCATAAAAGACTGACAGTGACATTAGTATACTTTACAGACTTTACAGCATCTGGCTCTAAATGATTTCAGATGAAGAGTTTGTCGTTTTAGGGTCAATCCGTGACCGCAGTGCATGTCTGGGGTTTTTTCAAAGCATCAACATCAGAGCCTTGGAGACCCATTATGATCAAGCAATGGACAGAGGCTCTGCTTCAAGACAAAGTGCCACATGTTTTATGGGTAGTAACTTAATGGTGGACAGGGTCATAATGAGACCGCAGAGAACAAGACATTTGCCATTGCTGGACTTGTGTGTGCGTGTGACAAATATGAAAGCAAGAGAAAAAACATCAAGATATAAAGAACGACACAAGAAACGTAGAAGTATGGATGTTAAATTGCATTGACAAATATGAACAGAAGAACTTTTTGACTTTGGAAAGAAATATGTTAAACAGAATGTACCGATCTTTCTCAGGTTGCAGGCATCATTTCAAATCCGCACAATTTAATTACGAAATAATTCTTACCTTTCAATGCTTAACCTTAAAGAGATAGCTCAACCAAATGAAAATTATATGTGATGGTAACCACACAACTCTCTTCTATAGTTGGAGAGGTGGTCTTAACATAAAGGCATAGGTAGGCAGCTGCTTGGGGCCCCCTACCAGCGGTCATATTAAGGGGGCCCCCAACCAACCTAATAAATAAATAAAACCCTTACCATCATGAACACTTCAAAAGCATAGTAAATTGTATTAATATTCATAAGAAATATGTTGAAACTTTGAAATAGTAGTTAAAATGTCCAGTTCATGTTTATCTGTCACTAAACACATACATTAATCAACTTCAGTCCTGATTAAAACTGCTAAATGTTTAATAAAAAAATCCAGGATTTTTACTCTTTAATTGCCAATCATTTTTTCGAAAATTAAAAACTGATTTGTGGAAACACACATTTTTTTTTTCAATATAAAAAAAGTGATACTGGATTTTATTTACATTTTATCACAGTCTTGTGCATGTAATAGATTAGTAACAAAATTGGCTTTGATGCATTGCTAGTTTTTGTGCAGCATCAGATTGAAAATTTTTTTCTCCCTCATTTACTGTTCGTGGCTGTTTTTGCCCCATTGACTTATTCTCTATTGGTTTGTATAGTGCTACACTTTGTGTGTTCTCTGCTTTACATCTTCATTTTGGAGTAAAAAAATGTTTTTGTTCTCTTTTATAGATCGGAAGGGGGACCCCATACATACCATTCGCCTTGGGCCCCCAATTGACTAAATCCGCCACTGAGTAGGATAAACAAATATTTACAAATATTATAATACTTTAGGCAGAATTTCATAGACAGGGTCACATATCAACACCAACCATAAGCTCCCTCACATCTCAAGCTTTAAAAGCAGAGCCTGATATGGGAAACTCCAGATCAATCTATCATTTACAACCTAACAATGGTCAACACGGAGAAGTCCCAGAGCTAATTGCGAGCCAGACATGCTGGAGACCAGCGATTTGACATAGTCAATAAAGTAAAGCAAACTATTGGCCCAATTTAAAGGGATAGTTCACCCAAAAATGAACATTCAGTCATATTCATTCACACTCATGTGAATCGAACCCAAATATATGTCACAAAGTGACTGGAGGGCTGTCAAGCACCATTAAAACAAAATAAAATACCTCCAGATTTTGGGTAACTGTGCCATATTACAATTTTTTTTAAATATACAAATCTATATATTAAAATATATTGATCAAATCACTTGAGTGTGATATGCAACCATTTGTATTCCATGAAAAAATAGTTTGATAAAACATGAGGGTCCTTTACGCCCCATGCATTATAACAGGCTATTGTGCACATTAATATCTTTGTGGCTCCATAAATAAAGTATGAAATTACACGTTCAGCCCATGGTTTATGGTACAATGTTACGCCTTCCTTTTCATGTCAGAGTGAAAGCAATGAGCCGTTTTCATTTTCAGTAAATTATTTAGTCTATCAAATTCATTCAAATCAGTGTTATTATCCGCTAGATCAGTGCCATTTTGGAAACAGGCTATGATAATGATGAATTATTTTAGGATTTGTGTTTGTGTGCCTGTTTAGTCTAAAACAGCTTGGATTTTTTCATATCCCAATGCTATTTTGTGTAAAAGATAACCAGTTATTTGTACCACTTGCGTGTGTTTGTGAAATGTTTAGGTTGAAAGAGGATATAGCCTGAATAATTTATGAAGAGATGACCAAGCACTTAATAATAAAATAGTAAATCGATAAAGCCAGACAGAGAAGCTTTGCATCAGCTTTGCATGTAAGCGGGAAGAGTAAACAACCCTGATAGCAATAGGCTCCGGAACGGATCTGCAACGGATCTGCTCCAAAGCCGACAGCTCCGGTCTGGATCCGTTGCGGATCCGTCCCGGAGCTTATTGCTATCAGGGAATATGTTAATTTCAGCAGACATTCTGACCTGCTTTCATAAAAAAGCGATATATACTAATTTGCAACTACTAATTAGAGATAAACAATAAAATCGAGGGATGTTAATTAAGAATACTTCAGCTGAGAACAAACTGTGGTTCAGAAATGTAAATAAACTTGGGTTACTGTCATCGAGTGCACGCAAGTGAAGTCCGACAGTTCTTACGTTCAATTCTTTGGTAATTATATACAATTACGCAGTGCATAATTAAAATCATCATTTTTCTCAAGTATAACGCAGAAACAAAAGATCAAAATAAATAAAATGTTTGATTGTGATAATTACTAAAATTATTACACAATGCAGGAAACTTTGTTCTTAGAAATATAAAAATGAATAAAGTTTGTGCTCGAAAATATTCACTTTTCCAATAAGGAAGTTATAAAAAGAAGAAAGATTTCCGAAAGCTGCTATAATGATCAAGGCTGCTAAAGTGAAAACAGATCCAATGTGTTAACATGCAGTGCTTCAGTTTGTATTAAACTCTTTAGCTCTCTGCAGTGAGATGATTAGGCATTATTAAAATTCCTACTCTTGCTTCATTTATTCACTAAATGACTAAGTTTTTAGCTTCTTGGCTGAAGCCATTATTTTTTAGTAATTTGGTCTTTTTCTCTATTATTAAATATTTCATCTTTTATTATAAAACTATAAGACTTTGTCAAATTATTGTTTTATTTAAGTTCAATATTACCAAATAAACTTGACTAGGCAAGGTTAAAGAGTGAACCAACTAAACAGATGATGTGAGAATAGCTCTTTAAAGGGATAGTTCACCCAAAAATGTAAACTGTCTTTCAGTTTTTCGACTATCATTTACTCTTATTTTGTTACAAACCGGCATAAATTTCTTTGTTCTGATGAACACAAAGGAAGATATTTTGAGAGATGTTTGTAACCAAACCATTTGTGGACCCCATTCACTTCCATTGTATTCTTTTTCCTACAGTACTATGGAAGTGAATGGGGTCCACAAACTGTTTGGTTACAAACATTTCTCAAAATGTCTTTCTTTATGTTTATCAAAACAAAGACATTTAAAAATATGAGAGTGAGTAAATGATGACAGAATTTTAATTTTTGGGTGAACTGTTTCTTTAAGGTATAGCAACAACAGGAAATTTACATTAATTACAGTACACAGTTTACAAGTTTTCTTATGAGTAATCTTAGACCACTGAACCCCCAAACATACAACAGATTCATAGTTATTTATTTATGGGCTTTACTTTCATTTAAATGAAGGAACAACATAACAGCAATAATAATGAATATAATCACGACACAAGCCTTATGACTCTGTATTAATTTAATGATCATTTAGATGAAGTCTTACAGGCTATGGAAACATGTTCCCATCCATCCCTGTTCCCTGATGATTCCCAGAACATTGTGCCAAACGCGTAACTGATAGGACCAGAGGAGCTAGGTTTCCAAAAACCTGTTTCGAGCCAGGCCCTAGAATACAACCTCATTCATTTTTCATCGAAGCTAAAAGTTTAACCACTGCAAAATGCATAACTCCACCCCCATTCCTTTGAATTATTGATGTTACTTAAGCCGGCAGAAAGGCGCTCATCAGGTTGACCTTGCTAAGTACAGTATTCAGTGCTGCTAAGTACAGTATACAGTATTCTTTCAACAATGTACAAGAACTCTGTCATCAATATGTCTTTGAATTGTATAATATGATTCAAGCAAGCTATCTGACAGAAGTATCATTAAAGGCACTGTATTCATTCCTTAAACATTATGGTTAGGTATGTTCTCAACTCCCAACTTAAAGGCACAATATGTCATTTTTTTAAAACGGCCACAGGTTGATGATGCTGTTAAAAAAGCGAAACAATAGGATGGTCTTTACCTTTAATGTTGATAGAAATCATGTTCATGGATGACATCAGGGTTGGAGCTAAAATCTGCGGGAGTGCCTACAGTGTTAAAGGTGAAATGACCCTGTGAATTACAACCAACGACTCAGTGCACAGCCCACCCTCCTTCTCGAAACGCATAGTAAACCGTAGCCCCCACAGGACAAACACATCATCATCTGAGACAAAACATGCTCTATAGAGCAGTTTGTCCGTTTAGGGCTACTGTGGAAACATGACAGCAACTTCCTTGTAAAGGGGGTCGCACACCGGACGCGCAGCTCAGCGCCGCGCCGCGTTTAGGACAACTAGGAGGTGCACATTAGCCCGAGCTTATTCAGATAGCATCTACTTCAAAATGCTAAATATATGTTAGCAGCCAATGTTAATCGCTAACGATTTGGGACAAATATGATGTCATTTAAAGTTAAACTATGTGGTGCTCTGTGGCGCGACAGGGATTTGAGCAGTGTCCTGAGTCACAGCAGTGTTTTTTTTAGAACGGCACTGAGCTGCGTGTCTGGTGTGTGACCCCCTTTAGGGGACATGCGGTGTATGTTGATAAAAACGGCAAATTTTTTAATAATTAAAACAATACAGTTTATTTTGTAAAGGTCTTTATACACCACTGATAATAATGTAGTGTATATAATATCGCATTTCTGTCAAGAGATCCTTCTAAAAGTCATTGCACCTTTAAATGGACACAAAGGGTCAGGCAGGGTGACATATTTTAAAGGAAAACACCACCATTTTCAATATTTTATTATGTTTTTACCTCAACTTAGACGAATTAAAAAATACCTATCTTTATTCACTTAATCTTTGTACAGCGCGTCGTGAATGTGTTAGCATTTAGCCTAGCACCATTCATTCCTTAGGATCCAAACAGGGATGAATTTAGAGGCCACCTAACACTTCCATGTTTTCCCTATTTAAAGACTGTTACATGAGTAGTTACACGAGTAAGTATGGTGGCACAAAATAAAACTTTTAAGCGGATGAGAACTATATTGTATGGGGTAAAATTTTTATCTGCTTTAAAAAAATCACCACGTTTTATTTTGTGCAACCATACTTACTCGTGTAACTACTCATGTCACAGTCTTTAAATAGGAAAAACATGGAACTGATTGGTGGCTTAAAAATTCATCCCTGTTTGGATCCTAAGGAATGAATGGGGCTAGGCTAAATGCTAATACATTCACAACGCACTGTACAAAGATTAAGTGCACACATGAAAAATATAGGGATGTATTAATTAAAAATGGTGGTGTTTTCCTTTTATGCAAAAATCTTACATATTGTGCCTTTAAGCCATTAACTCCCAACTTAACCCATTAACAGTATAAGTGAACTTTTTAACTAATGCAATGAATTCAGATTGTCTCCATTAGATCTCTGTTTGTAGATTTTAAGAGTAATGAATGACATCTCTAAAGGTGTCACTTAATTTGTGATTTTAATTTGCTTGTTCCAACATCCCCTAAGCAGTTGTTAAACTTTAAAATCTATTACACCGGAGCATCATTATTTTTTTAAATGTTTGCACGGCTAACAAACAAGTTATATTTCTTTAACTCAGCGAGCCACACATTCACAATTAAATTAGCACAGCTGACTGGCAATAATCCTTCACTGCAGTTCTTACTGTGACTTATTCGAGCACAAACCTCAGATGAATGCACACTGAACAAAAACAACAAGAAACACTCATTTATCCTCTCATGTCTGAAATAAATGGAATGCGGTTTTCACACAACACCCCGCGGGCAGGAATTCGCTCACCTTTTGCTCGCCCAGCGAACTAATTTTGAAAAATGGACAGATAACGCTTTATATTTAGCTTGACGTTAATGGTTCGATAAGTTCTTATTTTTTTCTCACTTCGTGGCTCTTGCTTAATGGTACTATTTTGGGGGTCTTACTGAGCTATTGAGACAGATTCAACCTTGTAGAAACTTTTCCTTCGTTCCTTCTTCTCACTTTTGCTACTATTGTTATTTTTTTGGAAACTTCTCTTGTTGTTAATGGTTCTTTTAGTTTGTTCATCAAAGGAGATACACTGGAAGTCCATTCATCTAGATTAAAAAATGCAACAGGGGCCCGTTAGACAGACACAATATGCAGCATCATTATCAGGGACAATCCTTTAGTTATTTATTCTGTACTTTACAACTTCTGCAACACATTTTCTGTTTCTATATACAATATGAGATGATTTATCTAAGGGGAAATGATATAAAAGCACCAAGTGTCTATAAAACCTTTTATAGAAATATGTTTCAGACACTAAGGCTTTGGGACTGTATGCTACTGTAAATTTAACTCAATCATGGACCTCAACGCTTGAATCGTATTTCAAAGTCCAATATTTCCTTGTTTATTGTGACACAAAATAAAAACTATTACTATTTTTATAACAAATTCCTGGTTTATTAATGATTAAAGTATTAATATACAAAAAATTATCTTTACTTTGTCTCTTTGAAGACACTTCACTCCTCTACTCTTGCATTGGATATCACTGATACGTGACCGTGTCTGTGAAAACCTAAAGTCGTTGTTTGTGATTTATTGTTTTCAACATAATGTAAAGAACCTTGATATCTTTAATCCTGCTAAGATCTTGTCAAAGATTGAAATTGATATGAAATGAATGAGCAAAATCCAGAAGCTTCTAATCTCATTTTTAAGATTTATAAGACTTTAGTCTGAATTTCACAGACAGGGTCACGAATGCTCAGGTTGTGACACATAATTTAAAGTAAGCATTGTATGAATAATGTGTGGGATGAAAAGACTGATATGTTTTCTTCATGCAGATGACTAAACAAAGCCTTTTGATTTCAATTTTGGACAATTAATCAATCTTGTTTAAAGTGAAACATAGCCGCATTCCCCCTTCAAATCACATCAAAGCAATTACTTCACAGTAGGTGCTTACGATATAATATGTTTTGATCTTTAAAAATGTCCTCCAATCCTCTAAATTCATTTAAATGTATTCCCTTCTTGCTCACAGTTATGATGGTACAAGGCGGAAAAGCCAAATATGTCTGCAGCAATGCAAAAGAACAGACACAAACTACAAACATTTGTTTGAATCTGGTGTGATTCTGGATAATTCACTGACTGATGAAAAGCCCTTCAGCATGTCTTTCTTTTAAGAACGTTTTTTTTTATAAATATTAAAATACTTTTTACATTTCTCAGCTTAATACAGATTTAAGTAAGTAGGTCATTCATGGGTCGATTTTCATATAGTAAAAGTTTGGTGCATTTCTGAGCATTATACACAATAAGCAATTTTGCGTTTAAAGCCCCCCTAACATAGAAAAGGCACTTTTAAATGTGTTTCTAGCTAAAAATGAGTCGCCAGTGTGTTTGCAGAAACATCCTGTTATTATACAAATCCATCTATTCTTCTTTGTGTAGTCTCCTTTAACACGCAACAGTCACACAAAACAGGCTGTTGGGGATCCCCTATTAATGTGATGTCACATTGATTACACCACAATCATAACCGCAGACTCCGCCTTATGAGCGCATAGTTCAACCTTCTGCCAGACATGTTTTGATGTAGTCCAAAGCACATGTGTAAGCACTCTAGCCCCTAATTTGCATAGGAAGAGGGGAACAGAAGCTTTCTTTGCATTTAAAGTTTTTTTTTTGCAGCCACAAATGGCCGTGTTCAACATCGTATAATGAAAGATCTGTGGTGTATTTTGAGCTGAAACTCTACAGACACATTCTAGGGATACCAATGACTATTTTAATATTGAAGAAAACACCTAAGTTAGCAGCCCTTTAACTCTTTCACCGCCATTGACGAGATATCTCGTCAATTAAGAGAAAACGCTTCCCCGCCAATGATGAGATTTTCTGTCTTTCCGCAATACCGCTATTATCCACCAAGTGGCGCCCTTCCGAAACTTTTTAAACCCGGAAGTATTGCCCTATGGCAAGCGGCTGCATGTCCGTGTCTGTTTTAAAGATCGCTCTGAATGGGATCTCTATGAAAAGTCCGTCACAAAAATGGAATTATCTCTGCTTTTTGCTCAAAATGTGGTGTTTTTGCAGAAACCTACCCATATTCAAAAGCTGATTACAAAAGAACCACTGAAGGTAGGATGAAACGTTTTTTTTTTTTTTTTGAAAGCAGAGGGTCTGTTCTTTCATTTGGTATATTGTATGTTTATATATTTAAAGAAGAACATTTTCTGGAAGGCATCAAACTTTGGTGAAAATCATGAAAAACGCTGGCGCTGGCTGGCAACTTTTTTTAAAAACGCTGGCGGTGAAAGAGTTAAGAGACGTCTAATAGCCGATGTGTTAAATCAGTGAAAATTTAAAAGACATCTAACCATAACCCCAAAATAAATGAGATAAATAAATAAATGACACCAAACACCTTGAAGTCACTATTGACTTACATGATGAAATATCATACATCTTGCAAGTTATTTTGGCAAAAATTATATGTAACCAAATTCAAGTATATAAGTGGGTCATAGCCGGTCTATAGTTAAACTAGATGGTGAATTGCTTTCACCTGCCGCGGAAAGGACTCAGCTTTTGATTTCACTTTGGGGCGAGACCCTATGGCGTAGCATCTGTTTTTACAATCAATGGGAGTGTGTATAAAAAATAATTAAAAACATTACAATGCAAAAATGTCTGATTCACTTACCACCCAAAAAAATCTAGTTTAAATATGCTCAAATAGCACTGCATAGTGTTTAACTGTGGTCCCTTTATGCATTAAACAGAGATATCATTATACTTTATCCAACCAAATGTATCTTAAAGCAGTCGTTCTCAAACTAGGGGGCCCTGACATTTTATAAAATACAATAAAGGGGACATATCATGAAAATCTGACTTGTTCTATGTTTAAGTGCTATAATTGGGTCCCAAGTGCTGCTGTCAACCCAGAAAATGTGAAAAAAGATCAAGCAAGTAACTTAGTTTTGGTAAACCATTCCCTGCAAGCATGTGAAAAAATATTGAAATTTGGCTCCCCTTGTGATGTCAGAATGGGTTAATACCGCCCCTTAATCTGCAATATCCAACCACAGCACTGCCATTTATTGCAGAGATCAGCTCATTTGCATTTAAGAGGACACACCCAAAAACGACACATTTTTGCTCACACCTACAAAGTGGCAATTTTAACATGCTATAAGAAATTATCTATATGATATTTTGAGCTAAAACTTCACATGGGACACCAAAGATCCTTAAAAAATCTTGTGCAATGCCCCCTAACCTAAAGGCTACTAACCAACAGCACTACATTGTATAATTTAATGTTTTGTTTAATACAATTTTTTAGTTTGGAATGTTTTATGTCATACATTTTCTTTGGGGGTCATGAAGGGATGCACCGTACACAATGGGGGGCACACGCCAAAAACATTTGAGAACCACGGTTAAAGGTGTTAAAGGGTATAGCTGATTTTAATGCATTAGGTGTTCAATTTTCACACATTACACTAGTTCCTCTGGTAAACCATTATCTATCCTGCTTTGCCTTTATTGCCTTTCACCGTGACTGTATACAGTAGGCGTCATTGATGCGTAAATGTGGGTGGTTTGGCATTTTTGAGTTTTAATGCATTCATCTGTCGCACGTCAGCAAGTTCTGTACTTATTTTCAATAAATGGCTTTTACTGTTTCCACTGGAAAAGTTTTGTATAGTATGTTTTAATAATACAATGAACTCTTTTATCTTAAAGAATCAGGGACATGCGATTCTTCATTTAAAACCTCCCATTTATCTTACCTCAGGAGGGAATAGGTCTTTTATCTTCTCTGCACTTTCTTTCTCTGGTATTGAACTCATTCAAGCCCCTGTTAATGTAAAGTACATCTTTAGACCGTTGCTCTTAGTCTTTTACGCTCCATGGCTCTTTTTTCTTCCTTCGGTATAATTTTGCACAGGTTTGAATGACGATCGAGGTCTTGAAAGAAGATCGCATCGATATGTTCAAAAGCTATTAACTGTGAAAAGAGAAAATAAATGTTAATGCATGAAATACAAGGACTGAAAGCATTTAAATTTTTCGACCCAAGACGCCGTAACATTTTTGCAGTGAGTGAATGATTTTACAACACAAAGCTGTAAGGAACAAATGCAGTTTGCATAGAAATCTTGGAAAATAATTGACCCGCACTATTATCAAACAGACAGATTTCCCCTAAGATTGAGCCTTTAAACTGTACAAACAAACAAAAAAGAGAGAAAATGATGTGACAGTGCTAGCAAATTGGCAAAATCTGTCATTGTTTACTCACCCTCGTGTCATTTCGAACCGACTTTCTTTCTTCTGTGGATCACAAAAGGAGAAATTTCTAATCCTGACAGCTCCTTTAAATCCTAAAGCCACAGCACTGCTGTTCCTCTGACATCCTGAGATTACAGACATGGCAAAAATGACTTTCAAATCTTGACATATAATGTGAATTGGGACTGAATCTGCTCACAAAAGCACACAAGCATTAGCAGTAGCTATAGATGTGTATGCAGGTAGACCTTCTGAAACCATATGATAGCTTTGTGTGAAAAAATTGAAGTGTACATTCACCTCCGCAGCTCCAAAATCAAATATGGCACCATAGTTATTATTTAATATACGGCTAGTGCGTGAGCCATATCGACTTTTTAAAAATACTTAATTTTCATTTTGGGGTGCACTGTTTCTTTAACTACTTTTTATAGACCATCTTTATTCCCTGAGCTATTTCCATCATATTCACACGATCAAAGACCTTTCGTTTCATTACAGATGCAAATTAATTAAATTAAACCGGCTAGCTTTCAAAATCCATGAAGGTTAGACGGTTCATTTTTAGAAAGGAAAAGGAAGAAGACCGCCTCGTTCTCACATGAGTGCTTTTCATTCTCAAACCTTCTCTTGCTCCTCTGAGATAAAGCACTCTTCAAACTTCTTTTAACATCATACTTATTCACTCGTACGACTCTCACTGGCCAGCATGAGACAGCAGCAGCTCGCGCTTCAGGGGTTCTTCACAGCCTGGTTAATGAGGCCATGGGCTCTGTGGGACATCAACCAAATTCATCCGAGCAGATTCATCCCATTCAGTTTTTTGATTCAAACTTATATAAAAATATTAATTATATATTGATCCATACTGGAATATACAACAAACTATGTATACTGCATCTAAGGCCTGACATCAAGGGGTAAAGGTTTGGCCGGTTAGCATGGTTCACCCAGTCCAGTTATTACTTTCTCACTATTACATTCTTGATGCTTTGAGACGTCAGTGAAAACTTACGATCCATGCGTGTAACCCACAGTAGCGTGTAACCCAAAGAAGCAGCTTGGCCAGAAAACCCACAAAAAAAGAAGAAGAAGAAGAGGCTTGTTGCGTTTGAGAAGATCATGGCTGCGTCCGAAACCACCTATTTCTATATAGTAGGCGAAAAGCAGTAGGCGAGGCGAGTAGTATGTCCGAATTCAAAGTATTCCAAAAACAGTAGGCAAAAACAACCGGATAACCTAATACTTTCTGCAAGATCCCGAAGTGTTCATTCGATGGACCCTTTACTATCCCGTGAGCCCTTGGGAGATGAGTTATCCAACAAAGAAGAAGGAGGGGAGTTGTTATATTCAAAAAAATTCAAAAGCGGTAAAACAGCTCTATTCAAATGCAAATACATATAATAAAGCTGTCCCTTGCTCAATCCAGTTAACGACTAAGGCCCTGTACCAAATGGCACACTCTGGACTTGTGGACCTCCTCAGAGTCCACACTTTCATGACATCATTTAGTGCAGACCTTAGGAACCCTTGACGCAAGTCCAAGAGGGCACACCGGAGTCATATTTTGGGACAGACTTGAGCGTCACACCTGAAATAGGAAGATAAGTTGCCCATCATTGTGAACTCCTCCCTTCCTTCGTCTCATGGGTCTGACTGCTCTTTCGCAAGGACTTCTGGGTTGGTAAAGTGCGCGAATCCTGCTGCAGTGCGGGTTCACCGAAGCTGACAGATGGGACACCCTATGGACTCGTAGACTAAGCGATTACACGCAATTTAAGGACACGAGACTGAAAGTTCACATGAAGTGCGCCATTTGGGACAGGGCCTGACGTATGTCACATGATGCATCAACATGGCGGATGTAGTACGTCCGAATTCATTCATATCCATATTCAAACTATAGCACTGGTTCCCAATCTTTTTCGGTGTGGAGCCCCCTGTGTACGGTGCATCCCTTCGTGGCCCCCCCAAAGAAAATGTATGACATAAAACACTCCCAAACATAAAATTGGAATTAAATAAAACATATTAAATTATACAACGTAGTTGGTTAGTAGCCTTATTTTGCTGGGGTTTAATTACATAAAATGTATGATATTTTATTGTTTTTTATAAAATGTCATTAAACTGGGGTCCCCTGGCACTATCTGTTTTAACGGTTGATGAGTACTTCATCTAATTCAGTACCTACTGTCACACTATGCGATTTCAGACGCAGTCCAGCAGTGACGGCGGTAAATAGACAGTGACTTTTGTTGCAGTTTGAGTTAAATCGCTCCTCAACTTGGCCCATCTTCGTTCTTAAGCCCGATTTATAGTCTTGCGTATGTTCTATGACGTAGCTACGCTGTATGCTATCCTAGGGTGGCCATACGTGCCATTCTTCCCATTTCGGTGCGTCTTCCGGAAGTCGTATTTGTTGACCGCATATGCCATTCAGTTAAAAACATAAGATATACAATCGTAGTTTCATTCTTACCTCAAAATGTAACGGTTGCTTTTCTGTAATAATAATAATAATAATCCTCTATGACGTATGCGGTCGACAAATACGACTTCCGGAAGACGAACCCCGGGAAGAATGGCACGTATGGTCACCCTAGCTGTCCGTAGCCTGTGCGTAGCTCTGCGTAGTCTGACGTGCATCTCGCAAAATTTTTAACAGCGCGTCAGTTCTACGCGGACAGCAAGCGCTGTGATTGGTCCACCAGAACCCCTTCCGTCAGGTAAAAAAAAACTGCGTCATAGGTATTTCCGTTTGCGATGATGAAAACAAAGATGGACCAAGTTGAGGATTGATTAAACTCAAACTGCAACAAAAGTCGCTGTTTATTTAATTCCATCATTGCTGGTCTTCTCAAATCATACACAAGTTGCTGTTTCTTCTTCGTTTGTGGGTTAACTTGCCAAGCTTCTTCTTCTTTGACGGTCGCGCTGCTACTGTGGTTATACGTGTGGATACTGCCTACCAGCAGTCTGCGCGCGTGTTGTCACGTCGACGCGGACGACGATGCAAAAGTATAATTGAAAACTGACGCGAAACCTACGCCATCGCGGCTAGCTACACCGTAGTACAGGGCTATTCACATCTTACACTGGAGGGCCACTGCAGAGTTTAGCTCCAACCCTGTTCAAACACACCTGATTAAGTTAATCAAGGTCTTCATGATCACTAGACAATCACAGTTGGGTAAGTTTTATTAGGGTTGGAGCTAATCTCTGTAGTGTTCCTGCCCTCCAGGGTAAGATTTGAATAGCCGTGCCGTAATACCTGGGTGATTCTCATGAAAAATTGGTTTTAAAAATGTCAAGCATGAAAATGTAAAAATTGCTTAAATTTACTTTTTTTCCCACCAGACATTGAAAAACAAAGTCTGGATTAAATGGGAACATTAATTTAAACACTTTTACTTATCATTTAACACTTTTTGTAACAAATTAGTCCTAAAAAATCTCATTACCGCAACAGTCAGAAAACATCAACACTGACATATTTTCAAAATGACATGACAAACCTGAAAGAACATAATTTGGAGATTCTGCACATGCATTTAAAATCAAAGTAGGCTATTATGCTTCTATTAATTAAATTAACATTTAATAAGCATCTGTTGGGGTAATGATAATCAAAATGTCGTGTAAGCATTCTGACAAGACAATATTTCAAATTAACTTTAAAAAAAATGATCTTACCTGGTAGCCATCTTGAAGTAACTGGTCCATGTGCTTGGTCACTCAAAATCAAACTTTATGAAAATTCTGTATGTGTGCTTAAACTGTTCTCAAAAAGTGTTGCGGAGGATGAGAACATCAGGCATGGACACATCATTTTCCTAATTTTTCTTCATTATTATTATTATACATGAATATTCAGTAAATATTTTTTCTGTCATCTAAAGTAGTCTAGCAAAACATCCATTTATTTTTTTTCTAAATATTTTTGTGTTAATTTGATTAAATTTCATCATAACGCATGTTCAAACACAGCCGGACACATTGCGGTAATGAGAATTTAAGCAGAAAATGAGATAAAATTGACAAATTATAAATTCTTATGTTGAAATCACACATTGTGCAAGGTAGAACACAGTATTGTGTTAATTCTGATGCTTTTTAATATTACTATATTACACATTTTATAGCTAAAATCATTAGTGCCGTGGTGTTTCAATGGTTTCGTGAGAATCACCCACCTATGTACAACTATAACGAGCCCTTAACCGTCACAAGCGAAATGCAGATGAAAAAATGCAACAGAGATTTTTTTTGACCTGACGGGAAGCGGACCAATTACATTGCTAGTGGTCAGCATAGAACGGACGCATTGTTACATCTTTGGCAAGGTGCGCATTCTTAATTGGCTATTTTGAAAGTAATGATGAAATCATCCCGATTAAAATATAAAAAATCAGAAACATTTGATTTGATTGGGGCGGCCTCGATTTGCTGGTGAGCACATTGGAAGGTGTAAGATTTGATCTGTAAACATCACACAATAACCTGAGGTGAACATCGAAACCGATCAAGGTTTGGGATTTCTCTCAGATTCTTACATTGCAAAGAACACATTCAATATTAGGAAACCATATCACTTCAGTGAAATGAAAACTATAATTCAACACATTTCTCCTCTCATCCGTACTGGTGCATGACGCATTAGCGCGCGGTGAAACTAATGCAACAGAGCAGCACATGTGGATGTTAGCCGTTGTTTGCCAAAAGCTGCGCTTGAAATAAACAACAGATGGCCAAGTTTGTATGCTGACGCGCTTCGCTTGTTTCATTTACAATAAAACACACCCCGATCATCAGGCTTTGCTTCAATGAAGTATTCATTCCCTCTTGAATGCTTGAGATGCATAACAAATTGCCCTCTAAAGGCAAAGAGTTGTCGCGCTAAGCCTGAAACAGCACCTTGTTTATCAGTCTGCGCTCCGAGTCTGAAGCTCCGTGTTTGGGGAAGGGGCAAAAGTGCGCTGATAAGCAGTTGTAATTGAGGATAACATGATCAGATTGAACAGCCGGGGAAATGGTCGCGGTACACAAGCACACACAAATGCCTGATTTAGGATAACGGTTAAAAATGGTTGCCGGTGGTGCAGTTTTGGGTCATGTGGCTTTCAGTTTTGGAGTTTCTTTTGATGTACCCGTGACATTACACAGTAGATCACATCAGGTTGCTCTGAAAGGATCTGAAAAGGTTTGAAGGGTAAGTTTAAAGCACACAGTCTGAACCGCTGAACCATTTAAAAAAATAACAAAGTTGTTGCAAAAGTGTAAAAGCAATTTCTTACCATGCTAACTAAAAAAATCCAACCTAACACCAAATTGACTCGTCCCTTCCAAGTAGTACATGATTATTGGCATTCGGTCCTTTCTGGCACTTTTTGGTTTGGCTTTGATTCGTGCCTTATGCAACCCCTTGAAATAGTCATCAGAGCGATGTGCACAAGCCCGGCATCTGCCATTGAAATGATTCCAAGTAGAAATGTTTCAATCGACAGTCAAAGAGGTCATCGTCTGTGAAAATTAAATCGAAAGCTTAACAGACGGCCAGGAAAGTAAATATCGTCCCATTTCAGTCACAAAACAGAATGAGTGTCGACTTCATGTTCTAGCTTTCATTTAAAGTCTCCCTCATTAACATTTACAGATAGTATGTTTATACACATCAAAGTGAAATACACGCACCCTACTGTAGGTCTATGGTGGACATTAATATGTCCTCGAGATAAATGTGAAATAAAGAAATATGCTAATCTTTAATCTGTGCAGCAACTCAATTGGATATTACAGCCATAGGTTCTCCAAACCATATTAAGTTTGTAAACTTTCATCTGTGCTATAAATTGAAGCTTGAACCTTGCCAAATGCATTATTGTTTTTTACCTAGGTGCTAAGAAATCAACAAAAAAGAAGTACACTGTGATACTGTACAAACCTACACAAAATCAAACCCCTGACTCCAACGGTAGTACCATTAGTGTTTACAGAAAAGTACAAATGGTTGTTAACTAAATTGGCAATGTAATCTTGATCCCCCTCGTCTATGTTACAAATACAAAGTGGGAGATAAAAAGTACACCTTTGCAACTGAAGAGTGCATATTAGTACATCAGAGGTACATATTTGTACCAAATCTACATACTGTACACTGCAAAAAATTATTTTCAAGAATGTCAAATTAAGATGCTTTTCTTGATGAGCAAAACAACCCAAGAAAATAAGTCTAGTATTAAGAGAAGAATATCAAACTTAAGTGATTTTGTGAATAAAACAAGCAAAAAAAAATCAGCAAATGGGGTAAGCAAAAAAAATTTTTTGAAAATTTTTCTTAAAACACTAATTCAAGAAAAAATTGCTTACCCCATTGGCAGAGTTTTCAAGAAAAGCATCTTAATTTGACATTTTGTCAATTAGCTGACGCTTTTGAGAATTTTTAGATATTTTTACTGAAATGTTTACTGAAAACAAGACAAAAATACTAAGAATTTTTTTCTTGAAAATAATTTTTTGCAGTGTATGTAGACTTATTTTCTTGGGTCGTCTTGCTGATCAAAAAAGCATCTTAATTTAAAAATTTTTAGATTTTTGGGTTTTTTTTTCTTGAAAATCTTTTTTTGCAGTGTATTAGTTCAAAAAATACTTTCTTATTTAGTATTTTTGTCTTGTTTTCAGTAAAAATATCTAAAAATTCTTAAATTAAAATTTCTTCATGAGCAAAACGACCCAAGAAAAAAAGCCTAGTTTTAAGACCAAAAATATCAAATTTAAGTGATTTTGTGTATAAAACAAGAACAAAAAATCTGCCAATTGGGTAAGCAAAAAGATCTTAAACATATTACTTAAACACTAAATTCAAGAAAAATGTAAGAAAAAGTAGCTTTCCCCATTGGCAGATTTTATTATTATTATTTTTTGCTTGTTTTATGCACAAAATCACTTAAGTTTGATATTTTTGGTCTAAAAACTAGATTTATAAGAAAATAGGTCTTGTCAAGTTATAGACAAAAATTTACAATTTAAGAGAATTAAATTATGCTTAAATTATAAAATTATAAATTATGCTTAAAACAAGCAAAAATATTTTCATAAAAATATCTAAAAATTCTTAAATTAAGATGCTTTTTCTTGATGAGCAAAATGACCTAAGAAAATAAGTTTAGATATTAGATAAACTAAACAATTTAAGTAATTTTGTGTTTAAAACAAGCAAAAATATCTGCCAATGGGGTGAGAAAAATGTGCTTGAATTAAAAGTTTAAGGAAAAAGACAACTTATTTAAAAAAAATTCTCACCCTATTGGCAGATAGGCTAATTGTTTTAAGCATAAATTTGCTTAAATTGTACATTTTTGTCTATAACTTGACAAGACTTATTTTCTTAGGTCATTTTGCTCAAAAAACATCTAAATTTAAGAATTTTTAGATATTTCTACTGAAAAAAATACTAAACCATTTTGCCTGACTGTGTAGGTGTTACACTGCAAAAAAACAAAATGTTGTCTTGTTTTCAGTAAAAATATCTAAAAATTCTTAAATGAAGATGCTTTTTCTGGATGAGCTAAACGACCCAAGAAAATAAGACTAGTTTTCAGTCCAAAAATATAAAATTTAAGTGTTTTGTGCATAAAACAAGCAAAAAAATCTGACAATGGGGTAAGCAAATTTTTTTGCTTGTTTTATGCACAAAATCACTTACATTTTATATTTTTGGTCTGAAAACTAGACTTCTTTTTTTTGGCTTGTTTTGCTCATTAAGAAAAATCATCTTAATTCAAGAATTTTTAGATATTTTTACTGAAAACAAAACAAAAATACTAAGAAACTTTTCTTGAAAATATATATATTTTTTTGCAGTGTAACACCTACACAGTCAGGCAAAATGGTTTCACTGCAAAGAATGACTTTCTTAGTACTTTTACTGAAAACAAGACAAAAATACTAAAAATATTTTTTCTTGAAAATCATTTTTTGCAGTGTAAGCTTACCACTTTAAGATATTTGACTTGATTTTTACACTTGTACATAATAATTAAGATTACCAATTTAATCATTTAACTTAAACCATTTATGTAGATGTTTTTTTGCTCCATTTTGAACCCTTAATGCACAAGCATTGACCTTTAGTAACACACCATTAGCGGTCAGGAGATCAGGGTGTAAAAATGAGTCCCATGGCACTATAGTACATTTTTAAAAGGCTTTTCTGAACACCCGCTGCTATCTCCATTCAGCGCATGGGTCGGTTATTTATCTCAAGCCCCTTCTCAATTATCACCTTGGAAAAGTAATTAACTTTAAGTCAGTTGTTCACAATATTCGTCTCATGGATATCTTTTGTAAGTCTTTGTGAGTAACCTCCCCAGCCAATTGGATCGATACGGACTCGGCTGGTTTTGTAAAAAAAACATGCACTTTCAACAGGTTTCGTCCAAGGTCATCTTAATCGATGAATTATCTGGCTATACCCCTATACGTGATCTCCAGATAGCATTTTCCTTGCAGAGCTGTCAAGATCAATGAAGGCCCTTCGGCTTGCTGGCGTCAAGGGTTCGACCCTGCGGAAAAGTTGCATTGTTGTTACTTGAGCTTGTGCATATATGTTTCCTCAACGAATTTGCTTAAGTTTCAATGAAGTTCAACCGCACCACCTGTTTACCACTGTGATCAATTTTAGATTTTTTATTCTGAAATTAGCATGCGAAAGGCATCTAGAATTATACCTTTAACCGGCAAAATTGATAAAACTGTCAAATTGTAAAATTGGCTTTCACTTTTCTAGAATTGAAAATTAGGATTAGATGCTTTCAGGGCAACACAGTTAAAAGATTTGCATCAATAACAATTCACTTTTGATAGACATTTTTCATCTTTGAAATTGACAGAGAAGCAGGAAAGCGACATCCTGGCATCTCAAGTCACTCATGTTTAATATGTCAGGCCAGGATTAATCAATTGACCAGAGGAAGTTTCAAACATTGACAACAATAGACGACTAAAAAGCATAGGTACAGCAGGCCAGGAAGCCTAATGTTGTTTTGTATCACTTGGACACATGAAAGAACCCCCGGCTGCAAATTGTATGTCTTATTTTATTCTGACAGAGCTCTGGCCATTTATATTTTTCACAACAGGTGAATTCTGTGTATTTCCCTGAGGTTAAACAAAGGAGAAAAAACATAGCAACCCACCATAATGACCACAAAAGGTAAAAATCCTCAATCATGCAAAAATGGCTTGTTTTGGCAGAAGGGGAGAGCTCAGGAATAAGGGTTACTTAGTACCAAAATGTACAAAGCATACAATAAAATAAAAATGAAACACAAAACGATTGAATTGATGTCAAACAGTCACTCTTAAAAATAAAGGTGGTTTAGAAGAACAATTTTCTATATGTACAATAAATCATGTTCTTGTATAATGGCTTAATTTTCCATACAAAAATCTGATATATAAACACACACATAATTTCACATATACACATAAAATTACATATGTATATACACAACATAACGTATATTCTGAAATACAACAAAATAGTCTTTATGTCATATATTATGTTATGTAGCGACACATAAACCTTGCAAAAATGTGAACGTTGATTTCACTAATATGGATATAAAATAATAAGGTTGTCAAACAATTAATCGTGACTATTCGCAATTAACCGCAAACAAAATAAAACATTGTGTTTGCATAATTTATTTGTGCCCTGTGTGTAATTATTATTTTATATATTTAAATACACACATACATGTACAAATTTAAGAAAATATTTATTTATATGTATAAAATCTGGGCAAAGATTAATCGTGATTAATCGCATACATAATAAAAGTGATTTTTTGCATAATATATAAATGTGCGCTGTGGGTAATTATTAATTTAAATACACACACATTTATGTATGTATTTAAGAAGCATTTACATGTGTAACATTTTTGTCAAAACATGTTTATTTACATATTTATTTACATAGTTATCATGTTATTTTTTTGTTTGCAGTTGAATTGATATCAATTGGAATGCACAACCAAATATTTCTGAAAAATTAAAAAAACGGAATTATCTCGTTTTGCAACGAAACTCTTCATATATTTATTTATACTTTTATATATTCTATATTCTATTTGAATAAAAAAATGATATACAAATAAAAAAATTCTGAAATGAATATATGTATATGTACTTACTATTATTTATCTTGACTAGAGATCAGTTGTTATAACTACAGGTGAGTTGTTATAACTTATAAATTTAAGTTGACTTTTCTCAACTATATTTTATAAGTTGTGACAACAAATTTCTGTTGACATGACTTGTAAATCTGAGTTGATTTAACAAAAAATTTGAAGGCAGCAAAGTTTTTTTACACTGTGTGTGGTTAAATATACACAATATTTACATACTGTACACACACATATATTATGAAAAAAAAAATCACTTTTATTTTGTTTCCAATTAATTGCGTTTAATCGTTTGACAGCCCTTAAAATATCTCAAATTCTTTGGTTAAAGGGATAGTTCACCTTAAAATGAAAATTCTGTCATCATTTACTCACCCTCATGTTGTTCTAAACCTGTATGAATTTCTTTTTCTGATGAACACAAAAGACAATGTCAATAGTCACTATCTGCTGTGTGTTTACAATCATTTCTCAAAATATCTTCTTTTGTGTTAATCAGAAAAAATTAATTCATACAGGTTTAGAACAACATGAGGATGAGTAAATGATGTCAGAATTGTCATTTTAAGGTGAACTATCCCTTTAAATTTGGGGAAAAAAATGCAACTTTAGGCTTTTATAATTGCTCCCTTGAGCAAGCCACGTAACCCAGGGGTTGATCCAGAGCAAATGACTTTAAATGATGACTATAATAAGGCAGCAAATCCACAGTGTCAAATTTGCAAATAACTCCACCACCCTCGACTGAATGCCGTATGGTGATTAGGAAACCATAAGGATTGCGTGGTTATGGGTACCTGAGATTAGTCAGCATCCACGCATGTTTGGGAACTGATAGAGCTCAAAGCAAACTTTTACACCTCATTCCCTATGCAGCAAGCCAGTATTTCTAAGCACATTTCAGTGAAATAAAGCAGTGAAACAGATATGTTGAGACTCATTAATTCAAGCATAGACATCTCGCTGCAGGCGGCCTTTACTGTCGGTCTAAAGGGACTACATTGGATAATTGCAGTCCTTACTCAAACGGAGCACAGACAATTTCTGCGCATGCTATGTTTTAGGGCATGCAGATGTTATCGCTTGTGTTTACAGAAACTTCAAATGTGTGCACATGCATGAACCAGGTACATATTTTAACTATTTTTTCCAACTGTGCAGAAAAAAGGTACAAAAACTGTTACTGGGGTGGTACACCTTTCTAAAGAGTGATCAGACTATTAGGTAAATACTGGTACCAAATGCATACATATCTGTACCTAATTGATACATATTAAGACCTTTATAAAGAGTACCGTCCCAGTAGAGATTTTTTACCTGTACTATAGCGTGTACTATATATAAGGTTTTATGTTTGACACTTTGTGTCCTATATCAGTGACTTATGGTCCAATTAGTATCCTAAGGATCTGACAAAGATTCATGGGTCAGTACAGAAAAAATGTGCCACAGGTAAAAGTGTGGACACTGTCCTCGAGAAAAATGAAGATATGTTGCCTATGATGGACGGACTAAAGAGGACAGCACATCACCAGGCTTTCATTTAAAGGCAGCCTTCAAAAACTCGACTGGATGTATTGCCTCTTGTACAAAATCCAACCTTAAAGAGCTGTCTTTCTGTCCACTATCTGATGTCTGCTTCATATCATCTGGGACAGAAATGAAATCTCAGAAGTGACTGATTTGAAATGCTACATACAGTATGCAGAAGGCGGGCCGTGCAATGAGAACTGACACCCAAGAAACTACCAATAGAGATACTGTGGTATCGCTGTCAAGAAGCCTTTTATAAGAACTTTTATTATTATTTTTAAAACAAAGACACACACAAATCTATTGTGTATTAGAACCGAGCAACTAATAAATAGATGGCAAACCTTTCATGTACGAAGTTGCCAGGGGCAGACAAGCAGGACTAAGCTACCATATGTCTGGTGCTATCCTCTGCAGTCACAAAAACCTCAAAGGAGCAATCTGTCTCTGAGTGTTATATCACACAGCTGGATGGTGACAAGAAACCGGTGCCTGCAGTAAACGTGACGCAGGATATTGTTAGACGTTGACTGAAGAAAAAAATAACAGAATTGGGGAGCTGCTGACATTTAACTTCTTTAAAACTCGTCATGGTGTCTTCTTTATGATGTAAAAATGGCATTTTATCACATTTCAATATCAGGACATGATACTGTTGTTACCACGATTATGTATGAGGTTTTGCATGAGAGAGTAAACTCATTTTTATTGCAAATATGTGTGTATAAGGTATTTTGACAAACTCCTGTCATTAATGACATTTAACACATTGCGTTGTTTGTATTACAGACATGAATTGGAAAATCAGATCAGATTGTTGTGCAGATGTTTGCTCATAACACTTAGACAAAAATAGGGGTCAGAAAATCCGAGACTTGGGGGCATGACATGCATGGGCCAATAAGCACAAATTACATTGTAGCAAATCATCAAAATGATGTGAAAACCACCCATACATCCCAGGAACTGAAAAACAACACCCTGGAAACACTCTAGCAACTTAAACCACCAAGATCAAACTATTGCAACTGTATAGGAAACCACCATGATCACTCTAGCAACTGTACAACAATTCCCTAGAAACCATCAAAGTCTCGCTAGCAACTGCATAACAACGCACTTTAAACATCTACTGTAGATCACCTTTGCAACTGTATAACAACGCCCTGGAAACTACCTAGCAACTGCATAACAAGTTACACCCAGGAAACCTACAAAATCACCCTAGCAACTGTACAACAATGCCCTAGAAACCACCAAGGTCTCCATAGTAACAGCGTAATTATGCCCTGGAAACATCTACTGTAGATCACCTTTGCAACTGTATAACAACGCCCTGGAAACTACCTAGCAACTGCATAACAACACCCAGGAAACCTACAAAATCACCCTAGCAACTGTACAACAATGCCCTAGAAACCACCAAGGTCTCCATAGTAACTGCGTGATAATGCCCTGGAAACATCTACTGTAGATCACCCTTGCAACTGTATAACAACGCCCTGGAAACCACCTAGCAACTGCATTACAACACCCAGGAAACCTACAAAATCACCCTAGCAACTGTACAACAATGCCCTAGAAACCACCAAGGTCTCCATAGTAACAGCGTAATTATGCCCTGGAAACATCTACTGTAGATCACCTTTGCAACTGTATAACAACGCCCTGGAAACTACCTAGCAACTGCATAACAACACCCAGGAAACCTACAAAATCACCCTAGCAACTGTACAACAATGCCCTAGAAACCACCAAGGTCTCCATAGTAACAGCGTAATTATGCCCTGGAAACATCTACTGTAGATCACCTTTGCAACTGTATAACAACGCCCTGGAAACTACCTAGCAACTGCATAACAACACCCAGGAAACCTACAAAATCACCCTAGCAACTGTACAACAATGCCCTAGAAACCACCAAGGTCTCCATAGTAACAGCGTAATTATGCCCTGGAAACATCTACTGTAGATCACCTTTGCAACTGTATAACGCCCTGGAAACTACCTAGCAACTGCATAACAACACCCAGGAAACCTACAAAATCACCCTAGCAACTGTACAACAATGCCCTAGAAACCACCAAGGTCTCCATAGTAACTGCGTGATAATGCCCTGGAAACATCTACTGTAGATCACCCTTGCAACTGTATAACAACGCGCTGGAAACTACCTAGCAACTGCATAACACCACCCAGGAAACCTACAAAATCACCCTAGCAACTGTACAACAATGCCCTAGAACCACCAGGGTCTCCATAGTAACAGCGTAATTATGCCCTGGAAACATCTACTGTAGATCACCTTTGCAACTGTATAACAACGCCCTGGAAACTACCTAGCAACTGCATAACACCACCCAGGAAACCTACAAAATCACCCTAGCAACTGTACAACAATGCCCTAGAAACCACCAAGGTCTCCATAGTAACTGCGTGATAATGTCCTGGAAACATCTACTGTAGATCACCCTTGCAACTGTATAACAACGCCCAGGAAACTACCTAGCAACTGCATAACACCACCCAGGAAACCTACAAAATCACCCTAGCAACTGTACAACAATGCCCTAGAAACCACCAAGGTCTCCATAGTAACAGCGTAATTATGCCCTGGAAACATCTACTGTAGATCACCTTTGCAACTGTATAACAACGCCCTGGAAACTACCTAGCAACTGCATAACACCACCCAGGAAACCTACAAAATCACCCTAGCAACTGTACAACAATGCCCTAGAAACCACCAAGGTCTCCATAGTAACTGCGTGATAATGCCCTGGAAACATCTACTGTAGATCACCCTTGCAACTGTATAACAACGCCCTGGAAACTACCTAGCAACTGCATAACACCACCCAGGAACCTACAAAATCACCCTAGCAACTGTACAACAATGCCCTAGAAACCACCAAGGGGTCCATAGTAACAGCGTAATTATGCCCTGGAAACATCTACTGTAGATCACCTTTGCAACTGTATAACAACGCCCTGGAAACTACCTAGCAACTGCATAACAACACCCAGGAAACATACAAAATCACCCTAGCAACTGTACAACAATGCCCTAGAAACCACCAAGGTCTCCATAGTAACAGCATTATTATGCCCTGGAAACATCTACTGTAGATCACCTTTGCAACTGTATAACAACGCCCTGGAAACTACCTAGCAACTGCATAACAACACCCAGGAAACCTACAAAATCACCCTAGCAACTGTACAACAATGCCCTAGAAACCACCAAGGTCTCCATAGTAACTGCGTGATAATGCCCTGGAAACATCTACTGTAGATCACCCTTGCAACTGTATAACAACGCCCTGGAAACTACCTAGCAACTGCATAACAACACCCAGGAAACCTACAAAATCACCCTAGCAACTGTACAACAATGCTTGTAAATGCACTGTAACCAAGTTTAGTGTGCTATATTAGTGTGGTATATTGTATGTTTATATATTTGAAGAAAAACATTTTCTGGAAGACATTAAACTTTTGTGAAAATCATGAAGAACGCTGGCACTGGCTGGCAACTTTTTTTTAAAAACGCTGGCGGTGAAAGAGTTAAAGGTCATTTAACAAAATAAAAATTAGGTTGGAATTACAACAATGGCATCTGTTTATTTTTATTTTATGTTTTTTTATATTGAAAAAAGGCCAGGAATTGCTTTGCACTTTATTGCTTATATTAACTCATTCCCTGCCAGGCTTTTTTTAAAGTTGCCTGCATTTTTTGTGATTTTCACAAACGTTTCACAAAATGCCTTCCAGGAATATTTTCTTCTAAAATTACATTAACATACAAATATATCGAATGAAAGAACAGACCCTCTGCTTTCAAACAAACAAACAAAACTGGAAAAAAACATTTAATCTATATTTTTTTCTCTGCTTATAAATTCTTAAATATGGGTGTTTTTCTTCAAAAATATTTTTTTTAGCGAAAAGCTGAAATAATTGCTTTTTTTAAAAGAAATTTTATTAAAGATCAAATTCAGAACGATTATCAAAACATACACTGAGTATAAAATTAATAAATATTTTTTAAATAAGTTATTTTATAAATTGGGTAAGTGCGCCATGTAGTGGATAATCGCAGTATTACAGTTAACCATAAAAACTTACCAGGAACACTTTTTCATGCAAATGTTATCTCTTAATTGACAATATAACTCATCAAAGGCGGGGAAAGAGTTAAGACAGCAGTAAAACATGTTTGTCAGTCCAGTTTTAGCACACTAAACTTGGTTACAGTACATTTACAAAATTGTAGCAGGAATCAAATTTTAAAAGGCATTTTTTTCAGTGCAAACTGGCCAAAATACTTAATTTTTTTTAACAAAAATGTCTTTGATTGTAAATGTCCAATAAATCCAAACAGCAACAATAAACTGTCCTATGTGACAAGCCATATCCAACTGATAACACCTAACAAAGTATTTGTTAAGTGGCACAAAAAATATTAAGTCTCTCATCTGCACCAATACACAAAATAATCCTTCTGTGCTCTTAGGGGCAAAATAAATAAAAAAAAGCAAATGTTGTTTTACGTTTGGTAAAATTTATGTCAATTACATATAGTAAAAAAAGTCCCATGGAAAGACCTATTGCTTGTAGACATCACGGTTACATCACTGCAAGTTGAGCACACAATGTGGTGGCAGAAAAACCGTGGAAAAAATTATACACCAGTGAAACGGGCAAGATAACCCAGTAAAAATGTCTTCTTGTACTATTGGGTGTCAGAATAGGAATGCCAAAAAAGATTGCCTTCATTTTTATAAAATACCATCGTCGAAGACACCATTTGAAGATAAACTAAGGTTGCCAACCCTTAAACGGACGGAATGTAATAATAATATAATGCGGAATTAAAGAATAATTAATAACGCTAACACTTCACACCGCTACTGCAGTGCTGTTATTTTCTGCCACACGTTGGGCTCCGCCCACAAAATATGTCATCTCTGTTTATAAAGTTGCCTTGTAGCCGCTCATGAATGCTGACTACCTTTTATGTTGGAGCGTGGATCTGAACCAAATTAAAAATGCAAGGTTGCTTAGGAATAGAAAAAAGTTTTACAAATGGGATAGTCTTAGAGCAAAGCCTTTACAGTTCCTGCAGAACGTAAAACCCTTCAGGGACATTTGCGTCTAGGTCAATGCCGGGCAAATTGATCCCACAGAAAGTCTGTAGATTAAAAAAAGCTCTACTCAGATTTCCCTTACACTTTGCTTTCAGCTTCAAAGAATCTGATCCTGTGATCAATTAGCCTCTTGCGGGGCATGTGAATCAATTAGGCCTGGCATAGTTAAAATAGCAGATTGAACCACAGCAGATTATATGATGAGTAGGCCAATCCTGTGAGCCGTGTTGTGCATAGTAGTTGCCAAATGTGATGCCTAACTTCGAACAGTTGCCATCTCTGCTCTTCATTCAAATATTGAATGTATGAAAAATGCATGCATGCATGTTGCATTGGTGTTTTTGGATTATAAACTGAAGCTCGGCTTTGAGAAGAATTCAAGGAGAATTGGCAAAAAATGACACACAACACAATGCAAAGTTCAAATTAAGACAGGATAATGACTACAAAATATTTCCACAAAAGAGGATCAACATATTAATAACAAATTAAATTGCAGTCAATGTATGCTTTATTAAATGTGAGGTTTTTATTTTTCGATGCATATTTCCGTATACACTCACCTAAAGGATTATTAGGAACACCTGTTTAATTTCTCATTAATGCAATTATCTAATCAACCAATCACATGACAGTTGCTTCAATGTATTTAGGGATGTGGTCGTGGTCAAGACAATCTCCTGAACTCCAAACTGAATGTCAGAATGGGATAGAAAGGTGATTTAAGCAATTTTGAGCATGGCATGGTTGTTTGTGCCAGACGGGCCAGTCTGAGTATTTCACAACCTGCTCAGTTACTGGGATTTCTAGGGTTAACAAAGAAAAGTGTGAAAAGGGAAAAACATCCAATATGCGGCAGTCCTGTAGCTGAAAATGCCTTGTTGATGCTAGAGATCAGAAGAGAATGGGCCGACTGATTCAAGCTGATAGAAGAGCAACTTTGACTGAAATAACCACTTGTTACAACCGAGGTATGCAGCAAAGCATTTGTGAAGCCACAACACGCACAACCTTGAGACAGATGGGCTACAACAGCAGAAGACCCCACCTGGTACCACTCATCTCCACTATAAATAGGAAAAAGAGGCTACAATTTGCACAAGCTTACCAAAATTGGACAGTTGAAGACTGGAAAAATGTTGCCTGGTCTGATGAGTCTCGATTTCTGTTGATGGTAGAGTCAGAATTTGGGCTAAACAGAATGAGAACATGGATCCATCATGCCTTGTTACCACTGTGCAGGCTGCTGGTGGTGGTGTAATGGTGTGGGGGATGTTTTCTTGGCACACTTTAGGCCCCTTAGTACCAACTGGGCACCGTTTAAATGCCACGGCCTACCTGAGCATTGTTTCTGACCATGTCCATCCCTTTATGACCACCATGTACCCATCATCTGATGGCTACTTCCAGCAGGATAATGCACCATGTCACAAAGCTCGAATCATTTTAAATTGGTTTCTTGAACATGACAATGAGTTCACTGTACTAAAATGGCCCCCACAGTCACCAGATCTCAACCCAATAGAGCATCTTTGGGCTGTGGTGGAACGGGAGCTTCGTGCCCTGGATGTGCATCCCACAAATCTCCATTAACTGCAAGATGCTATCCTATCAATATGGGCCAACATTTCTAAAGAATGCTTCCAGCACCTTGTTGAATCAATGCCACGTAGAATTAAGGCAGTTCTGAAGGCGAAAGGCGGTCAAACACTGTATTAGTATGGTGTTCCTAATAATCCTTTAGGGTGAGTGCATACCCATTTCCATATATAGTATTCTTTTATCCTACTGGTGCCCCAGATTTGCTTGACTACAAACATTCTTTAGAACTTCTCCATTTGCGTTTATCAGAACAAAATAATTACGTTTCTAACAACATGAGAGTGAGCAAATGATTACCAAATTTTCTTTTGACAAGAAAAATGATTTTAACACCTACCTTGTAGCATACACATATCTGCACAGTGTAGTGACTAAGCCATAACATTTTAACAACTGATCGGGTTCTCCATTAACAACTTTAGTGGCCATATCCAGGATTTAGTTGGATTATTGACGTTTCTCCCACAGGTGTAAGATGTCCATGGCTGCATTCTTCTTCTACATTTCATGTATCGATCATGGACAACACATGGCCAATTTTCTCCATTTTATTTCTGTCCCACTGGGTATCTCAAAGAAAAAGCTGCCTTCCACCAAACTGTGCACTGCAGAAAAACATCTGAAATGCCAAAAATATTTAGGAGGCCTGTTTATTTTTGCTACAGTATCAATGCTACAGTATTTCTATGTTTCCCAAGTCAAAAATAGCAACTGAGAGGCATTCATTAATGGGAAGAAGAGATAATTGGGTTGGGTGCTTGTACTTGTTTAGTTTTAGGCATCGGATGTCTGTCAGCGAGCCAATTAATGGCGTCAGGCATCCTCAAAACCTCATAAATTATCCCTTTGTATACCGCTGTGAAGTCTGTGCATAAATTGATCCGCAATTGGGCTCAAAAAGGTTTATAATGCGCTAGTGAATACGAACTGACATATTTGGAAAAAGCTTTAAGGCTTTTGATAAAGGTTTGCACAAACTATGACTGTCCCCAAAACATTCACCAATATTTGGAGTCGTCTTAAAATGCAGAATTTTGGACAGTCCTGATGCTGCTTACATAATAAGGAGGCTTTAAAATTCAAGGCTATATGTGTAGCACAGCAATAAATAACACCTTTTTTAATGCTGCCCTGAATAAAAATGGACATTTGCTATATTTGGAACCCAGTACACCTGCTTACATACAGCTCGTAAATTATGTGAACTTGCCAGCTTGGCATTTTTATTTGCTAGGTTCACCTGAAAATGTCTAGACTCACCTGAACAGAAAATGCATGGACGACAAACCTTCTCAGCTTATTTGTGTTTGTGTCCTTAACTGTACTTGCTACAGTATATACTCTAAGAACAGGTAGATTTGGTGTCATTATTGTTTCTGCTTTTTCCAAATGGTTATATTTTGAATTATCTTAATATTAAGTATTTATTGGCATGTATCAAAAGATGCTACAGGCCATAACAATATTATATTTTCTACATAGAGTGCATAGTGTTGACAGTCATGTATCCTCCTGAGACCCAGTCAATTATTTCTGTCCACTGTAGTGAATGTTACGTTTTCTCTTATATCTCTTGGGTTATGCGTGTCAAAATAAATTTATTATTCTGTTAAATCCTTTTGTTCTTGAAGGTGGACACATGGCTCATAAAAATAACATTACATGTGAGGAGGTGTGACCTTGCACACTTATTTTGTCTTATCAAAATGATTGCCATTTTAATAAAATGTATAAAATATATAAGTATGATATAATGTTTTCTACTACAGTGGACATGTCACAAAATTCTTTAAAAAAAGTTTTTTTATTCTTTGAAATTCGCCAATATTGAGTAATATTGACGGAAGTTTGAGCGAGAGGGCAAATAGTCAGTAGTGACCATGTTACCGCGCGCCGATGTCGAAGTGCTGCAAACTAAGTGCTCTTCTGCCAAACAATATAGTTCTCATTTTTTATCCGCTTAAAAAATCGCCACGTTTTATTTTGTGCCACCATATTTACTCGTGTAACAGTCTTTAAATAGGGAAAACATGGAAGTGTTTGGTGGCTTCTAAATTCATCCCTGTTTGGATCCTAAGGAATGAATGGGGCTAGGCTAAATGCTAACACATTCACGACGCGCTGTACAAAAATTAAGTGCACGCATTGAAAAAAGATAGATATGTATTAATTTGTCTAAGTTGAGGTAAGAACATTGTAAAATATTGAAAAACGGTGGTGTTTTCCTTTAATGACATGTGAACAATTACAAGCGTTTGTATTGAAGGAAATACGCATTATTAGTAAATGCTGTTGAAAGTAAAAATGATTTGTGTGAGAACTGCGCCTCGCGAGTGAATTAGCATAAATTTATTGTCATCGTCCGGTGGTGTGGACGCTAATATAGTTATCGTTATAGTTAACGTCATAGTTATCATTATAATGTGAACGGCCCTTGGTAAAAGAGTTGACAGTAACAGAATTGACACACTGCAAAAAATGACTTTCTTACTTTGTATTTTTGTCTTGTTTTCAGTAGAAATATCTAAAAATTCTTAACTTAAGATACTTTTCTTGATAAGCAAAATGACCTTAGAAATTAATCTAGTTTTTAGACAAAAAATATACAATTTAGGTGAATTTGTGCTTAAACAAGCAAAAATATCTGCAATTGGGGTGAGAAAAAAATCTAAAAATAATTTAATTTTTTCTAAAACACTTAATTTAAGTAAGATTTTCTCACCTCATTGGCAGATAATTTTGGGGGAAAATACTAAGAAAGTCATTTTTTGCAGTGGCTTCGACTTATGATTTTCAGACATTTTTACAGAAAATATTTTATTGTTATGGCATAGTGATGCATGAAAATCCGTATTAATTTATTAAAATCATTAAAAATATAACTATTTGAAGATGGGAAAAATATGACTCTGGATACCAAATGTACACTGCAAAAAATAATTTTCAAGAAAAAAATTCTTAGTATTTTTGTCTTGTTTTCAGTAAAAATATCTAAAAATACTTAAATAAAGATGCTTTTTCTTGATGAGCAAAACGACCCAAGAAAATAAGTCTAGTTTTTAGACCAAAAATATCAAATGCAAAAATCTGCCAATGGGGTAAGCAAAAAATCTTGACATTTTTCTTAAACACTAAATTCAAGATAATTTCAAGAGAAATTTGCTTACCCATTGGAAGATTTTGTTTGCTTGTTTTATGCACAAAATCACTTAAATTTGATATTTTTGGTCCAAAACTAGACTTTTTTTCTTGGGTCATTTTGCTTATCAAGAAAAAGCATCTTAATTTGAGAATTTTTAGATATTTTTAGTGAAAATAGTAGGGATGGGCACGAGTACTCGATTGCTCGAGTACTCGAACGTGGCATCGATGATCGATCACGAAAACGATGATCATGTGGGTTTATTTATTTATTTATTGTGGATATGGCGGCATTTGGGTATCTGGTTAGCGTTACGAGCGCATGTGGTAGTAAAGACTGGGTCTGGAGATGCGTGTTTGACGTCGTGTCGAACTATGCAGACCGACGTATGACATCAGTAGCATTACCATGCGTGATTCAAAAACAAACAGATTCCGCGCGACCCGCGCATCAGCAACCCGCCAGTCTGCGAATGCGCGGCAGCCCGCGAGCCCGCGAAGCCGGTCACACCTCACATCACTGAGGCACTATGGTTTAAAAGGATGCCGTGATCTTCGGAAATACAGTCAGTCAGTTGCAAAATGTACAGCGCCGTCAAAGTTCAATGGGTTATCATCTCATATTTAAACATCAAATGTCAAGAGATACCAGAGAGCCATATGAGCATTTACATTACATCTCAACTGAGGTAAGAGGACGACACGACACAGCTAAATGCTAAAATGATAGCAAAACACTTAAAGCTGCTTAATGTTATGAAGCTTGTGCTTTGACTGGAGGTGTTTAAAAGGGCGCTGTTTATGATGCACATCCACAAAGGGAGTTAAACTTTCTTTTTTTTTAGATAACTTAGTTGAAAACTTAGTTGAAGTCTTGCATTTATGCAGATAGATGACGTTGTACATTTTTGTTGTATAAAGGCTTAATATTATGCATAGTGCGTCATATAGAAAGGGCTTCGGTTTGTGTTTGTTAACCCTTTAGTTTCATTCCATCACGCAGCTTTTCCTGTTAGAGGTTTCTGTTAAAAACATTTAATTCATTAAAACTCTTGTATGTGTTCATTGTTCTGTCATAGTTTCTTCGAAATTAAGTTTTATTTGAGTGTTTTTAATAAAAATATTTTCATTTTCACTATGACGTGTACGCCCCGCCCCTTTGATTGCCCCGCCCCCAGTTAATCGAGTACTCGTTCTTCAGACCTATGGATTAATCGAAATGAAAAAATGACATAAATGCACATCCCTAGAAAATAGTAAGAAAGACATTTTTTTCTTGAAAATCATTTTTTTGCAGTGTATCTGCATCTATAAAATCACACATATTGTATATAAAGACAGTTGAGCCAAAAACAAACTTTTCATTCGTGCACCCTCATGCCATTCCAAACCTGCATGACTTATTTTCTTATGTGGGAAAACTTTTAAAACAAAATGATTACTAATCCAGTTTTGACCAAAAATCATACAACTACTATAAAATATGCTAGTCTTTTGAAATAATAATAAAAAATCTTTACCTTTGCTTCTGCTCACCTAATCTCATCGATTCCTTTAGCAAGGTTCAATCTTGGTGAATGCTGTAATGTGTCAAGTTTCAAAATGCAAATGGACCGATGAGAATTAACAGCTATGTCCTGATGTCTCCTTATGCTGTGAATAAATATGATTTATATTACATTCATACATATTTACATATAAAAAAATCAATGTCCAAACACTCAAGAGCTCTCCACATTTCAAAAACATTCCTTTATTATAAATAAATTATTTGTATAAAAATTTGAATTGGCATGCTTTAACCATGGCATTTGCACACTTATAACCCAAGGTTATAGACCAGAGTAGCCAATACAAGAGACAAATGCATTTTCCAATGCGGGTCTGACGCTGTGGGACGAGAATTAAAAATTGTTCACAACCACAAAATACTTACAATTAGAATAACATGTAACATGGTTGACTCCAATATTATTCGGTTTCTTTAAACATTTGTTTTTTCCTCCCTTACCCCTTCAGCGGTGTCCCATTTCATTGGCTGCCAACCTTAATGGCAGTTTTTGTCATATTTTGGACCGCTGCCTACAGTAGCTCTTCTTACAAACATCAAAAAGAGTCTGTCTTCTTGTCTGTGAACAACACACTGATGTCTCATGCTTGGATTTCAGTCATTGGTTCCTGTCCGCTTTCAGCCAAGCCAGTTCCAGGCCAAACCATTTTCAGTTTGTTCATATGGCATGATTCGTGTAGCTGACGTAGGTTGTTTTTGTGGATGCTGCTGAAAATGAAAACAGTCGGTTTTAGAAGACAGCTGTGAATCGGGAAAAAAAAAACAATGTTGTAGCAAGAGATAAGGGAATTGTGGTGTATATATTGAGCTAATTTGTTTTGAGAGCTCGGGAAGTTATAGAGTCTGAGCGTGGTTCGGCCACCATCAAGACAAAATTCTCATTTTGTTTTATAGATTGAAAATGAGTTTGCCTCCCGCTTTGGTTTAATGGTAGGGAAGAATAACATACAGGAAATATTACATTACTAAAGAAAGTAAAAGTCTAAGACATTCAACTCAAGTGCCGCTTTGATCGATGCAAGGAAGGCATTCATGGCATGGTCCTGATTTAAACTGTATCCAAGCTTCAGGGACAGAACCCTTTAAATTATGTAGCATTTAGGTACAGATATGTATACATTTGGTACCAATATGTACCTTTGAGGTATTAATATAAACATACTGTCAATATACAGTACAGTAGAGAGCAGGTTGAATAATGTAATGCCAATATATACCCAATGGTATTCTATTTCTAATAAAAACATTTGTCTAAGTTGTTTGCCAATAAACGACATGGCAGAAATTGTCCTTGTCTTAATTCATGATGAAACAAATGGAAGCATGTAAGAATTACAGTTGTGCCGCTTACATATTGTAGCCTTTTTTAATGTTTGATGACAAGATAGAGACTTAAAGGTGAAATAGAATGATTGAACGGGGTATTTATCCTTGTTCTGTGATGTGACATGTAGACAAAATGTTTTTGTTTGGGTCTATAATGCCTTAGAAGCTTCCTAAAAACATCTCTCAGATAGCTCTATTAGGGTGGGGGATTTTAAACAAGTGGTTTTGCACCTATTTGGCTCCCGCTACTGGCTTAACTTGCAATCTCATTACTGATTGGCTGACTTTGCTGCCACTCAAAAAATGTAGCCAATTATTTTAAAGTGGAGGGGCAGTCAGATGCCTGTGATGTCATAAGCATCAGTTTTTCAGATTGGGCTGTTTTCTGGCTGACATTTCTAAAAGAGGAATTTCTATGAGACTGAGATGTTTAGCATGTTTAGCACTTTTTGTATGTTCGTGAATGCGGGTAGACTACCATTATTCAACAAAGACAAGGTAAAAATGGTTTTTCATTCTCTGTCCCCTTTAAGATTTTAAACAATTTACCCACAAAAAGGCGGTAAAGTGAGCAATTTTCTGTCTGCACCAACGCACATGCGGTTAAATGTGTCGAACTCCAATCAAACCTGATTATCCCTATGCCCTTCAAAGATCAGAACTCTTGATGTATAAACTTGAGAGAGAGTTGCTACTGTGTCTCATACTGTAGTCCGTTAAAATAAATTTTGAGAATAAAGCACTGAAAAACAAGGACATTTTTCGTTTATGTGGAGTGACTGTTTATGCTGCATCTTTTTCCCGAAGCGCTGTTTGGAATTCGTCCTCCATCTGTATGAGTGCGCGTGCATACACGGAGAGACGCATTTCAAAAAGCAAGCGATCTTTCTGTTCTTGACAGGACACATACAAACAAAATGATCTGAAAATACTACAGTATTCTTTTTCTAATAAAAACATTTAAGTTGTTTGCCAATAAACGACATGGCAGAAATTGCCCTTGTCTTAATTCATGATGAAACAAATGTAGGCATGTCAGAATTACAGTTGTGCCACTTACATATTGTAGCCTTTTTTAAAGATAGAGACTTAAGGAAAATTATTTAGACTAATAATTTCAGTTAAATGTCCTAATGATCAGCCTACTTATTTGTATGTCCCACAGCTGGCATGGAACGTTATTAACCGGTTCAGGAACGTCAATTTTAGGGTTGAACCGAAATCCGGAAACGTTAAAATACTGTTTCTGTTCGGAACGAACCAATTGGGCAAAAAATCTGGTTCAAAGCAATGCTAAAAATGCTCATTTGCAAGAAAACATGTCAGGCACACTTTGAAGATTTTGCATCTGAGCTTTTCGTACTGTATATAGTCTGAAAACTTACTGAAACGCTTATTATTTAATACAATTATGTTTGAGAATGTTTACAGATTTGACATAGATGTTCAGTAAAAATTGATTGCGAACAAATAAAACAAGACGAAAAACCACAAAATATGCTTGCCCTCCCAAAAAAGGCATTATTTGCTTATTCATTACATGGCACATTTGACACCCATTACAACAGCAGCCCGGCCTCAGGGTCCGTTAACAGACGGGTCACGGCACATTAGTGAGAATCTGAACATTTGCCTTAACTGTAACATGGTGCTATAGGCCTGCGCATACTGCTCGTGGGTAATGATCGGATCCCTTTCGGAAAAGGTAACACCACATTTATTGCAGAAATACATCAGCACAGAAGTAATTTCCCTTGCTTTACTTTGACTGTGGATATGAGCCCGCAGTCAGTTATTCAGATTCACAGAGACATAACTTTATATGAGATGTGATTCAAACTTAAATGTTCCATCTAGTGAGACAGCAATTCAAAACTGAATGGCTAATGAATCAGCACCGATACTCGAGTGAATCTCCTCTTATCTGCTTCATCTCCTCTTTAACAAAAAACTTCAGATGACAGGATAAAGCCTTGAATGAGACTCAATTTGTAAGTGATGCAAACTTCTCAAGTTATCAGTTCATCAGTACTGTAGGTAAGCGCATGTACAGTACAGTTGAGCTTAGCAGCTGTATCATTAAATATAATAATACTTGAATACTGTACAGTATTTAACATTAAAGAAATAGGGTGTTATTTTATATTAATGGTCCGCATCTCATTTACTTTTAATGGGTGACGTCATGCGTTGCCGAACTGAATTGTGGATCCATCAACAGTGCGTCACTGCCATTGCTCAAGCAGAAATTGAACGTTTCTCAACTTTTCAAGTGCAAACGCGTGCGTCAGCCTTATGCAAGCCTTCTGTTTGGATCCTAAGGAAGGGATGGGGCTAGGCTTAATGCTAACACATTCATGATGCGCTGTGCAAACATAAGTGCACGCATTGATAAAAAGATAGATATATATTAATTCATCTTAGTTCAGGTAAGAACATAGCAAAATATTGAAAAACTGCTTTTTTTCATTAATGCATAATTTCATTTTTCAAAAAAATAAACTCCATGCTCTAAGGAGTGTTAACATGTAGGTGCAGGGTTACTGTACTGATAGTCAACCGAATATCTAAGGGGGGCTGTCAAAATAGTGTAACCAAAAATAGTCCACCCAACAGTAAACCTTGATTATTTCTTAATACATGGTGCTTTGAAATTCTTGATTCTGATTGGCCAGTTACGGCTTTCAAAGATAACAGCTGCCTCATCCGAGTACAGAGTAATCTTGACAGGTGCAATTTATTATAAATATGCATAATTAATCACATATATTTACAAATAATTAAACCAAAATGCATGTTTGTCTTGTGTCTAGGAAATGTTTTCCTTGTGGAAAGTTTGCACTTATTAAAATATAAAGATAATAATGGGTGATTCTCACAAAATACAGATTTAGAAGGTGTCCAGCATCAGAATTTTTAAAAGCCCTTGAAGCCATTTTTTTGCACATATAAGATTAAGGTCTGAATTTACTAAAACCATTATTTTTAGAGGATTTAAAAATATTTCCTATATAATTATTTAAATTTTTTAGATTATCATTATCAAAAATGATCATTACCGCAACATGATATTACATTAAATATATGCATTGACAAAACTCATGTTTCGGTAATGAGAACTAGAAAGTTGTCTAGGTACAAAATTTCAACTTTTATCTAGAGAAAAAATAAGAACTGCTTACCTGGTAGCCAGTTATTTAGATTCACAGAGACATAACTTTATATGAGATGTAATTCAAACTTAAATGTTCCATCTAGTGAGACAGCAATTCAAAGCTGAATTGCTAATGAATCAGCACCGATACGCGAGTGAATCTCCTCTTATCTATAGAATTATTTAAATTTTTTAGATTATCATTATCAAAAATTATCATTACTGCAACATGATATTACATTAAATATATGCATTTACAACTCATGTTTCGGTAATGAGAACTAGAAAGTTGTCTAAGTACCATGACAAACAAAATTTTAACTTTTATCTGGAGAGATAAAATAAGCACTGCTTACCTGGTAGCCAACATGAGTGTCACAGTCAATTATGTCCCTTCCAACAATTTATATATATATTTTTTTGAAAATGTTAGTTCCTTGAGGGCTTAAACAATGATTGAAAATTGTTGCGGAGGATGAGAAAATGGTCTTGGACACATTTATATTTCTTATTATTGTCTCTACATTTACCAATGATCACCAAATACCACATGTTTCTTTACTGTAAATGTTTATACAGATGTGGCCTTTAAAAACGCGCGTTTTCTCCCGCGGCATTCGCCAAATCGTCTCGCGGAGTCACGCAGAATTCTGCAAGTGTTTTCGGGGGGGCTACTTTCCCTTTTCCCTTAATGTGTTTCGCTTCACAGAAAATCCACCAGGTGGCGCATAAAAAACTACATTTTTATATGCGTTGTCATTGCGGTTGTTTCCAGAAGTTAATAAGGGCATTGCTGAATATTTAACATTTCTATTAAAACAGCAAAGTGACGTCAACCAATTCTTGCCAGCATAACAGCGCATACATATATAAAGATGACTGTACGTGCAATGGGCATTTATACTAAGTGCAACAAAGAATTTAGTGTGAGCCTAATACACTTAACTCTATTTACAATGAATATCTTAATTATTTGTGTTGTCGAATTTTGACACCGTTTCATTGTTTGTTCATAATATTAATAATCATGTCAGTTTTTCTAAAAGTATTAATATTTTAAAGAGATTCATGTGGTATAAAAATACATGTTTTAAAGTTAAAAATGTTGTAAAAATATATTAGCATAAATTGCTTTACATATGGAAAGAGGAATTCTTCTCAACCACCACCAATAAAGTTTAAAAAATATTCTTTAAAAACGGCGTTTAAACCCACGCAGAGCGAACAAGAAAACATGGGCCTATGCTTACATACTGTACAGTGGGCATATGATATCTTTATTTAGTTTTAAATATTTAAAACTTTAGTAATACCTTTCTTGCGCATATAGGCAGTCAGTGTTATGATTTTTTTTTATCCTTTCAGCCGTTATTCATAACAGTAAAAAATTCAGTGGCTTTGTAAATATATTACTAAAATAATGGATTAAAGTAACTTTATAAAATCTCTTAATGTCACTTATGTATTTTTTAGTTGGTCAAAACAAAATAAATGGCTAGAAATAGAACAGACATTTTAATTTAAAATGTACATATATTATAGGCGTATATTATAGGTCCTTCCAGATATCTTATCTCAGACGTTCGCAGTCAACACTTTTAAAACTTATTTATATAAAATCTAATTTATAAATTAAAAAACAAAGTTTTAAGTTAAGACAATAATAAATAAGTTTATTTTTATTGAAAGAAAAACGTAGAAAATGTTATTATGGGTATAGTTGATGCAAATAAAGTGTGCAGTATACAAAAAATGCAAACAAATTATTTCTAAAAGTGGCAAGATTTTAAAAAGATAAAGGTGGTATAAAGAAAGACGTGAGAAAAGTAGAGGTATGCAAAAGAGCACAGTTTAGTTATTGTTAATTAAAGCGGTTTTATACACCTTTGTTTGAATTGACAAGCATTTTATTCGCCACTTTCAACACATTTTGTGATTGATTTACTGATTTATTACAGAAAATTGTTGTCAGAAGCAAAGCTATTGTACAAAGCATCTTTATATGTATGTTTTAAAGTTAAAAATGTTGTAAAAAATATATTAGTATTCTTTTATATTAAGAATAACAATGATACATTTATATTGCGCTAAAATGCAATATACATTATTCTGCAATATAAATTATTCTCAACCACCACCAATAAAGTTTAAACATTATTCTTTAGAAAAAAAACGGCGTTTAAACCCGTGTTGCGTGGAGCGAACAAGAAAACATATGCTTACATGCTCAATCGGCATATGATTTCTTTTTTATTTAGTTTTACAGTTTTAAAAGTGGCAAAAAAGTTCTTAAAATCTAATGAATACCGGTTTTGTAAAATGTATATAACTGCAGATGCGTGCGTGGGATCCGGGCAAGTATCCTTTTCCTCCAGAACTTGACGCATGGTCGCGGAAAAGCGAGAAATATATATTTTTTTAAGTAAAAATATTTTGCACAATTGATATATTACTTATGAATATTTTAGGAAATTATTTTTGACACACTTAGGTTATTACGTGTATTTTGGATTTTAATTTCATTACTGTCTGTGCCTATCCGTGGCCTCATCCGAGCGCACTTTCTTTGTCTTGCGTCTTAAATTGAGAAACCAATAAATAAAACGACAAAGATGCCCCGTTTAAGTGAATGGGGAGGACTTGCGTATCATATGCACGCCAAAGTGGAATTTGGCGTATGTATTGCACGAGTTTTACACTTCGTGCTATTTATACGCAACCTCAGGAGACTGGGTTGGAAAAGACTCACACACCTTTCCCTGATGCATGCCCACACAGAAATACTGAACTCCCTGGACATTCGTCCCCTAGCTCATGAGAGACTTTGGAATTTCTATTATACAACCGGCGCAATGCGCGACGCGAGTTTTTTCTGCGCGAGTAAAGAGCGCATTGATAATATGCGTATTAACGGAATGACAACGCGGGTTTGTTTATTACATAGCCTACATGGATGCGCAGCAGCACAAAAACGCTTTTTAATATGAAAAATTAAAGGATTAAAATGTAACAGATTATTATTGAGTCTCTTGGACATAAATGATGACCAATTATGAGACGTTAGAAGGCTTAAATAGCTGCTTCATCTGTAGCTAAGTAAATAAATGCTTTGCTTTAAACAAATGCATCTACTTTTAAATGTTTTTTTTTTTAATGCTACCCAACGGATTTATTGTATATAATGACTCTGCACCTGTAGATATGGTGAGATGAGAAAACATTTTAAGTAATGCTTTAAAAAAAAAACATTTCGCTGTCCAAGTGCTGAAATGGCTCTCCACACGTTTGTAAATTCTTTATCTTTTGTTTGTAACAAATAGAGTATTTTTACAGTACAAACCTTATATAAAGCCTATTCTAAAAATGTAATTATACACCATGTATTTCTTTATAAAAGTATACAATATCAGAACTAAACCCATCATTATTTTTGTTCAAATTATGAATTATTTATAAGTTTAAAAAAGACAGTAATAGTACTATTTAGTAAAAAAAAGATCTATATAAAAATATACTAGGTATGTTAATGTGAGAATATTTACATCTGTCGTGTGATTCTAACTTAAAAACGAAAGTAAAATATGTTCGTCCGCATGGACATTGAAAATTGTGAAGTTTAATTAATATTATATGTTGTTATAATATTATATGTTGTATGTAAATTGTAACGAAAGTAATTCCCCCTGGGATAAGTATTTTTGCTTCTGATTAATAGCGCATATTCATCTGAGAACTGATGATGTCTGTGTGTTTCAGACCCTGGCTGTGTGCCCTGAAGTGTATATGACAATAAAGTAGTAAATCTCAATGTATTTATTTTTAAAATGTATTTTAAATAGGCCTATAGGCTCATAGGTTTTTTTGGTTAAAAAATTCACAGCACCCCCTGTTCAAAATGACTTCCAGCGGCCCTGCCTTGACGCTTTGTGTGTTCGACTTTAAATGGTGCGGCGCTGACTGGTCGGCGTATGACATCAGAGTACCGCGAGAGCAAAGGTAAAGTCGAACCATTTGTAACATTTCGACTTGCTCTCGCGGTACTTTGATGTCTTCGTTGCCGAACTGTCTGCGCAGTGCCACATAGAAACGCCCTTTGACTCTTTAAGGCAAAGTACCAGCAACATGAGAAGTGGTGGCACGCAAAAGAAAGTGAAGGTACGCAGTACGCTAAAATATAAAGCGTCTGTACTGCGAGCACTGGTTTAGTTATTTACATCGTGTGTTGCTCTTTCACCATTGTGCACCCGCGCACCTCGCTCTGTAGTTTGTAGCTCGCGCTCCGGCTTCGATAAACAATGCCCGTTTCTCAATACCAAGTAGGGGAGAGTGGGGCAAAGTGAGCCAGTGGGTAAGTTGACCCACCCCCTTTATCTAGGCAACCATACAGATTTGTAGCCGTGTGACCACAAATACAGGTAGCAACCATAATTTATATGTTAAAGAGAAGGACAAATTAAAGAGTTATGATTAAAGTATGATTTTTTTTAACAAAAAAAAAAACAGTTTTTATCCTATCAAAGTAAAATTTATACATACCAGGTATAAAGGCTGTTATGTTAAAGTAGATTTATCCAGGTCTAAATATTCATACCATAAATATTTGTGATAGGCTAATGTATAAAACCATGTGAATGATTTAGCTAAAGATTAGCCTGAATTACTAAGCTAGGCAGTTTCCCAGAACGGTGGCTGTGGGGCAAAGTTCAA
This sequence comes from Misgurnus mizolepis, assembly GCA_025389145.1. NCBI lineage: Eukaryota > Metazoa > Chordata > Actinopteri > Cypriniformes > Cobitidae > Misgurnus > Misgurnus mizolepis. The sequence continues at coordinate 12,962,924 of JAIFKI010000012.1, read as the reverse complement.
CCCCACCATGAGGCACTGTAACCATTGAATATGTTTTATTAAAAAAAAATTCTGTGTAGTTTCGCACAACTGATTTGTTCATTTTTAAACATTTTAGAAAACATATCATGCTAAGACATTACCATATTAATTAATTTTTATGCATTTGGCGTTTTGCAGGTCTACACTGAAAAAACAAACATAACACTCAGAAACGTCCATTGACAATCTCCAAACAATAAGTTGTTCCTCAAAATCTGTATTTTCATCTGATACAGACTCAAACATGAGTGGATGACATCAGAGTACCGCGAGAGCGATTTAAACCCGACCTCCTCCGCTTTATTTCTCGCGGTACTCTGATGTCATCTGCTTGTCGGTTCTTGTGGCGCTGCGTAAAGTTGACCACACCTAAAAAATGTACTGCTAAACTCGACAGAAATGCTCTGTATACCAGCACCTCCTTTATTAATTTGTATAGCAGGAAAAGTTCTATTTTACTTCTCAGCGTGATAAATAGCTTACAAGGTTTGGTGTGTGAGCGTGTGAACTGACAGAAATGCGTGTGTCGCATGGTGATTGCGTGGGACTTAAGAGCCTAGGTTATATCAACATATGTCAAATTAAGTTACCTGATATCCACTTAATTTTATAAGTTATAAACATTCATTTAAAATAACATACAGCGTATGTATTAGGCCTATTTGCTTAAATTACATTTTAACAAAGAAACTGCAAGGGTTGATATTAAAACCCAACACGCTGGTGAAAACTGGATAAACCGGTTTTCTTTCGTGAGGTGATCGATTAGCATTGGGGGTTGGCAAAGAATTGGCAGAAAATTTTTAATTTTTTGACTCTCTGTCACTGGTAGCTGCTAAAACAAGCAGCTAAACCATGTACAATTAATTACATTTTGGAATTAACTTCCTTCATGTCTTTTTATTTATACACTGTAAAAAATATTTTCTGAATTTTTAAGTAAAGTTAGCATTAAATATGTTTTACAAACAATTGGTTTACAAACTCTGGGATGTTTGTGATTATCATCATTCAGAAAAGTGGTGCTTGTGTTTAGACTCGTGTTTTACGTGATTAAATCAGGAAGATTACATTAGTTTCTTTTCAGTGTAGAACAGTTTGTAATCAAAATGCAAAAATATAGTATATTTATAAACATCGCTGAAACAAAGAGTGAATTAAAATTAAAAAAGTAATAAAGTTAAAGCTGCTGATAATTTTGTTTATATTTACTAGCATTTTCTGAGTGAAAAATGTTTAGATTTTGTTAAGTAGCCTAAATCCTACTCCAATTTATTTCAGTGTAGGTTTCTCATTTTTATCAGCTTTCTTTTGCTTTTCAAAGGGCCGTCTACCTTTGCTACTGCCAGTGCTTTAATGTGGGCCGGTAGGCGCCAGTACACAGTACCGCCACTTCCAAATATAGCTCTTGAGCGTACCACCATCTCTCCCTGCGCCCAGAACGTACTTCTAGCGTACCAGAACGCTCATTTGCACATCTGTTTAAATCAGAGGCTTAATTTAATTATTTGGCTGCGCTGCCGCTTTTCAAAGCGCCCTTCACAATGCAAGCTACCTAATTCGTCCCACCGAGAGCAGAGACTACATTACCCATATACACCTTTGAGTTTTACAAGTTAAAAGCGCATGCGTAGCTTTTGCTGCTGTCAATAGGCTTGTTCGACTTCACGCGGCGCCCCGAGAATCGACAGCCAGAAGACGTCACAGTATCGCGAGAGCGAGGCGAAATATGATTTCTTGAATCATTCTCGCGGTACTCTGACGTCATCCGGCTGTCGGTTCTTGCGGCGCCGCATGAAGTCGAACAAGCATAGTGTTAACAACGTGGTTTGGAGAGGTGTGTGAAACGCGCAACCATAGCTGCTCTGTTAAAATGAAAATACAATGAATACTTAATATGCCCTCCTGGTTTTAGACTCTGAGGAGTAAAAGAACAAGGTCAGAATCAGAGGACTCTCGCTGGCTGACATCCCAACAAGCCAGAATGATATCGCTGCAGGTCAGATGCAAGCTTTTTCCAATACCCTTCTGTAGGTACGTGACAATCTCTGCTGTCGCGGCTGTCAGCTTGGTTCCCCTCGACGCAACTTCGGATTTCCTCAGACGATGTGCAGTGTAAAAACATTATTGAAATTGTATTATACATACTTGCTAAACTACAAGTGAACGAAATTTCAATGAATTTGAACGACGCGCACAGGAGTTTTACCACACGCAAAATGGAAAACAATGGGACAAAATAAAGTGAAGACTTTCGAGTTTCAAATGGCCAATATTTTGTTATTCTTGAACCCATAGACATGGTCTTAGTGTCCAGAAAGTATCTTTGCCCGACAGCGACAATATGTTATTAAAAATAAATTACATCATTATGGATAAATGAGTGCTTGCAGAATATATATGTTTGAGAATGCTTATCAGTACTTTTTTGTTTCTTAAACTTTAAAGATGAATACTCTCCTTTAGAGATGGGCAATTTTCAGCAATAGCACATTATATTCAAATTTTTGAGCTCATAAAAAATATTTTTTCGCTTATTTAAATGACCTTTTTTATGTTTTTATGCACGTTTAGTTTTGGTGCAATTTCATCAAAAGCTTGTAATTAGGAAATACACACAACATGCTTAACGTGTATTTTCTATATGTTAAAAATGTTGTAAAAAATTGCGTATTCTTATATAATAAGAATAACAACATGATATATTTATATTGCGCTCAAAATGATTTAGAAATGGAAAAAGGAATTCTTCTCAACTACCACCAATAAAGTTTTAAAATTCTTCTTTAGAAAACGCATTTAAAACCCACTTGCACCGAACAAGAAAACGTATGCTTACATACAGTCCGTGTATGATATCTTTTTTATTTAGTTTTACATATTTTTTATTTATATGCATTTAATAATAGTCTACCGTAAGGTCATAATGTACACACTGTTAAAAATGATTCAGTGGCTTGTAAATATCTCTAAAATAAATGATTAAAGTAACTTAATAAAATCTCTTAATGCAGTTATGCGATTTTTTAGTTGGAAATAAATTACTAAAAATAGAACAGATATTTTGTGTAAAAATGTACATATATATTTGATGTATACGCGCTTAATAATATAAGTATTACATTTACAGATTATTTTAGGTCAATATATTTAAAAGGTCAGAGTAATATATTTAAGTTTTTAAAACTGTAATAATTGCATATTTCAAATTATTATTATTTATATTTGACATCAAAAATGTGTAAGTTTTACGCCTAACTTGAAGTATGATTTACTTATATTTTCACATTGATATTAATTGAGTAAATGTAGGCAAAAATAAATTAATAATAAGTAGAAAAAATGTCAATTTTAAACAATCACATAGCCAACGGTTTTTAATCAGCAACAAAGAAAACTGCGCATTTTGCCGATGACAAACACATCAGAAACTCCTCGAATTTATGAATATTTACACTCACAATATGATTTTATTTCCTTAGTACAAAAGTATAACATATTATACAAATTCTCAGTGAAATGTATTAAACACCAATGCATACTTTTATCGTGTTTCATACCATGTAAAGGGAAACATAATAATATAAAAAGTAGCCTACTGTTCAGTAATGCAGAAAAGCGCACCACAACCATGTTAAAGCTATTAAAACGTTCAGATGCAAAAATGAACTAAATGTAAAATTAGATAAACTAGTTAATGATATTGCGTAAATGCGCTCGGTTCTCTTCAAAGGTCTTCGCGAATTATTTTGTTATAAGACTCGATTATCATACATCACGTCTCTTCTACTGTAAGTACACGGAAAAAATAAGACAAATGATGCGCGTTTGAGTCGGATTTTTATGAAGAATATGTGACTGGCAAAAGAAAACTTCGCCAACAAAATGTTTGCCAAAAAGCATGCATTTGTATGACATCAAAGTCTATCGCCTATACATCGATAATCCGTGTCATGTTACTTCAATATCATACAGTATACGCTCAGCATGAAGTCGAGCACACACATTGTCGTCAGTATGGCCTACAAGAAACACGCCTGCCCTCTACAGGTTTTTATATTTCCTGCGTCCCCCACCGAACCCCCCTTTTGCGGGATCTCGCAGAATTTCGGAAGTCTCCGCGGCATTCTGGTCTCAGAGACGCGCATTTTTAAAGGCCACATCTGTAGTATAACACGCGCTGAAGCTTTTTATTTTTTAGATTTTTTAATTCTAAATATTTCCATGTCAAAGAACCCAAATCCAGTCATGGACACGTTGCGGTAATGAAAATTTTCCCCTTAAATGTGAAAAAAATTTGGTTTGTATGATGTCTTTAGAAATCATGTTCAAAATAGTACATGAAGAGATGTTTGTAACTATATGCTTCTTATTTTAATACTCTTACTTTGCATTTCCTTTTTTTATCAAAATGTTGACACCTCATAAGTCTAATTTCGCGAGAATCACTCTAATATATTTCAAATCAACATTTCATGTACAATAATTATGTAGCAACTAAGCCTTGTAATAAGTGCTACAATATACATCCAGCCATTTGTGATCTTAAAAAAAAAAAAACGTGTGGGTGTTACAAAGCCTGACCAGACTGTTGGGCTTTATTCTGCAATAACAACCAACTGGCCGTACCTTATCTCTTACATATTATAATCCTCATGTTGTTTCTAACCTATAAGCTGTTATTTTTTCCAAGTTAACAGAATGAAAGAAAAATGCTGGGATCTTTCCAATAAAAAGACAGTATATTGTGAGTAGGGACATTAAAGTCATTATAGCACAATAATACAAATGTGCTCTCTGGTTGGATGGTTAATGGTTTATATAGATTCTTTAATTTGTTCTTTCAGGGTTTTACAAATGATGGTCACTATAAATTGTCTTTTTTGGGAGGGTGAACTATTCCTAACACAGCAGCATGCCCCACTATGTGCTTGAAGAGAACTATGTATGTACTCACTGCTATTGTCCACACTCTCACACAGCTCGGTTTTCACCTCTCCGTTGGGTCGCTCGCTGGCCAGGTGGCTGAGCTTGTTGGTCACGGTGGCGGCGGTGACGATGGCCTTGAAGCTGCGCTTGCGTTTGGGCACGTTCTGCTCCGGGTGCAGGATAATGATGTAGACTTTGGGCATGTAGAGCATCCCGAGAGACACAGACGCACTCAGGCTCAGTGAGACAGTCAGTGTGGCCGTCTGAATGTACATCTAAGGGTGAAAAGATGTGAAGTGTGATATCAACACTTGAAATTCGCACAATTTAAATCTGAATTAAGTCCTAATTCAGGCCCACATCTTAGTTTGATAAATGCCTAACCTGGCAAACAAATATATAACTGTAAGCTAATGAGCAGTAAATGATATCATACTGTATGCCTACTGTGGGTAAAACACATGATAAATGCTTGACATATACAGTATATTACTGTATAAGAAACTTGATGAGCCAAGGCTTTCAGGTCATGTGTTGAGAATCTAGAGCACAGCATCATTTCATACCACAGCAGAGGTTATGTAACCTCAAATGAAATTACCTTTGCCCACGTCAGTACCAAGCAATACGGTTAAACACATCAGCAGATGATCTCTCATACTGCCTTGTAGTGTCCTCCTTTTGTCAAGGAAAGCTGAGCTCACACAATACACTGCAATTGTAATTCGATTCAAGTTTAACCATTTGCCTCTGGCATCATTGTAAGATGATGTGCAAATCTTTATACTGTCAGACAGCAGAAGAAGAAATTGCAACAATGCACACGAAGGCCGGATGAAAGGTAGTCCCGCCTTTTGATAACAATTACAAGAATAAGTCATTTTACTGCCAAAGGCATTGTTTGGTCTTGACTCCTGTAACACACAGGCATTACTGTACATTGATCAACATCAATTTTTTGTAATTTGTTGTTTGACGTGATAAAGACTCAAACATGGCTAGGAGCTGTATTTACCAGATTAATCTATCAGGGGGTTTTAAACTGTGCGTGAGGACTCACTTCTGGGTTGCACAGGAGGATAAGGTGGGTCAAGCAAACTCATGTGTGACCACAAAACCAGTCATGGGTTGTCTAGGTTGATAGAAGCACTGGAGACCCAATTATAACACTTAAACATGGAAAAAAGTCAGATTTCATGATATGTCCTCTTTAAAAGAACATGTGTACCAAAAGCTCTTTTTGCGCAATGTTTTTTTTTGTCTACAAAGAAATGTTTTAGCTGGTGCATCACAATTGTTTTGCACAAAACCCAGACCTGTGAGATGAACAGGAACACTGAATGTGAGCCAGACCCTATCACCCAATCTCAATCCCTTACCTCACTAATGCTCTTGCAAATGTTTTATTTCTAATCAAACTATAATTCGGTCAAATTATACATGCAGTGTGAAAAATACTGTTTATTGTGTTTCATAAAATGGCAGGTATGAAATTAACCTTAGCAAGACAAAGAATTTTATGCAAAAGCAATTTTATCCAAGGATAATTAAAATAATTTCAACACAGAATGGTATTAAACACTGACGTGATGGAAATGACAATTGTTTTTTGATGGATCAGGAAAAAACAACCAAAAAAATAGCAAAAAAAAGTAATTAGTCTTAAGAAATGTCTTAGGCAGGGGTTTTCAAACCGGGGTCCGACCACGCAAGAAAGTTTTAAGGGGTCTCCAGAAAATTTCAGAGAAAAAATATTTGGAAACAACATGCTGTCTTTTACATATCAAAATTATTATTTTTCAAACAGTTAAATTTTTTTTTACAAAAATATATAAATGGGTGATTCTCACAAAATCCAGATTTAGAAGGTGTCCAGCATCAGAATTTTCAAAAAGCCCTTGAAGCAAATTCTTTTTTTGCACATATAATATTAAGATCTGGGGCTCTATCTTACACCCGGCGCAATGCGGCACAATGCAGCGCAATTGTCACCTTCTAAATCTGGATTTTGTGAGAATCACCCATTTATATATTTTTGTAAAAAAAAAATAAACTGTTTGAAAAATAATAATTTTGATATGTAAAAGACAGCATATTGTTTCCAAATATTTTGTCTCTGAAATTTTCTGGAGACCCCTTAGAACTTTCTTGCGCGGTCGGACCCCGGTTTGAAAACCCCTGCCTAAGACTTTTCTTAAGACTAATTACTTTTGTTTTGCTATTTTTTTGCAAGTGTCTTTTGCTAAAAAACTAAAAAAAAAAACTAAAATAGACTACGCCATTGACCAACAATAACCTGGTCTTAAGTCTTAAGTCAATGGCGCAATAGTGTTTTTTTTTATTTAAAGAGCGCATTTTGTAATATACGCCTATAAACGGGACATACGGGACGACAACGCGGGTTTGCTTATCACATACATGAATGGCAGCAGCACAAAAATGCTTTTAAATATGAAAGATTAAAGGATTGAATGTAAAAGATTATTATTGAGTCTCTTGGACTTAAATGAGGACTAATCATGAGATGTTAGACGGCGCAAAGAGCTGCTTCACCTGTAGCCTGGTAAGTAAATAAATGCTTTGCTTTAAACAAATGCATCTGTTTTTAAATGTTTTTTTAAATGCTACCTCACGGATTTATTGTATATGATGACTCTGTGGATATGGTGAGATGAGAAACATTTTTAAGTAATGCTTAAAAAAAACTGACGCTGTCCAAGTGCTGAAATGTGCAGAGAGCCGTTTGTTAATTCTTTATCTCCTGTTTGTTACAAATAAAGTATTTTTAGAGTACAAACCTTTTCTTACATACTTGTAAATAATTTTTGATGATATTGGATAGCCATACATTTAAAGCAATTAAAAGCCTGCTTTTTACTTCCATGACTTAAAGAAAACGGGTTTTAAAGGTTTTAATAAAACATAACAATTTCAATGCACGTGAAAACAACACAATTATTTAACATTAATCCTAAACTGGGGATCTTCTTCGTCCGCTTAGTTTTTTCGGTTTACAAAGTCCGTCATCTAAATAGATATTAGACATAGTGCCAGCGCAACTTGCTTTTAAAGGGGATGAGAGGTGAGACTCTCATTGGTTTATTGCACATTACGCCCAAAACACTCCCATTACTCATTAAAAAAGAAGGACCAACCCTTTTCGACCATGCGCTCAGCGCACAAACCATTTTTCCCGTCGTTAAATTAGCAAAAGTGGATTCGGACAAGCCCATTTAGACGTTGCGCTGTGCGCTTTAGACAATGCGCTTAGATCGTTAAAATAGAGCCCCTGAACTTACTATAACCATTATTTTTAGAGGATTTAAAAAATATTTCCTTTTGAAATATTAAAATTTTTTAGATTATCATTTTCAAAATTATCATTACCGCAACATGATATTACATTAAATAAAATATATGCATTTACAAACTCATGTTTCAGTAATGAGAACTAAAAAGTTGTCTAGGTACCATGACAACCAAAATTGTAACTTTTATCTGGAGAGACAAAATAAGAACTGCTTACCTGGTAGCCATCTTGAGTGTCACAGTCAATTATGTCCCTTCCAACAATTTTTTTTTTTGAAAATGTTAGTTCCTTGAGGGCTTAAACAATGATTGAAAATTGTTGTGGAGGATGAGAAAATTGGTCTTGGACACATTTATATTCCTTATTATTGTCTCTACATTTACCAATGATCAACAAATACCACATGTTTCTTTACTGTAAATGTTTATAGTATAACATGCACTGAAGCTTTTAATTCTAAATATTTCCATGTCAAAGAACCCAAATCCAGTCATGGACACGTTGCGGTAATGAAAATTTTCCCATTAAATGTGGGAAAACAACTAAATTGGTTTGTATGATGTCATTTAAAAGCATGTGCGAAATAGTACATGAAGAGATGTTTCTAACTGTATGCTTCTTAGTTTGATACTCTTACTTTGCATTTCCTTTTTTTATCAAAATGTTTCATGAATCCTAATAAGAATCACCCAAATGCATACTTATCAGTATGTGTGTTTCCTTGGATTCAAACACACAACCCTTGCAATGCTAATGTAATGCGCTACCAATTAAGTTAAAGGATATTAATACCAATTATTACAGGTATATCTTCCTGTATGTACTGTATATGCATGTGGTGTCCACTGTACCTTTGGCCATGTAACGATGTACCAACTGTAATTCAAAGCATCAGTCAGTTTCACCACAACAGCAGGGGCCAAATAATAAAACGCGTTCTCCAAAACTGCAGGAAGCAGTAAACTGCATTTAACTAAAGGTTTTTGGGGAGCTTAAGTGGTTTAAAAGTCAACAGCACAGCATGTGATGGGAGAATTAACAAATACGATATACAAACTGCATGAAACTCCTTCACAGCGTTCGTAAATGCGGATGACTCATGTAACTTCCCCATCAGGCATCCGCATCTTTTCATCTCCTCAACTCCATTCAAGAAAAAACTGAAATGAACTCGAAAATATATGAGTTATTTTTCCTCCTCCAATTAAACAAAATCAAACTCAAGGCTAGATGCGCTCTGTCCCCTTAAATGAGGAAATGAAGGGACTACTATACCGTTAATGCGGAAAACGAGGACATGTGCAACTCTTACATTACCCGCGATGCATAGCGCTGAGAAACAGCCTGGAAGTTTTAATGAGCGCAAAGCGAGGAGATGCGAAACCAAGAGACATGCCTCAATAAAACACTCATAACCGTGTCCTCATATTGCAGTGGCTCATTGCAAAGCGTAATCTTTTTAACATCACTGAAGGCACAAGAAATAAGCCCGGGAAAGATAAAAGAACGGGAAATACGTTCTGGGGATGTTCTTTCCATTCGAAATAAGTCTATTGTGCTTTCGGAAGAACGAAAACCAGTCATAGGTTTGAGGAAAACAATATCCTCTTTTACGTAACTTTTCATTTAATACCAACCCGAGGGCATGCTGTGTGCCACAATGTTTGTTTTCTGTAGTGTTGGTTTCCCTAAATGTGTATCTTATATAAGATACGCTATCTAGCAGATGATAATTAAATGTCAGAAAAGCTGAAGTATTATGCAAAGTCATTTTAAATGAGCTCAAGTGTCTTTGTATCTTAGAGACTTGACAATACAGAAGTATTTTTGTCTTACAGTGGGCTAGAAATAGTATAGTAAATACTAAAGTACTGTATCTTCTCTAGTACATACTCCAGTACTGTAGTCTTGGCATGCATGTGGTTCCCACTTTTGACTTACAAAATTTTGGATTGCCTGTGCTGCCTGTCTCTAAAAAAGATGCAAAATTTTCTTCTCCTAGGATTTGCTAAACCTCACAAAATGATGAACGTAAGGTGATTTTGGGATGTCTGAACGCCTTTCAAAAGGTTAGCACAATAGATTATAGGCCGTTGAGTTGATTGACAGCTGTTTTGTCTGAAAGGGAAACTATCCGAGGGATAATCTATTGTAATGAGCCTTAGGAACGTCACATGCAGAGAACATTATGAATGGGAAAAATGGCAACTCGATCAATGTCAATGGCTAATTACAACATTGAACCACTCCATCAGCTAATTCTGTGTTACGTTCAAGTGGATTTCACAGCGTGACGGACTTCACACAGGTGTGTTGCATTCATATATGTATGCAGCAGATGAGACAGGAGATATTTAACTCGTATGTCACAATCAGTGGTTTAAGCCCCTGCCCTTGTCTCAATTGTAAATGTGAAAAATAAGTGAAAATAATTATAATGTAATCAATAAATAATTAATAATAAATAAAAGTACTAATTTTAATGAATAAAATATATTACCATTGCCACTAACAACAATAATACAGAAATAATACAGAAATAATAATAATAAAAATGCAGAAAATATTATTACTAAACTTGTAAAAATAGTTGAAAGATGCGTGATAAAAGGTGTTTGAATTAAAGCGGCACGGTCTTAAATATCACAATATTGAATAATTTCTACATAATTACATTCCTTATTTTCAATATTTTGTTTTAAAAAACCTAAATTAAATAATATTAATATTTAGTTAATATTTTTTATTTACTGATGTGTTAAAGGGACACTACTTTTTTTTTAATATGCTCATTTTCCAGCTCCCCTGTAGTTAAACATTTGATTTTTACAGTTTTGGAATCCATTCAGCCGATCTCTGGGTCTGGTGGTACCACTTTTAGCATAGCTTAGCATAATCCATTGAATCTGATTAGACCGTTAGCATTGCACTCAAAAATAATCAAAGAGTTTCAATATTTTTCCAATTTAAAACTTGCCTCTTCTGTAGTTACATTGTGTACTTAGACTGACAGAAAATTAAAAGTTGTGATTTTCTAGGCAGATATGGCTACTATACTCTCATTCTGGTGTAATAATTAAGGAGTTTGCTGCCGTAACATGGCTGCAGCAGGCGCAATGATATTACGCAGTGCCCAAAAATAGTCCCCTGCTATTGAAAGTTACCAAGGGGCAAATTCAAATGTTTAACTCTAGGGGAGCTAGAAAATGAGCATATTCTCAAAAAAAGTGGAGTGCCCCTATATTAAGCATGAATTTCATATCAGTGTCGTTACAAAGAGAAAATGTGCACTTTTGTATCCTTTTGCCCATAGCCTTGTGGAGGTCTGTGCACCCCACTGATGATAATTATTTCATTATTTACTTACTATTTACACTGATATCCAGTATATTTTTATAGATATATTTTTCTTTAAAATCTGTGTGCTTGATGGAAAAAAGTCAGAATATTTACAATAAAACAACATATTTCACACCAACAAATAAACTAAACCATAAATTCTGTTTCTTAAAGGGATAGTTCACCCAAAAATGAAAATTCTGTCATCATTTTCTCATACTCATGTTGATACAAACCCGTATTAAATTTCTTTGTTCTGATGAAGACAAAGGAAGATATTTTGAAGAATTTTTGTAACCAAACCTATCAGAGGCCCCATTGGCTTCCTATAGTAGGAAAAAAGAAAATTATGAAAGTAAATGGGGCCTCTGATCGGTTTCTCACAATATCTTCATTTGTGTTCAGAACAAAGAAATTATCACAGGTTTGTATCAACATAAGGGTGAGTAAATGATGACAGAATTTTAAATTTTTGTGTGAACTATCCCTTTAATGTCAAATTGCAATAAAAACACCTTTCTAGGTTGCTCAAGGTACTGCACATTTTGTAAATACTTAACAATACTCCTCTTTAATAATTTATGATTGGCTCTTTCTATTTAAAGGTGGGGCTTATGTTGCTAGAGTGGCCATATTGGGCATTGCACTTTCGCCAATTTGTAGTAACTAAACCGAGGCATAGTATCATAAATATTAGGGATGTCCCGATCCGATATTCTGTATGGGTAACGGGGCTGATCCGGGCTTTTTGGCTGGATCGGATATCGGATCGAGGACCGACAACATGACCATAGTTTCCCGCAGCACTTTTCAGTTCGGGCGGCCCACCTAAGCTGGGATACCCTACCACCTTAACTAGGTCGTCCAAAAAAATAATTCCACCAAACGGCACATGGCCGAAATAAGAGAAAGACATGGTTCGTCACTGTCTGAAGGATAACTAGCCTGTTGATAAAACATTTAATTCATTAATAATCTAGTATGTGTTCATTTTCTGTCATAGTTTCTTCAAAATTGAGTTTTATTTGAGTGTTTTAAATTAAAATTATTTATTTTTATCATGACACATACGCCCCTTTGATTACCACGCCCCCGGCCCACCCACCTGCACAACCCTACCACCTGAACTAACAAATTTTCTGCGGGAAACCCTGATGACCGATACAATTCCGATGATATCTGTAGGCTATATAAACTTTCCATTGCGGTGCGAGGATTCCCATGAGAGGATGCTTCAAGTGCATCAATTCTGCATCCAGAAAGCCCATAAATGTAGCGTGTATATGACTTAGGCGAATCAATTCTTCACCCGGAATGTTCATAAAAAGTCTGGTCAAGCGCATAATTCCCAAAATAACCATTTGCACATTAAAGTTTTTTTACTTTGACAGTTTTCCGTAATTAAGAAAAAAATATTTAGCATACTTAATTGGTTAAACGTACCTATTATATGTTCTCCTAAACACTGCCATGATTAATGATTAATAATGTTTCCTGTAACTTGAAAATCATTTAAAATTATAGATTTTTACATTTAAAATTATACTAGATGTAGCAGAAACCACTATACACATTTAATTACAGTAGTATCGGGCAGGTATCGGTATCGGCTGATATTCGGAATTCTGGTATCGGAATCTGATCGGAAATGAAAAAGTGGTATCGGGACATCCCTAATAAATATAAGATGCTGTACAATTGCAAAGGCAGAAGGAACACATGGATGACCAATCAGAATCAAGTATTTGATAATGAAAATAAATATACAGACGAATTGTCAATGTGTGCTAACGCAAAGCCAGAAAGTTCAAATTCCAATCCATCTGTAGCTGTTACATAAAAAAATCATCCTGTTGAGCTTTTTGATGAAAACTTAAGTATCGCTTCAATACTTGGTTCTGCCCAACTCCTGTATCTTTTACATCTGACAGTAAATCTTTGCCGGCATTAAATCCAACATATGCCATGGACATGTTGAGAATATAGGTAACAGTGTGGACTGTAGCCTACTGTTTTAATTCTCGTTTCTCTTGGCAGTCGCACTAATGAGCTACAGACAAAAATATTCTGCTGTATAAAAGAACAAAGAGTACAGATATAGTTTTGTAGACCACTGAAGTCCTCAGAATTACGGGTGCCATGCTGGCCTGAACCGACAAACCGTGAGATCTATTTTTATCCCGTTATCTTCAGAAGAATTCCTATGGGTCATGTGTGATCCACTGTATCTTATGAGCATCTCTTAGAAGAGTGCTTGTTTGTGATAAACACAACAGACAATTCCAGCATCTATGGCTATATTCATGGTGAAACCTGCTAATATATACACAACTTGGTCTACACCCAAGTTGGGGAAGAACAATTTGAGATCTCCAGGTCACCAAAGTGCCACCCACTGATCCACTGTGCCACTCAATAAGTGGATATGTGAAGTTAATGTACATCTAACACACCTACACAACTTGAAGTACAGTATATACTGTTTATGCAATACAAATTTGATGCAGTTGCAAATGAGGACATAATGTTGGCTATGCATTGGACCAGCATTGATTTCTTGGGATATTTTATTTATTGTGGAAAATGTACAGTATTTAAAAATGGAAACTCACCCGCTCTGCAGATTGTGCCGTTCCAAAGAAAATGGGTATGAAGGCCAACCAGATGATACATGTTGTGTACATGGTAAATCCAATAGGCTTGGCCTCATTGAAGGTCTCGGGCACTCCCCTGGTTTTGATTGCGTAAACAGTGCACGTGACCATCAAAAGGATGCTGTAGCCCAACGAGCAGATGAGCGAAAGGTCCGAGATGTCGCACTTGAGCACACCACGGGAGTTCTGGGGGTCCTGCGTACGCTGCTCAGTGTAATCCACAATGGTGTGCGGTGGGTCGGCCACAAACCACACAAACACGCCCATTAACTGAACCGAGATCAGGCTGAAAGTGATGACCAGCTGGGAGGCGGGGCTGATGAAACGCGGGGCAGCCACCGAACACTTGCCCTGCTCAAAGATCCGATGGATGCGATTGGTCTTGGTGAGCAGCGCAGCGTAGCTAAAGCACATGCCAAGACCCAGGAAGATCCTCCGGAAAGAGCATACGGCAACTCCGGGCCCTGCCATCATTGGGAACGTGATGAAGTAGCATAGGAATATTCCGGTGAGCAGGACGTAACTCATTTCTCTGCCCGAGGCCCGTACGATGGGGGTGTCGTTGTAGCGCACGAACGTTGCCACCACAAAGGTGGTGGCGAGAATTCCCAGGATGGCAATAAAGATGGGCACCACGGCCCAGGGCGAGTGCCACTCCAGCTTTATGATGGGGATGGGCTGGCAGCCGGTACGGTTTTGATCCGGCCGCTGCTCGTATGGGCACAGCTGGCATGTGAACTCGCTGGCCTGGTAGTGGTAGCCCTCACAGCGCTCGCAGTGCCAGCAGCAGGAAACTCCTTTCACCACCTTCTTGCGCTCACCCATCTGACAGGGCAGGCTGCATACGGAAATGGGCATAGCAGGATCTTCGCTGGCCCACTGCATGGCATCAATCTGAAGAGAGATGTATCATAATTATAGTGGTAATTGTGAAATATTACATTATTAAAAATAAAGAAAACAAAACATAACATAGCAAATCAGCATAACATGACGTGTAACATAACATAAAAAGACAATACTGCATTATGTGAGGTAATGTGACATGACATGATGTAACAAAAATTAACTTAACATAAAGTAAAGTAACATAATGTAACATAACATCAAGCAACATAACACAACATTTAGTACCGCAACGCAACATCAAGCAATGTTACATCAAGTAATGTCAAGTCACGTCACAACACCGTCACGTACCGCAATGTCAAGTAATATAACGTCAAGTAACATAACATAACGCTACATAACATACTGTATAACATAACAACGTAACATGAAATTTTAACACCAGCAATTTTACGTCACATCATGTCACCCAACGTAATGTACCATAACGTCATGTACTGTAACGTCACGTCAAGTAACGTCACGTCAAGTAACGTCACGTCAAGTAACGTCACGTCAAGTAACGTCACGTCAAGTAACGTCACGTCAAGTAACGTCAACTAATACTGTATAAAGTCAAGTAATACTGTATAACATAACGTAACATGTTAATTTAACACCAGTAATTTCACATCACGTCACACAACGTCATGTACTGTAACATAACGTCAAGTAACGTAAATGTCAAGTAACATAACCACAAGTAATGTAAAGTAACGCAACGTCAAGTAATGCAACATCAATTAACGCAACGTCAAGTAACGCAACGTCAATTAATATTGTATAACTAACATAACGTAACATGCTAATTTAACAACAGTAATTTTAACGTCATGTACCGTAACATAACATCACGTAACGTCACGTCAAGTAATACTGTATAACGTCAAGAAAAACTGTATAACATAACATGTTAATTTAACACCAGTAATTTCACATCACGTCACACAATGTCATGTACCGTAACATAACATCAAGTAACGTAATGTCAAGTAACATAACCTCAAGTAACGTAACGTAAAGTAATGCAACGTCAAGTAACGCAACATCAAGTAGCGCAACAGCAAGTAACGCAACGGCATGTAACGCAACATCAAGTAATACTGTATGACATAACGTAACATGTTAATTTAACACCAATAATTTTAACGTCATGTACTGTAACATAACATCACGTTACATCACGTCAAGTAATACTGTATAACGTCAAGTAATACTGTATAATGTAACGTAACATGTTAATTTAAAACCAGTAATTTTACATCACGTCAAGTGTACACAACATCATGTACTGTAACATCATGTACCGTAACATAACATGTTAACCGTAACATAACATGTTAAGCGTAACATGTTAATTTAACACCAGTAACACACAATGTCATGTACCGTAACGTCAAGTAACATAACACCAATAATTTTGACGTACAATTACTGGTGTTAAATTAACATGTTACGTAAAATAACTGGTTATTAACATGTTACGTTATGTTATATAACGTTATGTCACACAACGTCATGTATTGTAACGTGAAGTAACACAACGCCAAGTAATGTAACGTCAAGTAACATAACGTCAAGTAACGTAACAAGTAATACTGTATAACATAACGTAACATGTTAATTTTACACAAGTAATTTTATTGTTTACAGCCATTATCAGCATGAAAATTGTCTAAACATAATCACCAATGTAAACAACCATTTCATTTGTATGTTATAACACATAGCTTCACCTATAAAAAAAAGTAAAGCCATCCCTTACATTTAAATGCAGCTGATCCGTCCAATGGCCAATGATTCTGTACTCAGCCGATCTGTTAGTGATCTGATACTGATAGATGTCATAACGTCCAGGTGCGTCTCCATTCTCATTAAACACAACAGGGGTCTTGGCACTTCCTGTCCAAAGAGATGTGGCAAAATTGTGATTATCTGTAATTATTTCTCTATTGCATGCACTACTGAATCAGACGCCCACAGATACGTAATCTCCCACGGATGAGAGGAATCTGTAAACACATCAGACACTGCTTGAGAGACACAAAAGCATCTGGTAAACAAAATATGCATAATGTTCCCGATTCATTCAACCAACAACGCGAATAAATTACAATCAACGATCAGCTAAAAATGAAATCAGGTTGGTATTCCAAACAAAACAATTCACCAAACCGAAGCGCGAGTGGATCTTTCATTTGTTATCTGTTAATATACAAAATCATTTCATCGTTATGAAACCCTGGCGAGTGTTCTCGGGCCTGCAGGAGTCGTCTCAGATGAACAATTTCAGCGGCATACAGAACAGCACCTGAAGGGAGGAGAGTTTGTATCAAATGAGCGTCTCCCGAGATAGGGAGTCATGCATTATTAAAACACCTGCATAGAGTCAGAAACGCCACGCGCCTGCAGGACTCCGCAGGAAATGCAGCTTGCTGCTGTAACACACCTCGAGCGTTACTCATTTGGAGTCCCATATTAAATTCTGAGATGTAGGTTTACAGTGCACCACACTGTGTTTTCAAAAGAGCCAATTAATTGACATGGTTAGGGCTCACACACAACGTGAAACAACTCAAGTTTACTCTAAACAGGTCTACTGAGTTTTCTAGAAGCCTTGGGACATTGACAATGACTTTTTTTTAATAATTCAGCGTGCTTTTATTATGGCATATGATCAAATGATGGAGGAGCACATCCAGCCCCCCACACATGGACACATTGAGACACAAAACGTAGTCTACTTTCTGCATTTTAAGGAGCTAATCTAGTTGTCAAGGGACAATTTTTTATTTTATTTATTTATTAACCTCGTTCCAGCATCCATGGCTATTTGCTAGTTAATCCACACACAACTTAATCCAAGTTAATTCACACAAAAGTCAGGAAAGAACAATCTGGCATCTACAGTTCACCTACCCTACGCCTTTGGACTGTGGAAGGAAACCGGAGAACTTGGAGTAAACCCACTCTGACACAGGGACAATATGCAAACTCCACAGAAAGACCTCCTGATGTAAAGTTGGGGCAATTAAAATAACCAGCAGGTGAACATAAACAAAAGAAATGTAAAACAAAACAAAAATAATAAATAAATAAATAATAAATAATAAATGAAGGTAACATTTATTACAAGTGATAAAGAAAACATAACAAGGACAACATAAAAATAAAACATAACCAAAAATGGAACAAAATGAAAAAAAATTTAGTTAACGGAAAACACCATCGTTTTTTTTTATATTTGACTATGTTCTTACCTGAATTTAGACAAATTAATACATCCCTATCTTTTTTCAATGCGTGCAATTAATCTTTGCACAGAGCGTCGTGAACGTGTTAGCATTTAGCCTAGCCCCATTCATTCCTTAGGATCCAAACAGGGATGAATTTAAGAAGCCACCAAACACTTCTATGTTTTCCCTATTTAGGGACTGTTACATGAGTAGTTACACGAGTAATTATGGTAGCACAAAATAAAACTTTTGTTTGGATCCTAAGGAATGAATGGGGCTAGGCTCAATGCTAACTTTTCACGACGGGTTGTACAAAGTTTAAAAGCGCACGCATTGAAAAAGATAGGTATGTATTAATTCATCTAAGTTAAGGTAAGAACATAGTAAAATATTGAAAAACTTTGGTGTTTTCCTTTAAAACTATTCATGGTTCGTTCTTAATGAATGTTTCCATAGTATAAACAAAACAATCTAAGACCACATGATAAACAAATCAACATTGCGAGAACAATTTAAAAACAAAAACCTGTGTAAATTATTAATGTAACATTCATTAAAAAGTGATAAGAATAAAAAAATAAAATAAAATGGAATAAAATAAAATTAATCAGGTGCTAAAACTGTACAGACAGCGCATGAAAATAAATGCCATCAGAGGCCATTCATTCTTAATGAATGTTCCCATAGCATAAACAAAGCAAATGTAAAACCCAAACAACGCCAAATGAAAAACAAAACCAAAGTGCAATTTAAAACAATTTAAAACTAAAAATCTGAATAAATGATGAAGGTAACATTCATTAAATAAACAAAAGGAATAAAAGAAAACAGACATATAAAATAAAATAAAACGAAATATGAGAAACAAGACAATAATAATGTATCAATTTTAATGATGCTTTGTGAAAGCTACTGTATAGACTTGTGGGCAGCACTCCAACAACAACAATGCTTCAACAAGCTCAAGGTCTTCTCCTGCTCCTGATATGTCCTGTCAAATAACGGAAAATGACAAAAATGTAACTTTAAAGAAATAATATTGATTTTTCAAAAAAAGTTAACTACATAATAGAGCAATAGAGACACAGAGATCACTTAAATGTGACTCGGTCAGTCTGTAAAAAATATAACCTTGATATCTTTAATATTGACTAAGATCATGTCAAAGATTGAACAATGTGAAATCAATGATTGAAATCCAACTTTCCCTAATATATTTATAAACATAAATATATGTACCTAATCATATATTTAGACATATGTAAGCCTGGACCACAAAACCAGTCATAAGTAGCACGGGTAAATTAGTAAATCTAGCCGTCATTCCATTGTATGGGTCAAAATTATCAACTTTTTAATGCCCAAAATTACTAGGATATTAAATAAAGATCATGTTCCATTACGATATTTTGTAAATTTCCTACCGTAAATATATACAAATGTATTTAGCATTAGTAAAATGTGTTATCATTAGTAAAATGTTCCAAGGTCACATATGTAGTCTGGATTTTGTAGACAGGGTCAAATATAAAATGCCTGTGTAATGCTTTATCTTTTTCTATAAAATAACTTTGATCCAATCCATTAGTTGCAGGGCGTCTGAATTAACAAATAAGGTGTCATCAGGTCAAGCCATTTCATCTTAATGCCTACAACCAATGGTCATTCTCCAATCAAATACTTGATTGGGGCCTCTCAATTCGTGCAATCCAAACATTTTGTTTGAAAATTCAAGGCACCATGGGAATGATTAGAGGGTGGATGAGATGTTTTGATTAAGCCAAGTCTTCGTTTAATCACAGGTTAGACCTCATCCTTTAGATTTGCAATTAGACAGTCGTAATATAAAGTGCTAGTGGAGAACAGAACGCGGAGAGGCGACGTTTCGGTGACGATTCGCTCTAATTTATGCACAGCGTGTAGGCACAAGTTTCGGCTTAATCCCTGCATTACTTTCCACAGTACATGCATTGCAAATCTCATCTGCAGCGGAGTGAATCATTTTTGTGCACAGCCTGAAGATGTTTCTCATTATAACACACCATGGCTAATATTCAGCATCAGCAATGAATCAGTTTGTGCATGCTGTATTTAAGAAAGAACAAAGGGAAGCGAAACAAGTTTATATGAGCGTCTGGGATTGAAGATCAAGAATGTGAATCGTGGTGGCATATGTGATGTCATGTGTTGGCTCTTGGGGCAAATGCTTGGCCAGGTGCATCACACTGGTGAGGTCATTTCCTGGCATCTTTATTCGTGTGGTTTTATATGCTACGTTCACTCAGCCTGTGTTTATGATGAACCTCCTATGACCTGTTGTGTCCACATACATGGACATCACATTTTTTGTTGTTTGCACCATAATACTTAATTCTGTGTAACTGAAAATATTTATTGGTTCTTCCTAACCACAAATAGCTGGAAGAAATCTAAAATGCGAGCCAAACCAAAGCTCGGGTCTTAGGAAGTTAACAAGCCTTTCAAGTCTTTGAAGATTTGGAGTCATTTCACTTATAGAAGAGCGTGAAAAGAACTGTATCAAGTTTTTCGCTTTTAGTATGAATATGTTAGCCTTAAGGATGCAGTATCTATAAACTAGTGTGCTCTAAAACATTGACAAAATTCACATTTAGAATATAGATATAAACGTTCAAAACAGACTTCGGCAAAACAGATCCCCGTATATCGTATTTCCGAGTGAAACGACTTCTGAAATGAGAAAAAACAGAGAGCGGGACATGAATTTTTGCAATTATCCATTAATAGTTGGAAGTTGGGTCATGTCGCTTTTTGCTAATCGCTGTTATATTTTTCCTGGCCCAGCCCTCTAACCATTCCTCATGACCGGAAGCAAAGAGAGAACGTTTCAAGGAGGGGAGGAGATAAGCATTTTTTTGCTAATCGCTGTTGTTTTTTGCTAATTTTGCTAATCGCTGCGAGGGCCTAGCCCTCTCGCCATTCCTCGTGACAGGAAGAGAGATCGTTTCAAGGAGGGGAGGAGATTAGCATTTTTTTTGCTAATCCCTGTTGTTTTTTGCTAAGATTGCTAATCGCTGCAAGGGACCAGCCCTCTCGCCTTTCCTTGTGACAAGAAGTAAAGAGATATCGTTTTAAGGAGGGGAGGAGATTAGCTTTTTTTGCTCATCGTTGTTGCTTTTTGCTAATTTTGCTAATCGTTGCAAGGGCCCGGCCCTCTCGCCATTCCTCGTGACCAGAAGTAAAGAGATATTGTTTCAAGGAGGGAAGGAGATTAGCCTTTTTTGCTATTCGCTGTTGCTTTTTGCTAATTTTGCTAATCTCTGGAAGGACCCGGCCCTCTCGCCGTCCCTCGTGACCGGAAGTAAAGAGAGATAATTTCAAGGAGGGGAGATTAGCTGTTTTTTGAGCTAATCGCTGTTGCTTTTTTGCTAATTTTGCTAATTGCTACGAGGGCCCGGCCCTCTCGCCATTCCTCGTGACCAGAAGTAAAGAGATATTGTTTCAAGGAGGGAAGGAGATTAGCCTTTTTTGCTATTCGATGTTGCTTTTTGCTAATTTTGCTAATCGCTGGAAGGACCCGGCCCTCTCGCCGTCCCTCGTGACCGGAAGTAAAGAGAGATAATTTCAAGGAGGGGAGATTAGCTGTTTTTTGAGCTAATCGCTGTTGCTTTTTTGCTAATTTTGCTAATTGCTACGAGGGCCCAGCCCTCTCGCCTTTCCTTGTGACAAGAAGTAAAGAGATATCGTTTTAAGGAGGAGAGGAGATTAGCTTTTTTTGCTCATCGTTGTTGCTTTTTGCTAATTTTGCTAATCGTTGCAAGGGCCCGGCCCTCTCGCCATTCCTCGTGACCAGAAGTAAAGAGATATTGTTTCAAGGAGGGAAGGAGATTACCCTTTTTTGCTATTCGCTGTTGCTTTTTGCTAATTTTGCTAATCTCTGGAAGGACCCGGCCCTCTCGCCGTCCCTCGTGACCGGAAGTAAAGAGAGATAATTTCAAGGAGGGGAGATTAGCTGTTTTTTGAGCTAATCGCTGTTGCTTTTTTGCTAATTTTGCTAATTGCTACGAGGGCCCGGCCCTCTCGCCATTCCTCGTGACCAGAAGTAAAGAGATATTGTTTCGAGGAGGGAAGGAGATTAGCCTTTTTTGCTATTCGATGTTGCTTTTTGCTAATTTTGCTAATCGCTGGAAGGACCCGGCCCTCTCGCCGTCCCTCGTGACCGGAAGTAAAGAGAGATAATTTCAAGGAGGGGAGATTAGCTGTTTTTTGAGCTAATCGCTGTTGCTTTTTTGCTAATTGCTACGAGGGCCCGGCCCTCTCGCCATTCTTTATGACTGGAAGTAAAGAAAGATTGTTTCAATGAGGGGAGGAGATTAGCGTTGTTTTGCTAATCATTGTTGCTTCTTGCTAATTTTGCTAATCGTTGCGAGGGCCCGGCCCTCTCGCCATTCCTCATGATCGGAAGTAAAAAGAGACCGTTTCAAGTAGGGGGGAGATTAGCGTTTTTTGCTAATCTCTGTTGTTTTTTTGCTAATTTTGCTAATCGCTTCCAGGGCCCGGCCCTCTCGCCATTCCTTGTGACCAGAAGTAAAGACAGATTGTTTCAAGGAGGGGAGGAAATTAGCGATTTTATGCTTATCGTTGTTGCTTATGCTTATTTTGCTAATTGTTGCAAGGGCCCGGCCCTCTCGCCATTCCTCGTGACCGGAAGTAAAGAGAGATCGTTTCAAGGAGGGAAGGAGATTAGCCTTTTTTGCTATTCGCTGTTGCTTTTTGCTAATTTTGCTAATTGCTGTGAGGGCCCAGCTCTTTTGCCGTTCCTTGTGACCAGAAATAAAGAAAGATTGTTTCAAAGAGGGGAGGAGATTAGCTTTTTTGCTAATCGCTGTTGTTTTTTGCTAATTTTGCTAATCGTTGCAAGGACCCGGCCCTCTCGACATTCCTCATGACCGGAAATTAAAGAGAGATGGTTTCAAGGAGGGGAGGAGATTAGCGTTTTTGTTTAAAGATTATGAGGGCACGTGAATTAAAAAATAATAATAAAGCTCACAGATAAGTCATTTGTATAAAATACCACAATATTCCCCCCGAAATTTAAGTTTTCAATTTCAGTGTGGCTTTAAAACACTTTAACAGGACTGATAACTCTATTGTACCACTGTGTGATCACAGCCGTATTAACTTAGTTTGTCGGTTGGTAACCCTAAAAGGTTGATGTGAGGAGAGGTGACAGCTTTGATTATTATGACCAGATACACAATTAGAAGTGGGCTACTTTTGAACAGCTAGATCCAAGTTAATTTCCTAAGAGGGAAACACCTTCAACAACCCCATAAACCCAAGGGAGATTCATACTAATAGCTATTTGATTGAGCTCATGTTCAAGTGGTGTGTTTGGCAGCTCTCTTTCGGTAAAAGCTAACCTCATCAACAGAAGTCGAATGCTCAAGACGCACTCTCCGTTCGAAACACAGCCTGAGTAAATGGTAAACAAGACAGCTCTTGCTCTAAGAAGGCCATTCAGTCATGCAGAAGATCATCTCTGTAGGGTAAATCTCTACAATACCATCCACCAGGCATGGATTACTGCCAAAAGTGTTGTGTAGTCATATCACTAGAAACCAATGCTGTGCATTTTTATCAGTACAGTATGTGTGTTTTCCTGAGAATCTACCGGTTGAGATTCATAAACACTCCATTCCATAGTTCACTTTCAAACCAACCAAACAAACCTCCACAGTGATTTACAAAAGCCCAGTTAGGCGAAATATGGCAATTTTCATCATCACATGAGCATGCACCTACAGGAGAATGTAACATTTAACCCAGGAGATGCATTTGATTTCGTCGCAATTAGTATGCATCGAACAACTGCGTACACGGACGGGTCAATTAAACTATGCTTTGCAAGGCATTGCCTTCGACTATGCGTGTACGTTTGCATACAAGTAAAAAAACAGACTATACTCCATAGTAATACTAAACTAAGCAATCAGATGTTCTCCTAACTCAATATCTTAACATCAGATCTAGTTTAATGTGGACAGAGTCTATATTGTAGGGTAGATGGTCAAAGGAATATCAACATCTGTGTGATCTTGTAAATCAGAACACAGCATGGATGCCTGCACGGTGCTTGGCTTCAGCACAGATTATATTCTTGAGTCTGACAGCGAAGCACCTTTATGTCAGTAACAAATGAAGGAAGCATATGCCTTGTCAAGAGGTTAATTCTCCAATTAATTTAACGACTGCCATCCACTGTGATTTGGCCCTATGAAAAAGACAAGGCTTCACATATTACACCCGCCCAAAATCACCCGCCTGTTGAACTCATCTGCCATCATTGATTTTCCTGCTCACAGTAAAGACAATTAGCCGCTCACAGTAAAAAAGTACAATGTCCTTTTTCTGTCCTCTATTTATTCAACCATTAACCAGATATTTATTCATCTGTTTTCACTTAGCTGGTGAGAATCTTAGGCAGAATCGATAATAAAGATTCACAGAATGAAATCTTTCCAGGTCAGCACTATAATCCACTCTTTGCTATTAAGACACACTGGCCTATGTTAAAATACTTAACAGTATCAAATTATACATTTATTGTGATGACATTTTCATTTTTGAGTGAATTAGTCCTTCACATAAACAAATTTTTTTTGTCCTGTATTGTATAAACCATACAAGTGTGAAAGGCATGGAGATGTTCAGGACATGTAAGCAGTATGACTATAAGACATTTAGTGAGATCATCCCCACGAGTTGATTTGGCAAATATGCTATGTATTCGTCTCCTAATGCAGATCTAAAAATAAGCATACGTCTGAGGCCATGTGAGTTGGCATTTGCCCGCTGGCAATAGTAGCTCTAATGGCTCGTAGTTGTAGGTTTTTGGTTTCCTGCTTAATGTATCTCCCTACTGTACTGTTTATATCATTGACTTGATTAGTGTCTTGTTGTGAAGTTCAGCACACATATACATCTCTTACTGAGTCAATCATGCGTTTCATGCATGTAAACAGTGATTAGAAAAGTAAGATACGATGCAGACATGTTGCGAGACAAATGCGCATGCTGGATTTTAATGAATGCAAAACACAAATGCATTTTGCAAATTGAATTAAACGTTACACATTACATCACGTTGTACTGTAGCTTACAAACAGCACACAAATCAAGCATCAACAGTTTACGCACATGAATGCACACAGTCCAACTGCACACGCTCACAGCCACGTCCATATATAACGGCGTTGTTTATGCAAAGGCGTAAACCCTTCAACCGTACATTTATTTGGTTAGGATCAGAAAGTGACAGTTTCTAGTGTAGTTGTTTTCTTAAAAAACAAAACAAATAATTTCATTACATGCAAGATAGTACTTTGGGGGGGCTGTTTAGTCCAATAAATGTGTTATAAATTGTAAGTTATTCTTTATGGCTTCTGACCTGTTTACTACTACAGGCAACGTGCACTCCAGTCGGCATTTACTAAAAACTGAAAGCACAAAATGATATAAGAATAGTATGCAGAGGGTTAAATTTTTTAAAAGTTGAATCTACTTTAACTTGACATGCTGAAAAACACTGACACATGACCATTCTAAAGGTGCATTCACACCAGATTTATATGTTAAGTCAATGCAAAGATGCGATAGACAACCGGCGACGTGAATGGTGCCAACGGAATTGAGCGTTTCGGGCATTTGATTCGCAGGAATCACACAAGTTGAAAAATATGAACTTTGGCGGATATTCAAGCCGCGTTAACCAATCAGGAGCTTGCTCTGGTAGTGACCTGATTACGACCTAGCAAGCTGATGCAGAAATATGAAACAACAATGAAGGACAAAATCATCGTTGCTCTGGAACTGTATGAAACATCTTTGTACTTTTTTAGATAGTTTCAGCAGTGTTACGTGTAACTTCCGTTAAACTCTGCAAAGAATCAATAACAACATAGTCATTTTAGAGTAGTTCATTTCTAATAACAAGTAAATTAAATAACAAGTAGATAACCTTCAAATCATAGCTAAAGCGTAACTATACTGAGCTAACTGTGTAAAATGTGTACTATAATGTACACAATCAAAACTACAGACTGAATGCCAAACCTCTCATCAAATAGTGGTGATCCATGATCGCCGTCTTCCCTCATCTTAAGGAAACCAAAACATTTGTTATTTTAACAAGGTATTTGTTCCAGAGTATAGTTTAGCAACTAGTCAGACCATTAAACAAACAGAGACCGGAAGTAAAGTTTTGTGCGTAAATGCAAAGATGTGATAGACAACCGGCGACGTGAATGGCGCAATGCGAATTGAGCGTTTCGGGCATTTGATTCACACGAATCACACAAGTTGAAAAATATGAACTTTGGCTGATATTCGAGCCGCGTTAACCAATGCGAATTGACCAATGCATTAACCAATTGACGCAAATTTCACGCACAAATAAAGCGAGTTAGAATAAAAATGTTTATGCACCTGAATATGCGCGAAAAATTTGATTATTTGCTTCATTCATGTCTGGTGTGAATGCAGCTTAAGGGGCGGTTCACATTTCACGTCAAAAGCCATTCGGAGTCGGAGCCAATGGCGTAGTGGGCAGCGCTCCGACATATGGTGCAAACGCACTTCCGGCGACCCGAGTTCGAATCCCGCCTCGAGGTCCTTTGCCGACCCCATATCCCTCTCTCCACCCTCTACTTTCCTGTCGTCTCCTACAACTACTGTCTATCAATAAAGGCAAAAAATGGCCCAAAAAATAATTATAAAAAAAAAGCCATTCGGAAAATCCAACCGCGCCACTTTCCTCCTTCTTTCGACATGGCATTCTGAAAAGTTCAAGTATTTTCAACTCGCTGCAGTGAGTCGCTCTCTATTTAAAATAACGTATTTGTGAATGCAAAAAACGCAAAATGTGAACCGCCCCTAATAAATGCTTGGTTGTTTTTAACTAGGGGTGCACCGATAAATGCCGTTATACACTAATAATACATGGCCGATAACTATTATGAATCGCACAGCAGATTTTATTCACAGCTATTTCATGTACTATGTCTTTTGATCAGTGAGTCCTTATCGATCTGAAATCACTGTTAGTTTGAGTCGTTTATAACATGCATTTGAAAAAGTAACACTCGTCAAACATAATCATCATACATATTCTTTATTCTCATGAAAATACCTGAAAAGGTTTGAAGAACAGCAATATAAATATATACTTAAGCCATTTCCCGGAGCTGTGTGTGTATGGTTCTTTGTCTGCAGCGCATACAGAGTTTCTGCATGAGAGCGCCCTCTGGCTTTTGGATGTAGCCGCATTTCACTGTAATTCATCGAGAAGCAGAGCAAGCATCATTGGCCGATATATCGGTGGACAAAACCAACTGTTGGGTTAAATTAATCTGAAAATGTCCAAGCCTGACCCATCCATAGGTTGGGCACTGGCGATCTATACACAGCACCTACCGCAGTATTTCAATCAATTAAAACTGTGACATTCCTGCCAGAGCTCCACTCGTGCAATGTTTGTATTTGTCTTATGGAGAATCCATCCCTTTACACAAGTCTGCCGGGAAGAAATGTAGGCTACAAAAGTACAGACAGTTAGATGTATTTTCAATCTGGATGGGTCAATACTACTACTGTTTGGAAGTGACAGCTACACTCACTGAGGTTGGTTTTGTCGCTTCACAAAAACGAATCATATCTGAATGACTCAAGATACAATGACAAAAACAACTATTACAATACAAAGTGTTTACTTGAATGTTGATGAAATGTTTGCTGCAGAGATGCGTGTTGCCATATTTTACTGTACCCTCCCCAGGGACGACAGCACATCTAATAACAGAAATACACAATCACGAGGGTATTCTGTACAACCTTGGTTTGTCTTTTCGTTAGTAAGTGCACCCAACTGAACGACTGCTTGGCATTTGCAGAAAAATAACTCGAGGGCTGCCTTGTTCTAACAGGCTGTATGGAAATTCAATTAAATTTTTAAAGCAACTTTTTGTATAACTATTTAAAGCTAGTCATGTAGGTGCAAATATATATGCATTGATTTATTTATTTTTGACTGACAGCAGACTGTAAGGGTATTTGTTTGTTTAATTCATTAAGAATTTTAAAAATATTGAACATTAAGTAGTTGTGGTTTAAAGGCTGGGGTCATCAAACATACAAATGAATCAAAGGAATATGTTAAACTGGCCACAGCAGACCTTTCTTTCATTAATTTCCTTATGAACTGTACATGAATCAGAATGAGCGAGTATCTATAAATGTTTGACCATATGACTCACATCAAAAGAAAAAATCTATAGTGGGATTTATTAAACTCCTGCAGTGATTTGAAGTTAATACATTTATGAAAACTTGGAGGAGTCAGTCGCTTATAAATTGAAAACTGGTCTGTGAGATCTATCTGCTGTGCAATTTAATAGAAAGAAATGTTTAGGGATTTGAAAACATATTGCCTTTCGACTAAATTGTTGTCATGGGTTTAAAAGATACAGTATGAAGTGATCATATATGTCTTACATGTTCTTGTTTTTATGGTTAAGTTTCAGTGGTGCGTGTTATTCCAAAGATTCTAAGATTTATCTAAATGTAATAAGTTGCCCTACGATTTATTTTCTGTTAAACATCCTGTTTCGCTCTGAAATATATGCCACATTTCAGTGGTTTCATGTTGACTTACGTTCCCAATAAAATAAAATGCAGTTATAATATTGCAAAATACAAGCGTTGTAAATCAAAGCGGCAGTGTTTTGGGTAGATCATATAAAGGGCTAACAGGAATCAAAGGAATATTCACATACTGTATCTCGGTGTATAACATCCCCCCAAAAGATTTTAAAAGTTAGCGGAGGCCAGGCTTTATATGAGCAGATATAAGAAAGGAAAGGGATTGTGACCGTCTGCATAAATCTCTCTGATCAACCCTAAAGAAAAAATCAAGGACAGAAAAAAAAGCCAAAGCTTAACTCTTAAAGCGATGATTTCTATACTGAGAGAGAGAGAGAGAGAGAGAGAGAGAGAGAGAGAGAGAGAGAGAGAGAGAGAGAGAGAGAGAGAGAGAGAGAGAGAGAGAGAGAGAGAGAGAGAGAGAGAGAGAGAGAGAGAGAGAGAGAGAGAGAGAGAGATTTTCAGCTACACTGAAAAAAAATTATTCATTCAATTTACTCAATTTTTTTAAGGTATGTGGTTGCAATTAATTTATTTAAGCTACATTTAAACAAAAGTTTTTTATTTTATTTTACAATTTTTTTGTTTAAATGTAGCTTAACTACATTGATTGCAACCACTTACCTTAAAAAATTGAGTAAATTGAATAAATCTTTTTTTTTTCAGGGTATATAAGACACTTTTACAGAAAATATAATATTGTTATGGCCTGTAACATCTTGTGATCCATGACAATGAGTACCAAATTATTAAAAAAATTAAAAATATATAAATTATAAAAAGCTGAAAAAATAATGACTTTGGACACAAGATGTACACTGAAAAAATTTATTCATTCAATTTACTCAGTTTTT